>OX030949.1:24914158-25421658 GCA_943735915.1 Pherbina coryleti | reverse complement strand
GATAAGTGCCATAAACTCGATTTATGCCCAGAATCCAATTAACATGCAACACTCGAACTTATAAAGAAAAGTATGTTGCAGCCATCAAAGTCTATTCTAGGTCTACCTGATGGCTTTGCAGGTAAGCCAATGTTATGTGCATGCCTAATTAAACCAGTACCTCGGCTGTTGACTTCTAAATTAAATTAAAAAGAGACGCTCTGCAGCTTAGAAGCTGTGCATAGTTTTATGCAAACAGATTTGAGAAATTAGAAATTTTTTTAGTAGAGCAAGCATGTTGATATTTCTTTTTTTTTCCAGCAAATGCAGGCCAACAGCGGAAAAAAGAGATAGAAATAAATTTGATATAGAAAATGTGCTGAAACTGTATTTGCTTGACATTAAGAAGAAGTCAAAAAATAAATGATTTTTTTTAGCCTTTGAGTCGTTATAAAAAAATGCTGAAGTTGTCTTAAATAGCAAGCAGGTTGAACAGTCATTTTTTTTTCTTTTTTGCCATATTTGGTCAGAAAATGTACAGCATACAGTGGGCTGCAATTAAATCATTTTATTGCTCAACCGTTTGGTCGTTTATGGCTTTATCGCTTTATGGTATTATGCCTGAAGTTGAGCTTTGGCAAGTCGTTGAAAAATCCTTGAACTAGACTTTGGCAAGTTGTTATTAACCAGATTTTTTTACGCCAAATGTGCGTAAATGATCTTTGTGTGGTATGCATTTGTGTGCAATGCGTTAATGTGTAGATAATTCTTTTCAACGTTACATTGCCACTTTCGTGACAGCTTTTATAAGCGCAGAGAATGATTTATTTTTATGGGAATATAAGAAATACTTGAAAAAAATCACAATAATTACAAATATGTTTCGTTATGAGCATTAATAAATCTTAAGTACATAAAAAATCAGCTAAGAACATCCCTGCATTGAGTTAGACATTGCAAAACAAAAGACTTAAGACGCGAACTTGATTTTAAATAAATGCCTGTTATGCGTTATTTCAAAATAAATATCTAAAGCAATGAGTTTGATCTAAGCGCTGAGCAAAGCAAAGCAATGGAAACAAAAGACTTAAGACGCAAACTTGAAACTCTTGAAACTCACTTTCGTTTAATTATTCAAAAACGAAGACTCTCTTAAGCGAAATTAAGTGTTGGCCAAAGCAAAGCTTTTTGCAGGTCATTTGCGATATATAAAAAATTTAAATTTAGCTTTTTAATGCTATAAAATGGCTTTAATAAGGTTTTTAAGCTTGTTTGAAAAGAACAAATTTTTTCAAACTCACTTTTTTTCTGTATGAAGCACAATATTTACCGAAGATCACGATTTTATGAGTTTCACAAACATGCGATAATAGTCAACACTATATCATCACGACGACAAAAACAACAACAACAACGTGGTTTACATTGATGACTATTGTATCTGTCACTTAAGCCGAGAAATACAAAAATACAGAAAGCTTAACAGCTGGCACTTGTATCCTCGACGTGGTTGCGCTCAAAAATGACTTTCATTGGTTTTGCATCTTTTTTGTAGAGTTAAAATATTTTGTATAAACAAGACATAAAAGAGCAGCTGAAAGGATTGTATTTTCTTTTATTTTTTATTTTTTATTTTTTTTTAACAAAATTCTTGGAACTAAATATTCTAACTCGCTTACAAACTAACAACGTATTTTCCCATAATGCACACTTGTTGTGGTTGAGGTTTTTTTCTAAAATGTAGATACTTTTATTACTGTTTGCAAGTGTTTTTAGTGAAGTTGTGTCACGATTGCTGGTGTTACTTTTATAGGCAAGCGGCCAGCAGTGATTCTTCAGCCCTACCCTAGAGAATATAAAGAATAATATAAGAGAAAAGGTTCAGTCTACTGTAATAAGTTCAAGTTTCAGATAAATTTTGAATTGCATGAAGTCGTTTATTAGAATTGAAACTTAAAGTTTGATTTTTTTTTTTTTTTGTCGTCATAGTGGTGAATTTTTTCCTTAGAGTTATCATCCCTAGTTTCATGAGTTAATTAACCTGAAAAAATGCTACTTATCGATTCTATGCTGAAATAACTAACTATCGGTTAAGGCAGATAGATATGTACAATAGAAGAGTCTCGGCCAAAAGTGACTTACTTAATAAAGTCTAAGTGCATTTATAAAACAACTTGTGTATTTAACCCTTTGAGTCATACATTTTTCTATTGAATATTTTTCTTGAATTTTCTTACTCTGAAGTTTTTGGGGTCACTGATTACAAATCTGAACGGATCCAATATGGCGGACCACTAGTGTCCATTTTCTATTAGATTTATATTATAGTGGTTATAGTGTATATGTATGGGTTTTTGGGGTCGCTGAATGCTAATCTGAAATCAGTTTTTGTAAATTCTGAAAATTCAAAATGGCGGATCCAAATGGTAGACCATTAGTGCCCATTTTTTAGCAGATTAGTTTTATATTGGTTATCATTGTTATTTAAGGGTTATTGGGGTCGTTGATTGAGAATCTGAAGCCATTTTTCGATAAATCTGAAAATTAAAAATGACGGCTCTAACATGGCGGACCATATGATCCATTTTTCTTTGAAAAAAATTTATCTTGATAATGGATCCGCCAACTTGGATTTGCATAATTTTAAATTTTGACTTCAGATTCGTATTCCGCGACCTAAAAAACCCCTCGAAAATGAATACTGATCAAAAAAAATCTTGTAAAAGTAAATTTTAGCCAGATAGTGGTTCGCCATATTGAATCCGCCATATTGGATCTGCCATATTGGATCTTAGATTTTTATAATTTCAAAGTTTAACTTCAGATTCGTAATCTGCCACTTAAAAAACCCCTCAAGAATGATGACTGATCTAAAAATTTTGAAAAGCATACTTTAGCAGAAATATGGATACACCATATTGGATTCGACATCTTGGATTTGTATCATTTAAAATTTTGACTTCAGATTCGTAATCTACCACTTAAAAACCCCTCAAAAATGAATACTGATCTAAAAAATCTTGTAAAAGCAAACTTTATCCAGATAGTGGTCTGCCATATTGGATTTGCCATCTTGGATTTGTATATTTTCAAATTTTGACTTCAGATTTGTAATCAGCAACCTGACAAACCCCTAGAACCACAGTGGTAAAATATAGTTTGAAAACATGTGCGTCACAAAGAATAAAAGCGGTCCCACCTGTGACTCAAAGGGTTAAGTTAATTTTATTTTAAAGCATATTTTAAGATTTATGTCGATCAGAGATTGTAAAATCTATTAAACTATCAAAATTAATGAATGACCATATGTTGGGTAATTAATTAAAAAAAAACAACATTTAAATGAAGTAAAAAGAAGTAGTTAATGTCAATGCAGCCACTTTCACATCGAAAACTCGAAAATAAATGAGAAAATATCCTCAGAAAAACCTTCATAAAATCTTAGCAGTTAAGTTTTAATGCTAACGAGGCAACTAAATGAAAGAAAGCATATAACTGGCGGTCACTTAAATCAATGAAAGTTAAACTGTAACGAAAGTTTGTTTCTATTTAAGACAGTTAATTTGACAAAAACACAAAACTTTTTGTGACTTGAAAGCTTTCTTAGAAACAGGCGTGCTTTCTTGATTTAAAGTTTATTCAAAGCTTTCTTTAAAACAGCTCAATCTTAATGCGCTTTAACAGCTTCCGGTGTTGAATTTGGTGCCCAAACAGATGAGACATTCAACAAAGAATTTTCCAACGGATTCTTCAGATTTTGTTTTTAATTTATTTTGCTCTAAGATACACGATTTTGCATTTAAAATAGTTTGTTTTGCTTGAACGTGGCTCGCAGAAACTCGTGGCTTAAAGCTGCGCTGCAATTTCATGGGAAAGTTTTAAAGATTTTATTTTTTTTTTCCTCTTGCATGCACTTTACCACGCCACACAGACCAAAATCGCATGGATCTGTACTGTTTTTGGAGGTCATTTGCATAAATTCTCTTTGTTTTTGGTTTTTTTTTCGAAGCCGTTGAAGAATTTTGGTGGATTTAAGACACGGCGCAGCTGTGTGACTTCAGGCGCATGCACAAATGTTGAACGTGGTGGAAAAAGTGAATAAAGTCATATTGAAAAACAATTTATTGAAAGTTTTCTACACTTCACGACAATATCAGCAACAACAACACGAACAACCCAAAATTCCCGTATAAATTTATGCGGGAAAGATGCTTGTGCCAAGATACATATTTGACCTAGTGTCAGTAAAGTGGGTGGCGTTTGTGGCACTGGTGGAGGTTGCTTAAGTATTGCCCCTTCAGCGTGCGCTGGTGTTTGACTGACTTTGCGGTACATAATTCTTTTTTTGTTCTGCTATTTTGGATTTTCTTGAATAAATCATTGATTTGTCATGCTTGAGTTGCGAAAATTTTTGGTTGCTTGCAACTAATTTCCGCATTAAGCATGATCAATTCGTAGAGGTTTAAAGGCATGGCATCTTTATAGTGTCAATAAGAACCTTAGTGATTTTTGAAAATAAATTGAACAAAATTAAAAAAAAATTCAGACAATTTCTTACGCGTGATTTAAAAATATAATTTAAATAACTAGAGTTAATTTTAATCCATCCATCCATCCATCCATCTCTTGTAGAAGGGAAAAAAAATTTATACAAGTTGACTTTTGTAACAAAAACAAAAAAAAAAAACAAAAAAAGACAAAAAAAAAAAAAACAAAAAAAGACAAAAAAAAACAAAAAAAAAACAAAAAAACAAAAAAAAAAACAAAAAAATACTAATTTAAAGAACTTAAAAAGTTTAAAACTTTGTCTGCCGGTTGTTTATAATTGTAAGACTTGTCAACAAAGCAAAAAAGTTAAAATTATAAGAATTGAAATTATTATATTTACAAAAGTTTTGTATAAAGTATACATAGGCTTTGGTATTTCAATCTATTTTTAGAATTCCACTAACGAGAGAAGCTTGCTTGAAGACTCTATTTCCAGCGTTAAATTAACAAGCAAAGCTGTTAAATGAAAGCATACGAGTAAAATATGAAGGTAAAGATGTAAATGGCTTCCTTGAAATCGGGAGGATGTGTGTCCGAATACTGAGTGCGGCAATTTCTTGAATGATTATCTAATATATAAAATCTCGTGTCACAATGTTAGTCACCATACTTCTCCGAAACGGCTTTACCGATTTTTATGGAATTTTAATGCATATTCAATAAGTCTGAGAATCGACTACTATCTATTTTTCATACTCCCCACACCCCTTTTACAGCCCACAAATCAATAAAAATGCTATATCTCCGACGGTTTTGGTCGTATTAGACTACAATTTGGTAATTAAGTTTTTATGATCACTGTCGGCATCTCTACTAAAACTGGGTTGCCACACCCTCCTTTTACCGCCCACAAATTAATAAAAATTCTATATATAAGACGATTTTGGTGGTATTATATTAAAATTACGTAATTAATTTTGTTTGCTTGCTGTCGGAAACTACTAAAAATAGGTTGCCACACCCCCTTTTACCGCCCACAAATCAATTAAAATACTATATTTCCGATGGATTTGGCTGTATTGGGCTACAATTTGGTAATAAATTTTGTATGATAGCTGTAGGCAACTGTATTAAAACTGGGTTGCCACACCCTTCTTTTACCGCCCACAAATTAATAAAAATTCTATATATATAAGAAGATTTTGGAAGTATTATATTAAAATTTCGTACTTAATTTTGTTTGCTTGCTGTCGGAAACTACTAAAAATAGGTTGCCACACCCCCTTTTACCGCCCACAAAACAAATAAAATGCTATATTTCGGATGGTTTTGGCCGTATTAGGCTACAATTTGGTAATTTGGAAGTAAAAGTAACAGTACTTTACTTAATACTTAATACTTAATGCTTAATACTTAATACTTAATACTTAATACTTAATACTTAATACTTAATACTTAATACTTAATACTTAATACTTAATACTTAATACTTAATACTAAATACTTAATACTTAATACTTAATACTTAATACTTAATACTTAATACTTAATACTTAATACTTAATACTTAATACTTAATACTTAATACTTAATACTTAATACTTAATACTTAATATTTAATACTTAATACTTAATACTTAATACTTAATACTTAATACTTAATACTTAATACTTAATACTTAATACTTAATACTTAATACTTAATACTTAATACTTAATACTTAATACTTAATACTTAATACTTAATACTTAATACTTAATACTTAATACTTAATACTTAATACTTAATACTTAATACTTAATACTTAATACTTAATACTTAATACTTAATACTTAATACTTAATACTTAATACTTAATACTTAATATTTAATACTTAATACTTAATACTTAATAATTAATACTTAATACTTAATACTTAATAATTAATACTTAATACTTATTACTTAATTCTTAATACTTAATACTTGATACTTAATACTTAATACTTAATACTTAATACTTAATACTTAATATTTAATACTTAATACTTAATACTTAATACTTAATACTTAATACTTAATACTTAATACTTAATACTTAATACTTAATACTTAATACTTAATACTTAATACTTAATACTTAATACTTAATACTTAATACTTAATACTTAATACTTAATACTTAATACTTAATACTTAATACTTAATACTTAATACTTAATACTTAATACTTAATACTTAATACTTAATACTTAATACTTAATACTTAATACTTAATACTTAATACTTAATACTTAATACTTAATACTTAATACTTAATACTTAATACTTAATACTTAATACTTAATACTTAATACTTAATACTTAATACTTAATACTTAATACTTAATACTTAATACTTAATACTTAATACTTAATACTTAATACTTAATACTTAATACTTAATACTTAATACTTAATAGTTAATACTTCCTATATAGATGCAGGGTACAGCAACGCGGGCCAAGACTACCAAAGCTTAAACAAGCCGTAAAACAAATTCTATCACTCTTTATCACTTAGAGGTTTAAAACTTAGAATTTAGGTAAAAATTTTCTTAAAATGTTTATAAGTGACACTCAGATATTTCATGCTATATGGGGCAAGTGCTGAAACATTGATCCAGCACTTTACTCCTGAGTCAAATCACCAATTAGCTAAGTTAAAGCCGCCCAAAGTGATCAAAAAAGAAAAGCCCCACTAAAACTACTGTAACTTGTCAGAACTAAACGTCAGATTGATATGAAATTTCGACACGAATTATTGAGCTAAGTTAGTACTTTTGTCAACAATAACGCCATTTGACAAATTTTTCATCCAATGAACTTATTGATTGGTGCTTTATAACACTTAAGGATTACTGTTAACCACGGTTCGCAAAAACTCGCAAGTGAAGAGAAAAATTACACTCTTCCTCATCAATATCACTCAATTGAAGAACTATTCATTTCGCTTTCCTAATTCGTGAAGAAAAAAAAAATGAGCGCTCTTTCGTTAAATGTTCAGAGTGATAAAAAATTTTTCATTTTTAATAGTTACCGCTCGTTATTTGCGCTCCTGAAAACTCTGTTTTGAAGAGCGCTCTTTGCTGTTTACTCCTGTTATACTTCGGGAGTTTTTTCAATGATAAACTCATTTTATTAGAATTTTTGCACTCGCTCATTTATTTTTGATTGTTTTTCTTCTTATTGGCTTTATTTGCATTGTACTGTCACTATTTTTGAACTTATATTTAGGTAGGAGTTAAAAAGTTGTGCTTGCTTATAGTTGTACATACGTGATTAAACAAAGTCTGAAGTGATTTTATTTTGCTAATAAAAAATGGGCAGAATTGCAAATACGGACAAAAATAAATACGTTGCTTTTGATTATATAATTTGCTTTTTATTAGATGAAATGAAAGCATTTTTAAAAATATTACCATATTTATATTGTATATATTTATGTATATTATGAACATACATATACATATAAATATTATATAACTTTTTTATGAAATATTCATCTTTTCATGTTCATTATTATTATTATTATTATTTTTTCTATGTTTTCATCATGTATATTTTATTTATTTTCAATGAAATATATTCTTAAAAAATGTTTAAAATCGTTGTTTTAAAATCCTTCCACTTATTATTTGCGGAATAATCAATTAAAATTTCGCATCAAATGAAAGCGAGCGAGCGAAATGAGTGCATCATTTAAAAACTCACGAGCGATGAAAACTCACCCTATCGCATCATCATGACAAACGCTCATTTAAAATTGCTCACCATACAATCAAACGAGCGAGAAAAAAATTGAGGATTTCAAAATGGAGCGAATATTTTATTTGCATACGCTCGTGAATTTTTGGAAATGATAAATTCATACCAAAGATAACTCAGAAGAGCCGGAGCGAATTTTGATTGCTCTACGTACTCTGCTGTTAACTGTCCTTACATGCATTACGTCATTGACATAAGGGGGGCCAAAATATTTTTTAAGAACACAAATAATAAGTGAATAATTAAGTTGATTTTTGCAAACCCATTATTCAGAATTCGTGGCTCCTAATGAGTTGGGCCCCGGCCCAAGTGGCTTTGCTGAACCCTCATTGACAGAATCTGAATTAACGTCCGTCAATTAGGAGATCTTTATAAATTAAACGACTTAATTTTTTGGCCTACACGCAGTTCACAGCGACATCCCTTATCGTTAAGTCGTCCATCGAATCTGCCTTTGAATCTAATTTTCAAAAAAAAAAAAACCTTCAAATGTTATCAGTTAATAAACAAAATTCGAACTTTTGATTTTTTATTATGTATTCAACTTTAGCTCACATTTGATCTTACATTCTTCCTTAAAAATTTATCAAAAAAACACTAGAAATCTTATTTGCCACAATTCTTTGAAAATAGTTTCTTCCAAATCTGATTTTAATTGCATTGAACATGGTGGGCTGGCAAAGTTAAAAAGCACGAAGTTATAAAACATTTTTTTATGCTACACCATTCAATACATTAACATTAATTTTATATCTTTAAAATTGCCGAAATAATTAATTCAACATTTCACGCCGGCTCAATTTGTTACATCAATAAAAAAAACTCGCCACCATCAAGTTGCTCGCTTAAGTCTTTTGTTTATACACGTAGACATGCATTATTCTCAGCATGTGCGACTGTTCTTAGTTTTTTTTTTCGTTTTTTTTTTTTTTGTCAATGAAGCACGCACACAAATACATTTTAAATCGTTTGTTTTCGAGGTGGTCATATTATTTATAAAAAAAAGCTTAACGGCACATGCAGTCCGTCCGAATGCTTGTGTTTCTTTCGGCTAGCAAGCATTTATAAAATGCTTGATATGCAATAATTTATAGCTTGTTGGAATGGAAGATTAAGACATGCAGAGATAAATAACTTCATTTCTTATACATCCTGTGGAAATTCTTCGCAACTAGAAACTGTTACGCTTTTAAGCGATGTTTCATAAGCTTGCTGAGAACTCCGCTGGTTCAATGTGAGAAAATGATTAATTTCGAACGAACTTTCTTGAACTTAAGCTATTGTTTAGGAAATCTATTGACTGCTGTTACTGATGAAAATATGAAATAAACATGCAACGCGTGCTGCCATCACAGCGTTATCAGTGATCGATGATGTATTTTTAATAAGAAAATAAAAAAAAAAATTAAGAATGTATTATTTTTTTTTCATACAACAACGACAGGGTTTAAAGCTGCAGGGGTCAACATTATGAAGAAAATTTGAGGAAAAAACATATTATGAAAATATTGAAGCAATTCAGTGCATAAAAAAGAAAAATATATTGAGTAACAAATCTGGAATTCCTATCAAAACAGATTTTTTTTTCTTCTTGTTACGGCAAAAATTTTTTTAAAATAAAAAAGAAATGCAAGTTCAGACTGTGTGTTAAATTCGCAAAATAAGTTGGCACAACTGCAGCAACGCAAAAACTTCAATCGACTATCACTATCTATTTTTCATTTAATGATAATTCTTTCCGCTTTGCGCAACTGCGAGACTCACAAAACAAAACACATCTTATCTTCTTGTGCGGCTTGACTCAGCTGTCTCTTTTTTATTTCATTAAGTTTCACAAATTAATTAATTTTTGCAACTGATGTGTCTTTTCAAATAGCACATCATGCATTGCCTCCTTCTTTGTATTTAATTTTTAATAGTCCTCCTTCTATGCATAGTGTCGTAAAATCTTTAACGGCAAATGTCTATTTCGCACTTGTTGTGCTTTAATCATTAGCGCGCTTAATCAATGACATGCTTACGGGTTGTGGCAACCATCCGATAATCGTTAATCTTAAATCGTTGACCCAATTTTTGTGTGGCTTTCTGCTGTTCAACTGGCTGGCCAGCCTGCCTGTCCTCTTTAAGCAGACACTCAGAGAAATGATGAAACGAAGCGATAGATCAACGATCGACGCAAACGATAAATGTGTGAACGTATGTTTGTAGAAAGAATGGTTCAGGCAGCTCAAACGATTGTTTCCATACAGTATTTTTTTTTTCACTTCCTCAACCTAAAAATATTGTTGTTGTTATTTATGATCAAGCGAAATAAGAAACTACGCTTTAAGCGTAATTTGGGTGTTGTTCTCTGCGTGTGTTTGGCCCATTGTGGAGATATTACACTTGAGGTTTCATTAATAATATTTTTTAACGTTCAAATAGCACAGGAAGTTCATGAAATTTTTTTCTTTGAATTCAAATGTTCTATTCTGCTATTAACGGTTTTTATTCGCAACAGTGATGGTTTTTGTTTTTTTTTTTATTTTATGGTTTGCGGTCAATGTTTTAAACCATCCCATAGTTTTGTTTTTTCATCATTATTTTCTTTCATAGATTTTTTTCAGTAATCAGTGGATTACGATTCAAAAATTGGCGAAGAGTCTTTTTTTCCCATACATGCTAGCTTCAATTTACCAATTTCTTTAAAAAAAATATTTTTTTTGTTTACAGATAAGTGTTCATGCAAAATCGAATGTATTGAAGTGGAACTAATGTGCAAGGATGCCTCTATATCACGATATGTCACATGACGATCTTGCATTATTAGTTCACGTACTGCATTTTTTGAACAAATTGATTTTCTTAACTTACTGTAAACAATACAAATAGCACTTGTACATCAAAACGTTGTGATAAAATTTATGCTAACAATTGTCAAACTTTATTATGGTGATGCCAGATTTAAGCTATTGACATTAGTGTAGCCAGTTCCCGAAACATAAATAGTACCCCTCGTATATGAATCTATGCCTATAGAAACTGTTGCTTCTATAAAATTGCCAAGCTTTGTGCAATAGATGTAAGAAAATTTTAAATTTCTATCAGGAAAATTTGATAACACGTTAATAAAGCTTCAATGAAGACTATCAAAAAAAATAATTTTATAAAGCTTCGGTAAGAAAAATTATACAGACTTTAAAGAAAGGAAGCTTCTCAAATCAAGAAAGCCATGAAATTGCGCGGGGCAATACTTTTGTCTGTAGTTCAGTAAGTGATCTAATGAAAAAAATTATTCAAAATATTAATTTTTACAGTCCTTTAATACTTCTTCACTCATTTGAAATTTAATTTTGATTAAGAAAAAGACACTTTACGCTCTAAAAAGCTCTGCTTTCATAATTTAAAAATTCACATAATCACAATATTTGAAAAATGTGTATTGCCATACATCATGCAATACCAAAGGTTCCTCATTTACTTATTTCCAATTAAAAACATTCTTCCCACTTCTTTCATCTTCGTAGAACTTCTTTTTTTGTAATTTTTGAACTTCTTCTTTGCACTTCTTAGAACTTCTTTTTTTTTTAAATTACCAGAAATTGTAATTTTTATTTTTTACTTTTTTTTAGTTTTTACTAATTTTTCTAAGTTTTATGATTTCAAAAATTTAGTTTTCTTTGTTAAATTTTAATAACGAATTCATGATCTTAACCCAAAAAAAAAAAAAAAACAAAATGTAAGGTTATCGATTTAAGTTAAGAATAAGTCCATTTTTCCATTTTTTTTGGTGTATATATGAAGAATTTTATAAATCGAAAAATTAAGTAAATGGTTTCAGGAAGAGTTCAATGATATACAGATTAGGGTTTCAAAGTGCAAAGTATAAGAAATATTGAGATTAATATATTGAAAAAAATAGGTGTGTCACATATATTACACCGCACCTCAAAGGGTTAAGTACAATTTGCCGTACTTTGGGGTAGGGAAAGATGTAGATGGTCCTTGAGAAAATATACTCGGATGAATTATATTTGTAACTAATCAATAGCTGCAGGAAGCTTTAAAAAAAGCTTTATAGAGAAGCTTTACTTCTATAAGATTTCATTGGGAATTTTATTTGATTTAAAAAGAGCATTTTTTTTCATAATATATTTAAAATTCTATTAAGCTTTAGAGAGCAACTTGTGGAAGGCTGTCCTGCAAAATATAATGGAAGCCTCATCGAAGCTTCAATGTTCGATAGAGAAAAAAAAAAAATTATGTGTCGAGACGCTTCTGGATTCACATTCACAACCTGAACCCCGCACCCTTTAGTAGTATGCTTCTCACTCTTAATGTAATATTTCTATAAATCATACTTCTTCTATAGAAGAAGTACTGATACCGCATCCCTTCATTATTATGTGAGCGTTTGTTTTTATAAAACTTGTAAATCTATGCATTATAGAGGCAATAGCTTCTGTTTCGGCAAAAATAACTTCTATAAAGCTTCTATAAGACTTCGATAAGCAACTATATCTGAGATCGTTTCGATAAACGCTCTATAAAATATTTATATCAAAATTTATTTCAAATTTAATACTATAAGCCATAATGATAGCTACTTTAATAAAGTTTAAATATTTTTTGTTTGACTTTTATAGAAAATACAAATTCTTTTTGTTCATTTATTATTTGTCTGAGGAATTTCCGATGTAGATGGTATCGTTAATGACTGAAATCTCTGTGTATATGCTGATGTATGAAAATCTATCGACATTTACGTCGATTTACATTGCTTACTCTAACCACTTTCAAGATGATATAGAGAGTTTTTCCACATGATGCCTAAAAAATTTTCTCGAAAGACACTTAAATCTCCTTTAAGAACTTATTAAATATTCAGTTAGACAGTTGCAACAATAAATTCCTTGCGAAACTTGGGTGCTATTTGCGACAAGGAACAGAAATTTCGATCCCATATCGATAATACCCTAAGTAGTCAAGCATTGGTTCAGAGAATTGCCAATTCATCTTTCAAAATCTCTCTTCCTCACTATTGTAAGATTAATTCTAGAATATGCTAGCCAGGTATGGTCCTTTTTCTATTAATCTCAAATGATTTGTATCGAAACCGTACAGCGCAGATTTATTCGTTTCGCTTTACAAGACCTTTCATGCTCTGACAGTCCCAGTTCAGAGAATTTCCAATTCATATGAAAAAAAATTTCTCTATCTCACTTTTGTTAAACCCATCCTTGGATATGCCTGCCAAATCGCGTCCCCTTTCTATTACTCCCATGCGATGTGTATTGAAGTAGTACAGCGGATATTTATTCGTTTTGCTTTACAAGACCCTCCCATTTTAATTTAAATCAAAAATGGGAATTTTGCAAATTTACTCGTAAGCTTATAGGCGAAAGTACCATTAGATAAAATATTCACTAATAATATTGTCGCACAGTAAGGTCAATATTTTTTTTTTTATTTTTATGAGGCACTCTATTGTATAGAACTCAAGGAATCCCGTTTTTTGCAAAATGTGTAAAAATATAGTATTTTTTTTTTTTTATTATATTTTATCAATAAAATAAATTCATTCACAATGATTTGATGAGAACAAAATAAATTATGGTAATTTTATTATATAACAGAACATCTTTTTACGTTCATGACATATAAACCTATTAATATGTATCTATCAATGCTTACTGCTTTAAATATTTCTTAACCAGTTTATTAAGAACTCTGAAAAAAAAAATTGGCTTTACTTTTTCGAGTGATTTTTTTAAGAAACCAGATCAAAGAAAGCATTTTAAAATAAATTTTCGCTAATTTAAATGCAAAATATAAAAAAAAAAAACATAAACAAGGACGACTACATTAATTCCAGCTATAACATGACATTTGCATTTTTTATATATGTATCTATCAATAATAACTGTTCTAAATATTGCTCAGCCAGTTTCAAAATAACACCGAAAAACAAATTGACTTCACTTTTTAGAGCGATTTTCTTAAAAACCGGGACAATGAAAGTATTAAAAAATAAAAAACAAAACAAAAAGTCTAACTAGATCGTATTGATTTCCAGGTCCGACTAGAAATTTCGATTTCTTTCTCATTTATTATGCATACTTCATTGCTAACGAATGAGTGCAGTTAAACAAAAGACTTAAGAAACGAACTCTTTAACACTGCGTGCAACTAATAAATCAAACTAGGCAAGTTTTTGCTATTATTTCAATCGATCCAAGTCTGCACTTAAATTAAGAAGCATAACAATTAGCGACAGCTTTAAATGTTATATAATAGCGAATACCATCATATACGGAATTCTTTTGACGTAATCATGCAACACAACAGCAACAATCACGCTGTTTGGCAAGAGCTCTTCTATGTTAATCAGTTAATTTTATCACGTTTCACACAATGGTGTAGTATTTATTGCTGCTGCTGCTCCCATTGCTTTTACGAGATGTTGTTGTTGTTATTGCTGATTGTAGCTGTAGATAGTTGCTGCTGATAAATGAAAAAAAAAAAACATTAAAATTGCTAATTAAAGCACGTTCAATGAACTTGAGCAATTTAAGTGTTAATTCAACTAGAATTATATTCAATTAGAATATATATCATGTGGCATTCAGAGGCATTTGTTGAGTGGAGTGTTTGAGCAACAGTATGCAAATTATTTGAAAAAAATGCGCGTTATTAAAATGTATGCATAATTGTTGCTGCAACTCACACGTTCCAGTTTTTATTCAGCTTATTGCCAAGCAGTCAGGCAACTAGGCAGCTAGCCAACTAATGCAGTTGGTTGATTATTTTGTCATTTTTTTATGATATTTTAAGATGCACCTCTTCTACATAGTACATAGTGCATAGTGCAGTTTTCTCTGGATTTATTTTGTTGGCTCTGTCTTTTTTTGTAATAAAATTTATGCTGCTCATTTCGCGTAGTTTTATGTAAATAATTTTATTTATTCTAAAATCTTGAAAGGCAGCTGCATTGCTTACATTTTTTTTTTATTTTGTATTTTAATTCACTTTATGCTGGATGCATTCGCACAGCATTTGCATTAAGTGGCTTTGGCATATAACTCTATTTTTTATTGTATTCATTATGATTCACAAGCAAACAGCAACAATAAAAACAACAATAAGTGGTTTAAGTCACATCATTAACAATGTTCTAAAAATAAACATGTTGCAAGTAGTTCTTTAAATGGCTCTAACATTAGCATTTTTATTATTTCTTGTAAGATTAGGCAAATTGTACACTAAGCAATGCAGCAGCAGCAGCGGCAGCAGCGGCGGTAGTTTCCGGTGCCACAGCATCCAAAGCAACTTGAATCGCTTATACAACGATCCTTCTTTGGCTGATGCAGCCAAATGCTAATTCCTGCCGACTTTACTACTTTTAACCTAGTTTTACTTATGACTTGCTCGAGCGGAACTGTCAGTCTTAATGGTCTGCATGGACCTGATGCTGTGCTGCATCCAGCAGGTGGTTTGTTGCAAATGTGCTTAATTTGCATTTATAGAGCATGTTTTTGTGTGTTTGTTGCACTGGCAAGTGTAGTTAATGAATGTGATTGTTTGTTTGTGAAGTATGTGTTTTTTTTTTTTTTAACGATTGAATGCAACGTATGTTGAGAATATAAAGATGGAGGAAGATGGTGTTGGAAAAACTATTTAGTTGATGCGGGATTTTTAAGAAATTTTTTAATCTTCATCAAGTTAGGCCAGCTAATTTTTGATTAAGAATTAAAAAAAAAGAGAAATACATGTGCTGCAATAAGACCGAAAATGACAGCAAATATGCTTTGCATTGAAAAATAAAACCAATTTGAAGATTTTTACTGTCATTAGGTGCTTTATTATGTTTTTATGAAAATTCAATCATTGTGCTGTAATGAGCATCAGTTGTGCTGCAATGTGTCATAAAGACATAAAGAAAAAATGCACTAGATTTTTTTTTGATAGCTTTGCAAATTTTTCAGGATATGCAGGTTATATTAAAATAGCATTTTAACAAATATTACGGTGTTGCATAAAAATTTTTGAAGACATAATTGCAGTTATTAAAAATTTGGAAAATGTACTGAGCCGATCTGATGTTCAGATCCTAGAGTGCTCGGTATTTACTGCCATGAGCTACGTATAAGCAGTAAAGTTAAAATCTAGGCAAATTCGAAGGGGGGTGGGGGGGGAGAACTAAAATTTTTACAAAATTTCCTGTTTTTTGAAAAAGAAATAATAATAAAAAAATAGTAATTCCCGCTGGTTATATTTCTTCATTTACTAATAATTTTTCGTATTGGGCTAATGACAGCACAACTGATGTCACAAAGCAGCAAAATATCTAAATTAATGACAAAAGTTAGGGCTAAGAAAATTGCCTATTTTTACGCGATATTTGTTCAAATGTAAAAAAAAAATCCCTACGAGCATTTTAATGACTCGCAAGAGCATTTCTTGAGTGACTTAAAACTTACAGTGCCGCACATAATTATTGGCAAAGTAAGCATTTTTAATTTTTGCCATTATTTAGAGCCATACCATGCAGTCTCTTGTTAAAAAAGGTTTTCCCCTACAAAACTCCTTTAATTAATTAATTAACTAACGCAGAAATTTTTGTTTAAATATGTATTTAAAAAAAAAAAAACTTGGAAACTGCAGTAGAATTAATATTTTGTGTTTAAGCCCTTTTGATCGATAACGGCGTTAAGATCCCGTCTTGTCATGGAATGCACCAATTTTTTTGTAGTTTCCTATTTGCTATCCTATTTTTTGCCATTCTTCTATCAACGCCTGCTTAAGCTTGGATTTGCTTGAAATTTGCCGCTTTTTTACACGTCTATCCAATTCCTCCCACAAATGCTCAATCGGGTTGAGGTCAGGAGATTGTGGCAGGTGTGGTAGAACATGTGGCGTACTATATGTTAACCACATACAATGTTAACCATCTTGTTGAAACGTAAATGAACTTGGTAGATTTAACTTATCGCAGCTTTTTTTAGGTTTTCCTTTAAATTATTCAAATATACCACCTTGTCCATGATGTCATCTATGACAACTAGCTCACCCACACCCGCAACTGACTAGCTCACCCACACCCACACTATTACTCCTCCTCCATCTTGTTTCACTATAGGCGCAAGATTTTTTTCGTATGCCGTATTGGGCTTTCTCCATACAGTAGTGCGACCATCGCACAATGGGAAATTTTGCCGATTTTCTGGCCAAAAGTCGAATTCAGAAGGTATCAATTTGAAACTTAGTATAAGGGCGTTTATAGGGATGCTGATTTTAAATTGAATAAAAAAATTCAAAATGGCGGATCCAAAATGGCGACAAAATTTCCCAAAACTCAACGCATTTCTATGAAACTTACCAGGAGTAGGTTTTTATGGTTGCTGATTTTGAATTTTTTTTTCAAAAACTAAAAACTAACCTTTGAAAGCCAGTGACGTGACTTTCAAAGGTTATAAGCCAACGGTAATATGATTTTGACGACATTGAAGTACACAACTCCGCGTTTTGATGAATTCTCTATCGGATTGTAAGCAAAAAAATTTGAAAAAAGCATTTTGATTTTTTGACTTCTGACCAGCAAATCAGTAAAATTTCCTATAGTGCATCGGAGCGGAAAATATTAAACTTACTTTCATCCGAGAAGAGTACTTAGTCCCAGAAACTGGTAGGTTTGCTCCTGAACTCTTTTGCGTTGGCTAGACGTTTCCTTTGGTTGATTGAAGTTATAAGTGGCTTAAGTGTAGCAACTCGGGCATTAAAGTTGGCCTCGTGTAGCACCCTTCTGACCGTCATGGATGAATATCCTTTCCAAGATCTTCCCGTACTACAGCGACAATCTCTGTCAACGTTTTTTTTGGGGACGTGTTTTTTTTTCGGACAATCTGGTTGTATTCACGATCATTCAAAATTCGGGGACGGCCAGTACGTTTTGCGCTTTCGAAGTTTGATTCTCCTTAAAACCGATTGACGATACTTCGAATTGTGAAACAACTTCTGTCCATTATTTCAACTATCTCAGCATAGGATTTGCCTTGATTGTGCAAGTGCATTATTATTTTGCGCTGAGATTTATTTTCTTTTTGTTTTGGACTCATTTTAAGTTTTTTTATGAATATATGTATTTTGAATGTTTGGAGTCCACACGACACTTCAACTGAAACAAGTGGTTTGATTAAGAGTACTGTCAGATAGGCGAAAATTAAGAAATAAATCGAATGGCTGTCTGAGTGTGCCAATAGTTTTGTGCGACCAGATCGTGATTTTATTTACAAAATTAGTTAAAAAAAAAACATCAAATATATAGTTTGAAATGAAAATTTCTGCATTAGTTAAATAATTAGAGGAGTCATGTGAGAGCAAACATTTGTTTGCCAATAGACTTTTTGAAATGGCTAAAAATTAGTCCCAAAGTTAACAATGCTTACTGTGCCAATAATTATGTGCGGCAGTGTATCAATTTGGCGCAGAAAAACTCACTTTTTGTGCGTTTACTATTACTTATTGAGCTTATTACAAAATAGAATTTGTTTTTTTCTTCAAAAGGATTCAAAATTATGATTAAATTGAAATTCAATAAGACACGTTGTAGTACAAGACGAACACTTCACAGCACAATATTTGAATTATTTGAAATACCTCATAAAAAAAAAGTTTTTTTTAACTAACCAAAAACATGCTATAAAAAAACATACGCAAAGAATTTCTTTTGTTCAAATGCAGCACATTATAGCATTCAGCAGGCATATTGTAGCACATGTCTTAATATAAATAAATCTTTTCGTGGCTTAATTTAAGCAAATCGTTTGTTCGTACTTTAAGAGTCTGAGAAAAAAATTTGAAAATATTTTCAGTGTATTTTGAGTGCTGTTCTAACATCTGAAATTCGAGCTTGTAAAACGCTTTTAAAATTTATTGTTTTAATAATTAACTATTAAACCTAAGAAAGTTTGTTTCTTAAGTCTTTTGTTTTGACAATCGTTACATTGGAAGAAAATCGAGTTTTTCGTATGTTTAAGTGAAATTTTGACAATTTTATAGCAACATTTGTCAAAAAAGCAGCAAAGTCATTAAAAAGATACGATAAGAAAGTTTTTTTTTATTGTTATTTGAGTGGCTCAGAACAATAAAACGTTTCAAACGGCTGTCAATTAATTTATTTTAAGATCTAACATAATTTTTTTTACATGATTTTTCTCTTCTTTGCAGGTCTAAACAACGTCAACTTTCTCTCTTATTTGATTAACAACCTGCTGTGTTTTGAGAAAAAAAAAGGTAAATTAAATTATGAAGTAATAAAGTAAATTGTCAAAATTAGAAATTAAACTTTAAATACGATTGTAAATAAAGTATTGAGTGCAGCCCGACAACTTTGTTGAATATTTAGGTCAATATAGCATTAAAGATGCGTTAATTAAACATGTCAATAAAGCATCCATCTAGTAATAAACAATTCACCGAGCAATGCCTAACAACAAGAAAACTAGGTTTTTCGGTTAGATTTTGTTGAAGATAAAAAACAAAAAACAATTGAAGTATCAGATAACGTTGAGGGCTATAGCTAAAGAATTACTGCCAATTAAACCCACGCAGGCATTTCTTTCGATGCGTTGGAATGTAACTTTAATTTTTTTTTCATTTAATTTGTTTTTTTTTTTTTTTTTTGGTTTCTTAACGGCTTTAGGCTTAGTTCATGACATCAAAGGATGAGCTCTTAAAATACAAAAATAACTATTTTTATGATCAATAAAAAATAAGCAGAGTTATTTTGTGAGATACTGATTTTCATTAAATAAAACTTAGATGTCTTCAATTCTTTTAAATTAAGGTCTAAAATACACTAATTTATAAACACTTTGCGCGTGAGACACTGTTAAGCAAACGTGTTGTCAATATTTAAGAGCACTTTAATGTTGGGCACGTGATCAAACTTCTGGTAGCTGTAAATTGGGGACGGTTTGTTGCTTTTTTCTTAATTTTTAGAATGATCGCTGAAGACAGATTTGGCTCAAGATAAGCTGAATGATGAAGGTAGTTTTTTTTTAATTAAAAACATGAATGATTTTCTTTAACATATGAAACAAAGATAAAAAAAATGATTAAAAAAAAAAGTATTTCTAACTTAATAACCGTAAAAGGAAATATATTAAAGTGTTCATTAAAAAAAAAAAAGAATCAAACAAAGGACACATAAGAAACAGGCAACACAAAAAGCATTAAAAATCAATTAAGTAGCATCAAAAGACATTTCTATTGAACTGTGAAAATTCAAGTTTGTGACTTGAGTCTTTTGTTATCTGTGCAAAACTGCTAATTAGCAAAAGCTTAAGCTAGGAAGTTTGTGTCTTAAGTCTTTTGTTTTACTGTTAGAACATTTAAATTTTTAATGCTTATTTCAATTTAACAGGAAAAATAATAATAAAAATCCACACTATGCTGCAAAATAAAACTTAAGCAAATCTAAACCATTGGCTCCATGCAGGTTGCCCGACTTCTTAACATTGATTTCAACAATTCCAGCTGGCACACCTTTGAAGATCATGAAACAGAAATAAAAAAAAGATATAAAAAAAAATTTTCAAAATAAAATCATTAACATATATATATATTCGTCCCGCTTGAGTTTCACACAATAACGAAGACTGTATTAAAAAGAAAAAACAACAAACAAACTTGTTGCATTCACAGTTGACTGGAAGTTGCTCAGGTTGTTGAAGCTAAAAGAATGTGTGTTGCATGTTGTTCAGCAAAGACAACTTTAGCAACACGTTCAAAACATATTCTTTATTGATGTTTACTTGATGTTAAAATATCCATCCGCTGTTAAAAAACAACAAGAATTCTACTCTTCTAGAGTGCAGCTAATACACTCTAAAGTAGAAAAAAAAAAAATAAAAAAAAAACTAAGACAACTATGAAATTAAACATGACATAGCATGTTGTGAGTAGTAGTTTGTTGTTGTTGTTGTACATAGCATAAAAGAAGTGTTAAGACATGAGAGCGTCTTAGTTAAGAATGGAATATATTATGATTAAGAGCATGCATATATTAAGCAGATCAAATAGAAATGAGAAACGGTTCATAAATTATAATAAATATTATAAATAGTTATAATAAGAACTATTTTCATTTTAAATAAGCCATGAGAAGCATATTTTTCGGATTATTTTCATTAAAACTTGACTATATTGTCGACAAGTCAGTAAAAGTGCACTGTTCTAAATCGAAAAAGTGCTGCGGGAAGCACAATTTTAAAAGAATTGCTTTTGCACTGAATTCAAAATTTTGCTGTTAAATTATGCAGAAAACATGTGAATCTGAGTCAAACCTTTACCCCAGTCAATTTTGGTTTTATGGCAATACCAACCCTAAACTTCACATACACCAACTCCAACTTTTGAGTCGGAAATATTGATGAATTTATGAATTCGTAAATGTTGAAATGAGGAAAGGAACGTAGAAAAGTAGGATCACGAACCCTGTGGTTCATGGGGGTCGAACCCGGGACCCCTGAGTTGCGCGCTGCCTACTCGACTATCGAGGCCAGAATGTACCAGAATGTACCCCCTTTATTCAGCTCATTCTGAAATATTTATTGCTTTTGTAAAAACCATATTCGGTTGGGTGGGTAACCACCTTATGCTTTTTGACCATCCTTGACCAAAAATAATTCAGTTCCAATAATATTTTGGAATAAATCGAAAAAAAAAACAAATTTTTATTTTCTTGAGTTATAAAATTGTGGCATTTTAATATGTTTATTTAATTTTATAATTCTTAGAAAACATAATTTTTAAGAATTATATTTTGATTTTCATGCCAAATAATGCATGAAGCAACAAGTTGGTACAACAACAAAATATTTTTTGTTTAATTGGCACCAGTTGTCAGCAAGAACGAGAGATATTTAGAACAGAACAACTTGAATTTGTTCAGATGTTCTGTTTACATTGTATAATTCCCAAGTAGTTTAGCAATTCGCAGAATATTTTTGTGAAATTTTGCGCTCTTATAAAGATAATATATGTTGTCAGTTAAGACAGTTAGATACCTGGGAGATATGATACCTAAAGAAGGACCTACACGACTAATATATTTACCTTGAATTTGTGTTGAGTAGTCGCCATAGAACACGATAAATTCTTTCGAACCAAAAAATCCTTTGGAAAAAAATGTTTACCACTGTTTTGGAAGAGCAATACAATGTAAGTCTAAAGGCTTCGCAGTATCATGAAAAACCGTGCGACCATGAAAGCAACACGTGACGGTATGACACTTGGTTATATGTAATCGCACTGTCAAAATTTCACAGGTGAAACGCTTCACCCACTGAAACGCTTCACACCACCGCACCCTTCATTTTTTTTTTTTTGTATGATCGCTTTAAACATGTGAGGTGTGAGAACATCAATCTGCAAGAATACTATAAAAAAAAATACGATATGAGTTCTGTTTTATTTAAATGATAAGAAAATGTAAATTAGTATCTACCATACGGTGAAGCCCTTCGAGGTATTGATCGAGGTATCAAAACGCTTTATTTGCTTTGACTCTTATTTTTGTAATTCATGTTTTATAAGTTTATATCTGCCCTCTTAGAAAAATTGGAAGGCTTTCATATGGAAGTGTTTTGGAAAATTCATCATCGTATCTTTTGGAAACTTATGGGAAATTTTAAATTGATATTGTTTCACAACCGTTTAAGAATGTATGTGGAAACAGTAGCATTAGACATAATGGGGAAATATTCCTCATCGCAACTTTTGGCAACTTTTGGGTAGATTTAAATTGATGTTGCTTCCAAACCGTTTCTTAAAGAATGCATGTGGAAACTTTTGCTTGTTTTGGGACAATTTCAATATTAGTAGTCGAGCAATAGTAGTAGTCCCGGGTTCAAATTCCGGTCAGATTAACCATTTTTAGTTGTTATTTATTTGTTGTTGTTTTCGCATTAATTTTCCAGACAATGCAGAGGAATGTTTCCATATTCATTTTTACGACAGTGGAGAGGAATGTTTCCCATCAATGACATGGTGTGTATAAAAAGAAATGGATTGTCTTACGAAAGGGAATGCTTACTACATGCTATGGAATGTTTACTGGTTATATCCGGGAATGTTTACATTTACCAGAGGATGGTAAGCGTTAGAAGGGAGTCTTTGACCCCAATGACCTTGATAGCAATAAGTTGGACTTTTCGAAACAAAAACACTGACATATATATATATAAAACAAAAACACTGACATATATAAACTAAAATATATATAATATATATATATAAAACTTAAAGGCGCGACTCCTACGCACGGTAAAAAAAAAAATAAAAAGTATCGTAATTGTCTTTTAAAATGCTTCAGATTAGCTGGTATGCGGCGTACTTTTCTTTGTTTTTACCCTTGAGGTTATACTGTACTACCCATGGTACCTACATTTCTATACATGTTTACATACAGGCTTAGATAACCGACATTGCGTCAATGTCCAAGAAAGTAAAGAGAAAATAAAGTATTTTTCATATGTGATGATGTTTCATCACCAACTATGGCAGCTCTCTGGGAGCGTTGAGAGCATGGTATAATTAATAAGGTAGGTGTGACAGTTTTCCAGCGAACATGAATTGTCAAAAATCATACAAGACAAAGCAAACAAAAAAAAAAAAAAAACAAAAAACAGACGAGTTTGACAATCCATGAACGATCTCGTGAGAAAATAGCCTGTTGTCAACCCTACCTGTATAATTGTATCATGGTTGAGAGTAAGAATTGAGAGCAAAAACTTATGTAGCAACACAAAACGCAACAATAAATAAAAAAAAAAAAGACAAACACAGAATCAACATAGAAACTTTAAATGTAGTGGTGGTATTTTGCGGTAAAAATCTCTAGCATGGGAAAAAAATGCCACATGTGAGATATTTACCACGCGTGGGAAAAAATACCTCAAAATACCACAAAATACCTCAAATTACCGCAAAACACCTTATATTACCACAATACCTCAAAAGAAAATTTGAGGGATTTTGTGGTATTTTGTGGTAATTTGAGATATTGTGGTATTTTGTGGTAATTTGAGGTATTTTGTGGTATCTTGAGGTATTTTGCGAGTGTGGTAATTTGTGAGAATTAAGTGTGATAAAAAGAGAATTTTGGTGGTAGTTTCATCTGGCGACACTGCCTGAACATCAAGAGAATCTCACTCCACAAGATCCACATCATTTATATTGAGGTGAGCTGAAAAGCAATCCATGAATTAATGCAGGCAACACTTGGTCTTATTAACATTAAATTCTATTGTAAACAAGACTCCACTTTAATTTTTTTTTTTCAAGTCATTAGAAAGAGTGTCATTCAGCCTCTTGATCTCAATTTTTAAAGAGGTTGGGCGCTTTTTGAAATTAAATTAATGGCAAATGCTGCTGTCGTCAGCAATCGAGTAAATTTTATTATGAGTCAACAACTAGAAGGTTGTTGATGAAAATCAGAAACAAATTTGGCGATCGGACTACGTTAATTGGACGAAATGCCACTGACCACCACTCGAATCGATCTGTCCTTAGAAAACACGTGTACCAACGAGCAAAGTTATCACCAACACCATATACCATACAATTAACAACAATTAACTTAAACATATGCAAGTTTTGACAAGGCCGCTTTATGTCATACTTGTAAACCCGCCTGCGCAACAAACTTGCTTTCACTGAGAAAGTGAAGACAATGGGGTTACATTTCTCAGTAAGAAAAACGCCATTAGGTCGAATATAATTCGCTACGCTCTATATACTTCGTAAAAAGAAAGTTTATCACATTGACCATGACCTTGAAGAGCAATGGATCGATAGTTAGTATATCAGGGTTCGTAAAATAAAATATTTCAATAATTTTTGCCTCCATCAGGAGTATTTTTAATCTAACACCTTTATAATTCGATTTCTATTAAGTGACTAAAGCGAAATTTCTCCAACATGATTCTAACTAAGAGCCATCAATCCTACGCAGCTTATTTGAAGTTCGAAATTTTTAGAGAAAAATACCAAAAACAAACAATAGATTCAACAATAGTTCAAAAACTAAGTATAATAAATCATACCCACGCTTGCATAGTTTTCCCCATTCATAAAAGCGCAAAAAAGGGTTAAGTTTCAACATCATTAATTATACGAAGTGGACATTGCAACAAAAAATTCAAACTTTCCACTTAAAATCCTAACAATTGAGTCTCACCTCTGACATAAGTCAGAAGTTTTCTTCTTTTTTGTTTCTATTGTTTCTTTACGGAACAGGTGTTTTATTACTACAAAAATTTTAACAAGCAAAATTGTGTTCGGTGATCACTGACTTGGCACTGTCTTTGATGCTATCATTTAAACTATATTTCAGTTTGTGTAGACTTCAAATAAAGCCGCTTTTAATTTAAATTTTTATAAAAGTTTACACATTCTCAATAGTTAAAATACCAATTATTATCATCTCAATTTACAATCGAGGAACTACTAAGAGTAACTTTCCACATAGCACTTTTATTGCAAATATTTAATGTTCACTAAGAAACCTTCTACTTCGAGTAATGTTTCCTCTGCATGAGCTTCAATCAGCACATTTCAATTTTAATATTTTATTTTTTTTATGTATGCTTGGTTAATATTGCAAAAAGGAACCTTTATATAATACTTTTCAGGGACCGTAACTGTTATGACTTTTTTCAAAAAAGTCAATTAATAATAGTTATTTTTTGACCGATTTTTTTTTTGGTCAAAAATAATAGTTAAAAAATTACTTTTATTTTTCCGGTCAATTATGTAAGTTAAAATTTTACTTTTATTTTTTCGGTCAAAAATAAAAGTTAAAATTTGACTTTTATTTTTTCAGTCAAAAATAAAAGTTAAATTATGACTTTTACTTTTTCGGTCAAAAATAACAATTAAAATTTGACTTTTATTTTTGAGTCAAATTCTTTGATGTGTAGTGATTTGACAAACAACAGTGACAGGGAAGGCAATGTGTAGTGATAAGCAAAACGAAGGGAAGGCAGAGTAGAATGAACAGAATTTATACTTTTGTTATGATGTTCACTCTTAACAGAAAAATAAAAGTCAAATTTTAACTGTTATTTTTGACCGAAAAAGTAAAAGTCATAATTTGACTTTTATTTTTGACTGAAAAAATAAAAGTCAAATTTTAACTGTTATTTTTGACCGAAAAAATAAAAGTCAAATTTTGACTGTTATTTTTGACCGAAAAAATAAAAGTCAAATTTCAACTTTTATTTTTGACCAAAAAAAAATCGGTCAAAAATAACTATTATTTTTTGACTTTTTTCAAAAAAGTCAAATAAATAAAAAGCTTTTGAGATTATTATTCCTTAGCTAACAAGCATCGCACTACTTTATTCAAATATCGAAAAGACACATTTTTCCCACCTAACTTTTTGAATTGAAATTTCGAAAATAACAGTTATTTCCGGTCCCTGCTACTTTTATATCAAATATTTTTTCTGACAATTATAAGTTTTTCTTGCGTGTGCTTCAGTTAGCACATTTCAATTTTAACATTTTGTTTTAAAATATTATTGTACAATATATGTTACAAAGAGGAACCTTCTACTTCAAATATTTTAACCATTGCAATCCATTTATCTGTCTATATCCTTTTCTCAGCATGTGCTTCGCCTTCAGGATATCGAAATTTTCAGATATTTTCTTTAATATTTTGTAATCGACGAACTGGAGAGAGGAACTGTAAACATACCACTCTTATTGCAAACATTTTATCTCCTAAAATCGCTACATCACCACCATAAATCCGAAATTGGGTTTCTACGTGTGATTCACATTTCAATTTTCAAGAATTCTTTTATCTTCAGCTCAATTAATATTTGTGCCAGCGCCTCATTTGATGTCCTCGTTTCGATGCAATTTTAAGTAATATTATCTCAAGAACTGCTAGCTTTACTTACGATACTTTACTCTTACGATTCTATGCCTTCACGGCCATCAAGCATGGCTATATTATATGTTGCAAACGAAAAAAAAAGAAAAAAAAAACACAGAACAAAAAAGAAAAGCAAACCAACAGAAAAGTTGAAATTCTTGTTAAAAAATCAACTTCTTCCTCGAAACATTAAAGCATTCAGCCAAACAGACGCGAACCCGCCAATACAAATATCAATATTCTTCTTATGTTTCTTGTTATGCGCACCACTTAACATGCACGCATGTGCGTAAGACTTAAGTTGTTGCTTGCTGCCTTCTCTTCGGAATGTATGGCAGCATCTGTTTGCACTCTACCAACTGGTTGTGGTTGTTGTTTTTTTTTGTTTTTTTTTTCGCTGTCGGGTATTTACACCGCACTTAGTGGATTTTGTTATTGCTTTGTTATTTATTTTAAAAAAATCCGCTCTTGTGAAGATTTATTTCTGACATGGCGAGAACGTTGTGTTTGTATGGATTTCAAATATAACTGTTAAATTTAAGCCAGGCTGGTTTGTTTCGCTTTGTAGTCGCTTTATCATGGGCGTTAGTTTGTAATGATTTGTTGTCACAGTATTTTTTTTTTTTTCTTAATTTTATTGGGCATATAGCTGATCTCTGGCAAGTTTTATTTGTATTTTATTACTGCATGGATTTGAATATTCTAAAGACTAGAAATTAGTCACCGGTTTAATGGTGTTTATTTAGAAAAATGTGCTAAATGAAGCACACAAGAAAAGTTTACGTCATATTTCTTAAACTATTTGTAAAATATTTTCATAGAAGTAAAGTTTGTGTTCAGAGAAAGCAATGCTGAGGATTAGCTATTGGAATAGTTTTCCAAATTGAAATTTATCTGACATCTTATGGACGAGATATAGCGCTGGGAACATACATACAGAATACGCATAATATATTTAAATAAATATATCGAGTTAAAGCCGTATGGGTAGCATGAGTTTCTATTCCAAATATTTCTCTAAAGATTATATGAAATTCTGTAATTGTCCAAAAGCGAGTAACCGAGGGTTAATTTTTGATTTTGGACGTTTATTTATCATGAAATAAGGCTCAAAATAAAATATTAAATAAATCCAACAATTGTCCCATAAAAACTTTGGGAGATATTTCATTATGATATAAGACCCAACAAATAGCGAATCGATTTCTCTTTAAAAATTCTTTTATTTTATTTTCTACAGAGGCGTAATTTCATTATTTTTGCGCTTTATCACATTTTCTGATTTTGGCCGTTATTACTTTTTTTTCGCTCAAAAACTATATTTCGCTGAACCTTTAAAATTTATATTAAAAGCATGTTGACAACAAGACAACATGAAGACAATGACGGTAGCAACCAACAACAACAACAACGGCTCTGCATAGAGCAAATCATACAGCAGACTAGACAGACTGTTTCGTTGGCCACTACACCAACTCATCAGTTGTCTTGCATGACTTTTCACTGTGATACACTCAAGCTACTTAGGTCCTACTTATACAGCCAATATGCCGAGAAAGTTACCCGGAAGTTTATTTGGGGCAGAGAGAACGCTTTTACATTAGTAACTGAGTTTTTTGTTTGTTTCCTGCATGTGCTTCACTTAGCACATTTCAATTTTAACATTTTGTTTTAAAATATCATTGTACAATATGTGTTTCAAAGAGGAACTTCTACATGCCACTCTTATTTCAAATATTTAGCAATCCCTTTATCTTTCTCTATTCTTTTCTCTGCGTGTGCTCCACCGCAGGATATCTAAATTTGCAGATATTTTTTTTTAATATTTTGCAATCGACGAACTGGAGGGAGAAACTATAAACATACCATTCTTATTGCAAATATTTTATCTCCTGAAATCGCTCCATCATCACCATAAAACCGAAATCGGCTTTCTACGTGTGCTTCACTTAGCACATTACAATTTTCAAAAATTCGTTTATCTTCAGCTCAATTAATATTTGTCAATGTCTACTTTTGTTGCACCCTGTGTCAAAGTTAACCTTGATCGTGTCATACTTTTAGGCATAGCAAAATTAACCATAGAAAAACAACTTTTTGATTTAAAAAAAAAGACAATTATTTTCTCTGCCTTCCCAAAAAATTTATTTTATAATCTTTTAAACATCAATCTGGTAGCCTCAGCCTCTGGGAAATGGAAACATTCCCGGACATAAGCTGGAAATATTCCAATGAATGTAGAAAGCACTCCCTTTCGTTAGACACTCCACTTATTTTTTTACACACGATGTCATTGGTGGGAAACATTCCTTTCCATTTCCTTAAAAACTAATATGGACACAACCAAGGGCGTAGCCAGGGGGGAAGGGGGAGGGCAACTGCCCCCCTATATCTGAGATTTTTTTAATTAATCAATGGCTTTGAAAGTAGTTTCTATGTGTAATTCCTTTTTAATATGTGTTTTTCCTTTTTCTTTGAAACTAGATATGATAAAAAGATATGGCAAAGACATGAAAGATATAGTAAGAAGAAATTTATAAAGTCTTCCCCACCCCTAATGTTCATCCTGCCTACGCCCTTGGACTCAACAACAAATAAATAACAACTAAACATGGTGAGCCTGACTGGGATTCGAACCCGGAATCTCTGGGTTGGCAGTCAAGCACGCTAACTACTCCGCTAATGAGGCTGTCTTATTATTCGGGATTTTCTTAATAAATTAAAATTATGCCAAAACAAGAAAAAGTTTCCAAATGCATTCCTTAAGAAGCAGTTTGGAAACAATATCAATTTTAAACTTCCCATAAGCTTCCAAAAGATATGATAAGGAATGTTTCAAATCACTTTCATATGGAAGCCTTCCAATTTTTCCCAGAGGGCAACTTTATTTGTTTCAAGCATGTAAAGTAACTATAAATTCTCATTTAAATTTAATTGAATCTCAGATGTGTGTGGAAATGTTTCATTCACCAAATTTATTCTACTTTTTTTCCAAACATTAATATTAAAAATATACAGTTTTATACTTGTGCCACATAGGCATGCCCAACTCTTCTTTGTTGCATTTTTTTTTTGCACACGTTTACATTGGCCTTCAGGCAATTCGTCGCCTTAAAATTATGCCAACCATGCTTAAGTTTTTGTTTTTTTTTTTCTCATCACTGCTGCAGAAAAATTCTTCCCAGCGGTGAAAACGAGCGCATTCATTGAAGAACTCATTCTTTGAACATGACCTAAATTCAGACAACTTGTTGAAGTATATAAATCCATAGAGGTTACTCTGTTTATACGTTCGATTGTTCCTTGGTAGCCACGACATTGTATTTAAAGCTGTTGTTGTCGCTGCTGCCATGGCCACTACAATTCCTTGCTTATCTTTTGGCAGCAACTATTTTTTTTTTTGTCTTATTTTCCATTATTATTTTCCTGCTTCTTATAATTTTTCATCAGCTCTATGGAGGCAAAAGTGAATAATCTGCAGAATTGAATTTATGACAACGACTCTATGTTTGCTTATAATTTATTTGGATTTATTTCTCTTTCAAATTTGGTCTTCCTTGCTGGTTGGTTACTCGTGCAGCTCTTAAGTAAGTTTGCTTACTTGGTTAAGTTGTCCAAAAAAATAATGGTAGCAAGATTTTTGCACACGATGGGCATGATGATGATGATGATGTTGATGACTACGCTGATGGTTGGTTGCGCTTGTTATTTTGTTCTCTTTTTTGTTATTTTTGGCTATTCTTGCACCGAACAAGACCAAACCAAGCCAAACCAAGCCAAACCAAAGCTAACCGTATCGAAAAATTTTCCAATTTCTAATGCGAGGTTAACAAATTTTCTGTTTGTTCAACTATTTTGCGGTGTCATATTGTTTCTTAACAGCGGCTTTCTTCTTCTACTAAAGGCTGTCGTCTTGGTGACTGTTATGGTTGTTGTTCTTATGTTTTTTTTTTTTTTTACATAGTACCACTATGGTTACCAATCCATTGTGAATGAATATGACAAGTTTATAAGGCCAGCAGTGTTGTTGTTGTTGTTGCTCACTTAAAAGGAGCTGACTGCTGGCTTGGTTGTCTGGCTAGCCGCTTGGCTGTGACTCCCTGTTGCCGAAAAGCCAAAAATGGTCTTTCCACCAAACAATGCGGTATTTTCTATCGTTGTTTTTGTTGTTTTTGGCATTATTATTTTTTCGGTATTTTTATGATGACCCAAGTGAGATAAGATTGGAAAATGTTAGTGTTACAAGCTGGCTGGCTGGCTTCGAGTGTGTGAAATGGTTAGAAACTACTTCGTTAGAGTAATTTTTTCATTATTGATTTTAACCGATTTGCAAAAATTTCACCGCTGGCCATTACAAGCCCAAAAACAAAAAAAAAACAATAAAAAGAAAAAATAAAAAAACAATTAAAAATAAAACAAAAATAGAATAGAATAAAAAAAAAAAAAAAACAAAAAGAAATAAAAAGCGCAAACATGTATCTTCTTTAATTTATCTGCGAAGCAACTTAAAGGTGCAGTTAAACACCAGTCTTGAGGATGAGAATGAGGATGAGGCATAATTATTTGACGTTCACCTTTGAAAGTTATATTCACCAACGGAAGCATCACCTAAACAAAACATCGCATTTTGAAATTCCTACTTAAGCATTTTTATTATTTCTTAATCATTTAACTGAGAAAGTTCTAAGAATTTTACTTCTCGACGGAAATGACGAATTGGAATCGAGTCATCAGTTTACTTGAAAGAAAATTTGTTGATTTTAAATAAATATAAATTGAGAGGCATAGAAAAAAGCCACAAAATTGTTACTTTTGTTTGAAAAACAATTTTCCCAATAAGACAAAGAACCGAAGCTTTCTTAGAACCGAGATATTTTGCATTATTCTAGAAATTATGTGAATTGATCTCCAGGACATTCTCTTACAATTTTGAATAAATATTGCTTTGAACTGATACTGATACTGATACTGATACTGATACTGATACTGATACAGATACTGATACTGATACTGATACTGATACTGATACTGATACTGATACTGATACTGATACTGATACTGATAATGATACTGATACTGATACTGATACTGATACTGATACTGATACTGATACTGATACTGATACTGATACTGATACTGATACTGATACTGATACTGATACTGATACTGATACTGATACTGATACTGATACTGACACTGATACTGATACTGATACTGATACTGATACTGATACTGATACTGATACTGATACTGATACTGATACTGATACTGATACTGATACTGATACTGATACTGATACTGATACTGATACTGATACTGATACTGATACTGATACTGATACTGATACTGATACTGATACTGATACTGATACTGATACTGATACTGATACTGATACTGATACTGATACTGATACTGATACTGATACTGATACTGATACTGATACTGATACTGATACTGATACTGATACTGATACTGATACTGATACTGATACTGATACTGATACTGATACTGATACTGATACTGATACTGATACTGATACTGATACTGATACTGATACTGATACTGATACTGATACTGATACTGATACTGATACTGATACTGATACTGATACTGATACTGATACTGATACTGATACTGATACTGATACTGATACTGATACTGATACTGATACTGATACTGATACTGATACTGATACTGATACTGATACTGATACTGATACTGATACTGACACTGATATTGATACTGATAAAAAAAAACCAGGCAACATTACAAAAACAAAAAGAATGTAACAAAACATAACATAACATAACATAACATAACACAACATAACATAACATAACATAACATAACATAACATAACATAACATAACATAACATAACATAACATAACATAACATAAAATAACATAAAATAACATAACATAACATAACATAACATAACATAACATAGCATTACATAACATAACATAACATAACACAACATAACATAACATAAAATGACATAACATAACATAACAAAACATAACATAACATAATATAAAAACATAACATAACAAAACATAACATAACATAAAAACATAACATAACAAAACATAGCATAACATAACATAACATTCCATACCATAACATAATAAAACATTACATAACATAACATAATATAACATACCATAACATAACATAACATAACATAACATAACATAACATTACATAACATATCATAATAAAACATAACAAAACATAACATAACATAATATAAAAACATAACATGACAAAACATAACATAAAAACATAACATAAAAACATAACATAACAAAACATAACATAAAAACATAATATAACATAACATAATATAACATAACATAACATAACATAACATAACAGAATATAACATAGCAAAACGAACTATAACACTACCGTATAGAATTCAATTTTAATACGACATAACATAACAGAATATAACATAACATAACAAAATATAACACTACCGTATAGAATGCAATTTAAATACGACTCAAAATTAAACACATGGCATAACAAAAAAAAAAAAAAAAAAAAACAAATAACCACATAGTAGAACATAACATACCATAATATAAAATTACATAAGATAACATAACACAACAAAACATAGTAGAACATAACTTAGCATAACACAACACAATAAAACATTAACAAAATAAAATAACACATAATAACACAAACACAAAAAATTAACAGTACATTACTTTACATAATAAAACATAACAGTACATCACATGACAACATAACATAATAAGTATGACAGCTAACGTTACATAACATTATATAAAATACCATAACATTACCTACCATATTATAGAATTACAAAACAAAACAAAGCATAACATGACATAATAACATAACATACCATACAACAACATAATACATAACATAACACAACACACATAAAATAATATAACATAACATAACATAATTCATAATATAACATAACATAATAAGATAACATAACATAAAGCAAACAGAGCGGAAAAGTTAAAAAGGAGACTTTTTATGTACTTTTTAATTGCTCGAAAAGCTCTGCGAGTCATTAATCTAATTAGACTTTTTTCTAGAAAAAATTTTATAATTTAATTATTAGATTTAAAAAGAAATTAATTTAACGGCTTATTTTAATATTCCAATAAAACTTATAAGAAAAACATTGCATAACAGTTAAGAAGTTGTTATCATCAATTAAGGGATAATTATTGCAAGCTATTTAACATAAGCACAGTTGCCTAAACTAGTTGCTGGTTGCTGCTGATGTTGCAGCAACATGTAAACATTAAATTGAACTCAACACTGCAATTTTTTAATTACATGTATTTGTGTTGTTCAGTTCAAGATCACAAACAAGTTATTCGACAGCTAAAACCGTTTCAACAGTCGCGTCGTTCGGTTCTACTGACTTGAAGTCGTACAACAACTGTTTTTGATTACATTTGATTACTTGCTGCACTAGCAACAGGCAGCAATTTATTGCTAATTGACACTATTTTGTTGCTTATCGCTGTGGTGATATCTTGCTGGCCAACCTGGTGGTTGATATTGTCGTTGCCGTTGCCGTTGTTGTTGTTGTCGTTCGAAGCATGTTACTCATAATTTGTAAGATTTGGTCAAAAGTCGTGAAGATTAGGATACGCTATAACCCAAATATTTTTTTTTTCATCAGATATTGCGTTGTTGTGGTGGCATTGCATGATATTAGAACAATAACAAAAAGAAACAACAAAACAAAAAACAGTCAAAGTGGGTCTCCCCGTTTTGTTTTAGAACTGAAATGAACAAAAATGCGCAATTTTCAAATTATATATATATACACACATAGACACACACACAAAATAACGATAACTTGTAAACTTAACCTGTCGCTGTTATGTCTATGCAACAAACGGCATATGTTGTTGTTGTTGTTATGGTATATGTGTGACCATAACTGAACATGCGCTATGGAAAACATGTTCCTTACGATAGTCATCATCATCATCATCATGATCGTCGTCATCATCTCTAGCGTCTTCTTCACTTCAACTACAACATAATCAAAGTTGTTCTCATCCCCATCATCAACATCAACATCAGCAGCAACAGCAGCATCAACCAGAGCTTCATGACCGCACTGCGCTACTGCTGCTACCTCCCAGTGTCGCACTTCCATCTTGCCATCTTCTACAGAAATTGAAGACATGGCATTCCATGACTGAAAAATGGATGCTAAACTTGATTTTCTAACAGTTCTCTTTTGCAATTTCTTGTTATGTTATGTATACGATTGTCTTTAAAGCATTGATTGCAAGCTCAAAACTTGTTGCTGCTGCTGCCGCTGCTGCTGTTGCAGCGGATGATGTTGTTTATATTGCTGACTATAACGTTCGCCTAGCGTTTGTCATGCTATGCGGCAGTACCGCCACTCTGCTGTACTTAACTGCTTTGGCGCGAGATTTAGTTCGCTGTGTTCCACATATGCGAAAAAGACGTTTACCAGCCTCCCAGCAGCAATGCTCCAACCCACCCCTCACTCAGAACCAGGTTGAACCAGGCACAGCACAGCAGGCAGGCCACATAAAACGGGAAAATGCGTGCAAAATGTTGTTAGCAGCTATGTTGCTGACTTTGTTGTTGTTGTTGTTGTAAAAACACTAGCCGTAATGTTGTTGTTCAAATGAAAATTTATGCATTTTCAGTGGGTCGCGCGCATTTGTTTTTGTTTTTTTTTTCTTTTTGTTTCCGTTGTACTAGCAGATAATTTATTTATTAGCTGCGGCGAAAATTTATTTATTAGGAAATGCCACACTTAAGCGAAGAGCGGCTTTGCGTGCTGCTTATTATTCTTATGTTGTGTGCAACATTGTGAGCAGAGAGTACCTTGCAGGAAGCTCAGCAAGAATTTGGAAAGTGGAACAAGTGTTTCACTGAGCTAAGGTATGATCAATTCGGGGCACACATTAACCACCGGTTCCAACAGGAAATGTGTGCAAATTTGTTGCTTAAAGGAGGCGATGCATTTAGAGGAGAAGTTTGATAGAAAAATCTTGCTAAAAGATCATTTTTAAAATTGTATTATTAGTAGTACTTATGGACTAGTATTTAGACTATTATGGACTAGTATTTAGGTGTTTTATTTTTTCATTTTTTTTCTGCAAACTCTTCAGAAGTATATCCCTGTTTTTATATTTTGTGAATTTAGGAACTGTTTCGGGCTTTGTGCCCCATATTTTTGATGAAGGGACTAATGTTACACCGAAATGAGAGCGTTTTCGACTGTATATCGCATTTGCATAAAATATGCTTTTAGATTTTTCCTCCAAAACCTGTGAACATCTTATTTAGATCAATCTACATAGATAGAGAATATATCTGAGAAAAATATAATTACATCTAAAGTAACCGCTTAAGATGCGAGGCTTTGGTATTAATTTTTTTTTTATGCAATTTGACTCTTGTTAAAGTGAGAAATTTGTTTTGCTCTTCTCCCTCCATGAAATTATTCAGCTTCCCAGATTAAATAGATTTCGCAATAAAGCCTGTTATAAACAGTGGTCGGAATTCTATTTTGTCAAGGACATCCACTCGTTTTTGTCTCATAGGTTTCACAAAATTCTACCTATTTGTTTAGTCCAAATGTACTGAGTATTTCTAATTACTAGTGTCGCCTTTGGTCGGAATTCGACCATTTAAAAATTGATTTTTTTTTTTTTTGTATTTTTAGTGAAAACATTTTTTTCTTTCTTCACTCAAAAAAAAAAATATTTTTTTCCACCATTGTCTGCAGAGAGGTGGCGACCGTACGGAAAAATTATTTTAATTCAAATAATTTTCTGTCACTGCTGGGGTTCGAACCTGGGTCTCCAGGTTCGTTGACATAGCGGCCACGCACTTTAACCAACTACGCCACGGACGCCACTCATTTCTCCACTCATGTGGAAGTATAACCGAACTCTTATCACAGCATATGTATCACCGGCAGGAAATCACAAAATAGTAACTCCATTCTGAGTTTCCATGTTCTGTGATTTTTACTTCCAAAGCTATTCGATATTAAAAACTGTGCTTGTATGGGCGGAGCCACACCCCAAATGGCAAATTTCTGTCCTAGTTTTCTAGTAGAAGGGCATCATCAAGCGATAACTCTATTCTGAGTTTCAATGTTCTGTGACTTTTACTTCCAAAACTATTTGATAACAAAAATTTGGTTTATATGGGCAGAGCCACACCCCCTTTTCTAATGCCCGCCACGGTTTTCTAGTGGATGGATATCACTTAGTGCCAATACATATTGAGTTTCATTGTTATACGGCATTTACTTCCAAAGCTATTCGATATAAAAAGTTTAAATTGTATGGGTTTACGCCCCCTTGCCTAATGCTCGTTCATTTTTTCCAGTCGAACAACACGGCCAACTAGGAAGTTCCTTCCGAAAAAATCTTGACATGTCACTGAATGAGTTTAATAACAAACCGAATTTAAATTTCAAGTCAGATGGTACTTTTCTGAAGTATTTATAAAGTATCAATACTTATCGTATTGATATTGAAATATTAATAGGATAGACCAAATTCTTTTGTTTTTAAATGTATTGTGCAAGCTTATTGCATTGTAAATTTGAGGTTAGAAGCATGAGTTTAGTATGTTCAGTTTTCGATTTTCGTAAGAAGTGGTAAAAACAAAATTTTCTTCGGAAGCTAACAAAATAGGTCACTACCATTTTAAGTATTTCCAGCCATGTAAGATCTATAAAAATTGAACTAAACAGTTTTCAGTCCAGCACTGATAAGCCTATAACTAAGAGGCTGTACCTACAGTTCTTCTTTTTCTAAAGCTTCTTAAAAGTTTTATAGCAATATCAGAAAAACCTAACGAAACTCCTAGTTTTTAACAGGGAATGAGGTGTTTTACACTTTCGAATACTTTCAATGAGATTTGTTTACCATCAGAAGTTTTTTGCTTCGCCACTGGTATTGTTAGTTGTCCGATCTTAACCCATGACATTCTGCACTTGAGATTGTCGTATTGGATACATTACTCATCGTCCGTGAAAATTCATTGTGAAAATCTCTTCGTTTTCTCCCAATGTTCTTCAGTTTATAAATTACAGGTTTAAAAAAACGCCTCCCTACGATCATAGGTCTCAATTCGAATGGGACCCAAATTTATTGCTTTTAGATCATCACCATGGCTTTTAGGCATTCTTCTACCTTTGCATCAAATAAACTCCCAGCGACTTAGACAACTTTGTATTTGACATGGTTCTACTACATTAACCCAACTTTTTGGCTGTCTAGGATATTTTTTGTCTTCCAAGTCTAAATCACGTCCAAAATTTTCGACACTTGCTCAGCTTGGTCACCATAAATTACCACTACATACGATGACTTACAGCAGTAATTTTTTCTGTTAAAGTTATGAAGTAAAACTGCTCGCATAAAAAATTTATCCGGCACAATATTTGATGTATTCGATATAGCACAAAAAGTTGCTTATTCAGCCAAATTTTTTACGGAAAACATTTGCTGAAAGGGAGTCTTATATTATCGTATACAAAACCGTCTTAAACTAGAGAATTTTTCAACTTTTACAGTCAAGCCTGACTCAAGACTTCTGGCATTGAAAATTAAAATTTTCATTTGTACAGAGCATTAAAAAAAACAAAATGTAAATATCTGTACACAGTGTAAATATACAAAATGTTAATATACATAATGTTTATATACATAATGTTAATGTACATAAGTTAATGTACATAAATTAAGGTACATAATGTTAATGTACAGAATAATACTTTAAAGAAAACCAAATCACGAATAGAACCGTAAGCATTGAGAGTAAAAATAAAAAGAAAAAAGTAAAAGAAGAGAGGTAAGATGTAACCAAGCTTTTTGAAATAATTCCATTTTTAAAAAACTATGTCAATGTATTCTACAAAATGTTAATGTTCAAAATATTAATGTGCATAATGTTAATACACAGAAGTTAATATAAATTATATTCATTCATTATTCATCAGAATAAGATTTCGATCCAAACCAGTGATGTGATTTGGTGGGATTTCGGGCTCATTTCGGGATATTTGGCCTATTTGAGAACGTGTGGGATTTCGGATGCTTAGGTGGGAGTTTCTACTGAATCATAATTTTTTAAAGTGTAAATTAGCAAAACTGGTTGGTATCACTTTTTTGTAATCTTTCAAAATTTTTCGTTTAATTGCTGTATTATTCATTCTAAATATGTAAGAAAGGGATATGTATATTCAAGAGGCTTAAAATTAATGAAAATAAGATCCTCATTTAAAAACAAAAAAATATAAGCTCAGTTTCACTTTGATGCAACGAAAGAAATTTACGATTACTTCATACACTTGAGAGAATTTTTATAAAAAACGCAGTGTTTAACTTTTCGTATTTTTTTTTTTTTTTTGTGGAAAATTTGTTATATTTATTGAAAAATTTCATTATTTACATTATTAAACTATAAAATTATTATAATGTTAGAAAAATGTAGGGGAGGATGCGCGCCTACTAAACACGTTTTGCTTGGAGGCTATACCTTTGGTTTAAAACATAATTTCTCAGAGCTCTTGGTTTCATTTGAAAGCTAAGTTCAATATCTAACAGGAATTTTAATCAAAATTTAAAATTTTCAAAAATTATAATTTAGGCAGTCGATCTAGCAAAAGTCTCGAAATCGATCGCTGAAAAAATCGGACCAGCTACTGAGCACCTAAAACAAATCGTTGAAAAAAATTAGAAAATGAAGTAAAAACAATAGTGTTTGAGAGTTTATAAAAAGTTTATTCTATCAATAGTTCATAATGACTCTTTGAACTTCAAACAATAGAGATTTGAATATCTTTGTAGGCTGCAGCCATCGCATTAGAATTTATATTCGTTCTTCTTTTCAATTTTTTTTTAGGCGACGCCATTCTAAAATTTTATCTGAACGTGGACGACAATCACGAAAACTATTTTAACTTATTTCAAACACTATTTTCAATCATATAAATGCCAATTTTTTACTTACACGATTTCTGAAAATTTGTTCGGAAGGTGGACCAACGTTTTGTTCAGTAGGTGGCCAGGCACGCCATCATGATATGACGTGAAATATTTTTTTCCAATTTCTCAATATTGTTCGATTGCTCGTCGAATTGTGAAAAGTAAACATTAAATATAGAATTCTACTCATATTCACCTTTTTTTATCGATAAGAAACACTCTGAAATTCACTAAATAGAGATGAACTATTTTTGCTCAGCTTCGTTTTATTCGAATATTTTATTTCTCAACGGCCGTGGGGCTAAAGCAGTATGCGCATTCATCTCAGTGAATTATCAAAAGTGAACATTCAATGAGATGTTACTGCAACACTTTACACATTGGCGCATCATACTGACGTCAGAACTCACAGTGTTCAGCAGTAGGTGGGCCTCCTTCGGCAGGTGGGCATCCTTATTTCTTTTCAAAAATTGCATAAAAAATCGTTATTTGTATAAATATTTGGGTGGGATTTTTTGTGGGTTTTTCGTGTCATTTTGGTGGGATAAACAGGTCTAAATCGGGATGTTATCGGGATTTTTTACTAAATCAGAATCACATCACTGATCCAAACCATAGCACTAACAGAACAGTTAGCATTCGAGTAAGTATAAGAAGAGAAAGATAAGACATCTTATACAGCACTTTAAGAAAATCACGTATTAGAAAACTTTGTTAATGTACAGAATGTAAATGCACATACTATTAATGTTAAAAGTGGTAATGTACATAATGTTAATGCACATAATGTTTATAAACAGAATGTTAGGATTCCATTGCAAGCCAGAACACTAACAGAACACTAAGCAGTGAGAGTAAAAATTAGCAGAAAAATAGGAAGGAAGTAGAAGACATCTTAACAATCACTCTGGGATTCAAATAAATCAACATAGGCCTGAAAAACTTGTTGGAAACACAAAAATATTTAAGAAATAACACAAAATTTGGAAAATATGTTTTGCTAAAATTATTTTCAATTTAATTTTATAATTATTAAAAAACATATTTTTTTAAGAATTATATTAAGAGCTTTACGCCAAATAATTCATGAAGCAACAGGTTGCTACAACAACAAAGTTCTTTGCAGAACAAACTAAGCTGACTAGACCATGGTTTCGTCGGACGCTACTCCGACTCTTCAGTAGTCTCAGTGGTTTTAGCAGTCCACTAACTTTGACAAGCTAATAAGCGCAATAGCAATAAAAACAGAGCGGAATTATAGAAGCGCTATTCACTTTATCAAAGCAGTGTTTTCCAACTCTTTTGCTAGTCTCAAAATTTCAAAAAGTTGACTGCATTGATTCTGTAAAGATTCTGTTGTTGCGCTTAATTTCTTTGAATATTTATGTCTTGTATTTGGTTTTTCAAGTGTCTATTTAAATTTTCAAGCCGATAGAATATTTACTTAATCCATTAAAAAATAAACTGACAACTCATCCACCCACTTTCCATGAAATAACAAAGAGAAAATATTTCGAGGCATATTAAACGGTACCTAGTTTAAACTATCATTTTTGCCAACCAAGCAAAGATGGCAAAAAAAAAACACAAAACAAAAAAAACTATATAGAAAAAATACACACGATCCACCGATCATAGGAAAAATGAAAATTGGCGGCACGTTTTCATTCGCTTATGTTCTGTGACACATCTATAGCCACTCATTTGTGGTGATAGCAAATATGAAATAAGTATAAAAACCAAAGAATGTGCGGGCCTACAAAGAAAGCATAGCTGGTGATTAAGGTTGAGGTTAACAAAAGACATTCCATGGCCAAGTGGGTTCAGAGCGTGTTGTAGCACACGCGAAACTTAACTTTATTATAATAATTATTATTATAAATAATATAGTGAACATCCGCAAGGCGACACATGACAACAATAACAACAGCAACACAAAAACTTTGTGGAAAATAGTTGCTGCACACAAAAAGGGAAACTTGCGGGTTTAAAGCTGTTTAGAAATTATCTTTCAACACCTTGGTTTAGAAAAACAAAAACCGCAATTCTTGTAAGCTTTCAAAGCTGTTTAAAATGAAAAGCTAAGAATTTTGTGGCAGTCATTTTAGAAAACAGAAAATGAAAAAAAAGAACGCAAAATAAAAACAAAAACCTAGTTAAATGAGCAAACTAGGTCTGCCTGGGCGTGAGTGACCATAATTTTCACTTTTAATGAGAAAAAGTGGTTTTTATTCTTCGTTTGTTCAGCGCAATGTCAGTGCTTGACAGATCTGGAACACGTCCACTTTGATGCTTTGAAGTATTTTTGTTCTTTATCTGCTCGTCTTAATAATTCATATAATTTAAATTTTTATTGTTAACTTGTGCTATATATTTTATTATTCACGCTTTTAAACGCTTCAAAAATGAGTGTTGGCGTTATAACGGTTTTTTGTTTTTTTTTTTGTTTTTGAGAATTTGTGTAGGTGTAACTTACGCTTTCCATGAAAAGTGAAACATGCTGCTTTTTTGGACTCACGTTGATTTTATTTATAGCTCTTTTAGACACTTACCTGGAAAAGGAGAAAGAAAACAGTTTTAATTAATTTGATAACACAACAAAACACTCTTATTAGAACCCACGTAGAGTTATGGGTTTAAAAAGGTTTAAGTTTGTTTAAAAAACAATACATTAGAAGATGCGATGACGCGGATTTTTATTCAGATTTTAATGCCTAGGATTTCTTATTTTAGTTTCATTATAAAAAAAAACAATATAAATCACAAAGTATTTTCTTATAAAAATTTAGGTCAAGTAGAGCTTGAAATCTGTAGAATCATTATTGTAAGTAAAAGCTATTAATTATATCGTACGAAGTACGATACAAAGAAAGAATGCTTAGAACACTTTTCAGTCAAGATTCAAACCCAAGACTTTTGTGACAATAGTAACTCTAACTCTAACTCTAACTCTAACTCTAACTCTAACTCTAACTCTAACTCTAACTCTAATTCTAACTCTAACTCTAACTCTAACTCTAACTCTAACTCTAACTCTAACTCTAACTCGAACTCGAACCCGAACTCGAACTCGAACTCGAACTCGAACTCGAACTCGAACTCTTACTCTAACTCTAACTCTAACTCTAACTCTAACTCTAACTCTAACTCTAACTCTAACTCTAACTCTAACTCTAACTCTAACTCTAACTCTAACTCTAACTCTAACTCTAACTCTAACTCTAACTCGAACTCTAACGCTAACTCTAACTCTAACTCTAACTCTAACTCTAACTCTAACTCTAACTCTAACTCTAACTCTAACTCTAACTCTAACTCTAACTCTTACTCTAACTCTAACTCTAACTCTAACTCTAACTCTAACTCTAACTCTAACTCTAACTCTAACTCTAACTCTAACTCTAACTCTAACTCTAACTCTAACTCTAACTCTAACTCTAACTCTAACTCTAACTCTAACTCTAACTCTAACTCTAACTCTAACTCTAGCTCTAACTCTTACTCTAACTCTAACTCTAACTCTAACTCTAACTCTAACTCTAACTCTAACTCTAACTCTAACTCTAACTCTAATTCTAGCTCTAACTCTAACTCTGACTCTAACTTTAACTCTAACTCGTACTCTAACTCTAACTCTAACTCTAACTCTAACTCTAACTCTAACTCTAACTCTAACTCTAACTCTAACTCTAACTCTAACTCTAACTCTAACTCTAACTCTAACTCTAACTCTAACTCTAACTCTAACTCTAACTCTAACTCTAATTCTAGCTCTAACTCTAACTCTAACTCTGACTCTAACTTTAACTCTAACTCTAACTCTAACTCTAACTCTAACTCTAACTCTAACTCTAACTCTAACTCTAACTCTAACTCTAACTCTAACTCTAACTCTAACTCTAACTCTAACTCTAACTCTAACTTTAACTCTAACTCTAACTCTAACTCTTACTCTAACTCTAACTCTAACTCTAACTCTAACTCTAACTCTAACTCTAGCTCTAACTCTAACTCTAACTCTGACTCTAAATTTAACTCTAACTCTAACTCTAACTCTAACTCTAACTCTAGCTCTAACTCTAACTCTAATTCTAACTCTAACTCTGACTCTAACTTTAACTCTAACTCTAACTCTAACTTTAACTCTAACTCTAACTCTTACTTTAACTCTAACTCTTACTCTAACTCTAACTCTAACTCTAACTCTAACTCTAGCTCTAACTCTAACTCTAACTCTAACTCTGACTCTAACTCTAACTCTAACTCTAACTCTAACTCTAACTCTACCTCTAACTCTAACTCTAACTCTAACTCTAACTCTAACTCTAACGCTAACTCTAACTCTAACTCTAACTCTAACTCTTACTCTAACTCTAACTCTAACTCTAACTCTAACTCTAACTCTAACTCTAACTCTAACTCTAACTCTAACTCTAACTCTAACTCTAACTCTAGCTCTAACTCTTACTCTAACTCTAACTCTAACTCTAACTCTAACTCTAACTCTTACTCTAACTCTAACTCTAACTCTAACTCTAACTCTAGCTCTAACTCTAACTCTAACTCTAACTCTGACTCTAACTCTAACTCTAACTCTAACTCTAACTCTAACTCTAACTCTACCTCTAACTCTAACTCTAACTCTAACTCTAACTCTAACGCTAACTCTAACTCTAACTCTAACTCTAACTCTAACTCTAACTCTAACTCTAACTCTAACTCTAGCTCTAACTCTAACTCTAACTCTAACTCTAACTCTAACTCTAACTCTAACTCTAACTCTAACTCTAACTCTAACTCTAATTCTAACTCTAACTCTAACTCTAACTCTAACTCTAACTCTAACTCTAACTCTAACTCTAACTCTAACTCTAACTCTACCTCTAACTCTAACTCTAACTCTAACTCTAACTCTAACTCTACTTCTAACTCTAACTCTAACTCTAACTCTAACTCTAACTCTTACTCTAACTCTAACTCTAACTCTAACTCTAACTCTAACTCTAACTCTAACTCTAACTCTAACTCTAACTCTAACTCTAACTCTAACTCTAACTCTAACTCTAACTCTAACTCTAACTCTAACTCTAACTCTAACTCTAACTCTAACTCTAACTCTAACTCTAACTCAACCTCTAACTCTAACTCTTTTGACACTTAAAAATTAAATAAAAGAATCTTCTAAGTTCACACCAGTTAAAATATTCTCCAAGTTTTAACCAAGCCATAAAAAAGAAGACATAGAAATGTGCGCATAAAAGGCTATAATTGAAGCCTACATTTTAAAAAAAAAAATATTGTAATTTTGTTTGAAAATGTTTTTTCAATAAAAAAAAATATAACTGGTTGGGGAAAAAGTATTCGGCGTTTTGTTGAAATAAATAAAAACATTTTTTTAACAAAATAATTTTTTAGTCCAAATATAGCCCATTCTTTTCAAACGCTTTTTGCTATTTTTCGGCTAGAACCATGACTCCTTTATTTTTAGCATTTCGGGATTTTGTCTTTGAAAAACTGACGAAGGGTTTTTTCGCAGGCGTCTTTTGAGGTTAATTTTTTCCCAGCAAGAGAGTGTTAGAAAGATCAGAATTAATGATAATCTGACGGTGCGATGTCAGGACTATATGGTGGATGCATTGAAACTTCCCAGCCCATCTCTTTCTTTTTGCTGAGTCAGCAAGATGTTGCGTAGTCATGAAAATACATCAGCACCATTTCTATTGTTCAATTCCTCCCTTTTTTTTCAGTTTCTTGCTTCAACACCATTAATTGCAGGCAGTAGAGATTCAAACCAATTTTTTGGCCAGGCAATAGTTGCTCATAATGGATGATACCCTTGCAGTCTCACCCCACATCACCTTCCTTGTCGTTAATCCCGGCTTTGATGACACCGTTTTCTGAGCTTCATCTTTTTTCGAAGAATACCGTTTTCAAACAACATTATCGAATGAGATCCACTTTTAATTACCTTTTACCAAACGTTTCAAAAATGGCCCTATTTCGTTACGTTTCAACAGCGAATTCGCCTCATTACATCCATTACAAATGCAAAATGCACTTAGTTCATGAGCCACTCAAACATCGAGCTTCTTTTTAACCTTCAAGCAAACTTTGGAATTAGAAACATAAAAGAATTTTTGGGTCATATTGACCCTACTTGAAATTGCATAAAAGACATACTGAAAACTTCCCAAGTGGAAATTGCATAGGAAAGCTAAGGAACAAATTATATAAAAAAAGTGTTTTTGGATTTATTTGCGTTTTATTTAGTGCGAAAACTGAATTGATGTGGAGCAACTTTCACAAACTGTGATGCGATGATCCGGACAAACGTACTTCACGCGTTTATCACATCGAATGCTGTGTTTTTTTGAATTGGGTAGAGGTGGGCACATATGGCAACGTACTCTTTTGCGTGTTTTTGGTGCATGGATGAGCGGCTGTAGTTGCGGCTGTAGTTGTTGCTGATGTTGCTGTTGCTCAGAACTTTCTGATCTAACACTTTTTACGACAGCAAGCGCATTTCTTTTGTAGTCAATCAGTGCTGTGTCAATTTGACCCAAAAATACTTATTAGGGAAATTTTTTTGTACAGGCCAAATTTGACATGTGTGGACATATTTATTGTCAAATTCATAAAATTCGTATACGATTTACACATTGAGTCAAAATATCTAGCTGATTTGAGAATAAATAAGCGGAGAAAAACGCTTTTAAAATTTTTTTTGGGCCAAATTGACCCAAAATTCGCTTGAAGGTTAAAACAATCTTCATTAAAATAGTTTAAAACTGTTTTCATGTTCATCTTCAGTCCCTTAGCGATGTTGTGACTGCTCACATGACGGTTTTCTTGAACCTTATACATAATTTCTCTGATTTTTTCGGTCGACCAGAACGAGGTGTAACTTTATCTACAAAATTTCCAGAACTAAAGCGAGCGAACCCTTCTCTGAAAGTTAATTGGGATAGAGCACCTTCACCATAAACAACACAAATCTTTTCACACTCCTGTGACGCATTCCTTCTTTTGTCGTAGTAAAATTGTAAAATATAAATGAATTTTTTTTACTCATCTTTGACATCTTCTTTCACTCATCTTTGATTTGCAATAACTTTTAACAGGACGATGCATCCATCTTAATAATATTAGAAATATCTCAAAAAGAAGAATATTCTTTCGAAGATAAAGAATAGATTTGAGTGTTTACCACTTTAAAATAAAAAAGTTTCAAATATTTCTGGATACTTAACAGAAATGTTGAGTAAAAAAAAAAAAATAAAAAAAATAGATTTGTTCATCGAAGTAGCTGCGGTTAATATGGTATGGCCGATACGTAAAGCCTTGAAGAAAAGAGTTCAAAGAATTAAAAAAAAAAATATCCGCCAATCCTTACTTAGAGTGCAAAAATCTATTGTAGCGCCTTCACTCTGCTAAGCTATTTGTTACTAGCATGTAAGCCATAACTTTTGACAAGATAAGGTAATGATGGTCCCCGCTAATGGAACTTAAAGTTGGAAAATATACAACTGTAAGGAATGAAGTGTTTTTTTTTTCTTTTCTTAACTACAGCTTAAAAGCACGCAGTAATATGGTCAAATTAAATTTATTTCGGTAAAAAAAAAAACGAAGTAAACTTCAAGTGAGCAGCATGTAGTAAACAAGTTCAAACTCTTATCTTCTAAAAATAAATAACAACAAACACTTTAATTTAACCCTCAATTACAAAAACCCTTTTTTATCGGCAGCGGAAACAAGATTTAGTAGCAATTTGTTGGCTACTATTAAGCAGCATTTTATGTTGGAAATTTTAGGCACTTACGGCTTTGGAAAATATAAGAAAGAAAAAAAAACTGTTCAATGTAACGTTAGTTAAGCAGCATGTCCACCACACAGTGAACAGTTAGTTAAGCAGTTAATTGCAGCAGACACAGCAGAAAACAGCGTGAAATAGAATAGAATTAAATAGACAAACATTAAGTGAATTATTTTAAGTACCTGAGAATTAAATCAGAATCTGGCAGAAAATCTATTGGGAAAGTAAGAACTCAAAAGCAACAATAATAAAAATAACAACAACAATTTAAACGCTCGAAAATTAAGAGAAATTGTTGCGCATGAGCAAATGCCAATTAAAAAAAAAGGTAGGCAAAAATAAAAATAAAAAAAAAAATACAAAAAGTAGGAAGCACATTTCTTTACGTTCTAAGCGTAAGAACAGACGCACGGCTACGGATGGCAGCACAGCGTACATTTTTCGTTTAAAAAATTAAAAAAATCTTGTTGCTATTTGCCAACAAATGAACCACTTGGCGAGCTAAGAGGCGAGCTAAGAGGCGAGCCAGCCAGCCAGCGTACCACATGAGTCAGCAGTCAACGAACTCCCAGACATAATTTATTGACAGGCATAAAATGTGATTTAATGAGGCGTTTTTAAATGATTCGGTCAGCTGATTTGCGGCGCAAAAACAAAAATTACTCTCATTTAAAGTGAATAATAATATTTATTACTTTTACTATTATTATGTTTTTTTTTTTTTGCAATTAATCTTAAACTGCTTCCTAAAAACGCTGAAACAAACGGTTTGGGATACTGTAGATTTATGAAAACAATATTTTTTTTTAATATTTCACAATATTGCCTTCAAAGGTGAAATTTACTTTTAAAATTTCATGAGGTTAACATTAAATTTTTCACAGTTTGCAATTTCTGTTCTAGTTTTTTTTTTTTCTTTTTATAAAAACCAGACAAAACGAGACCCCCGAGTCAATTAAGAAAATTGAACCACATTAGTCATTGGTGTGTTTTTGAGATACGTTTATTTAAAATCGAAAATTTAAGTTTTTTTTTTATTTCTATATGACTCACTTGAGAAAGTAGAACTATATTAGTCAGAGCCACTCTTCTCTTTAGAAGAAAAAGAAAAATGAAAGCATTCTAATATTGAGAAAATTGTTTATTTGATTGAAGCAAATTTTTCTCAATTCTACGAAAACAAATTAAATTTCTCAAATCGAGCAAATTATTCTCGTTTTCAGTAAATTTTTTACTTGGATCAAGCATATTCTTCTCTTAATAAGAAAATATTGTCTTTAATATCAAGCAAAACATTCATTAATAAAGAAATTTTTTTACTTGAATCAAACAAATTATTTTAGTTTTCAGTAAATTTATTACTTGAATCAAGCAAATTGTTCTCAATTCAAGGATATAAATTTCTCAAATCAAGCAAATTATTCTAGTTTTTAACAAATTGTTTACTTGAATCAAGTCATTTTTTTCACTTCATGCAAATAATAGACTTGAATCTATAAAAAAAAAAAAGAGTTGGCTGTGTTGTGGACACATCCGTAGGTTTTGACTTGACGGTGTTTCTTGTTGTTGTAGTTGTAGTTGTTGTTGTTGTTGTTGTTGTTGTTGTTGTTGATGTTGATGTTGATGTTGATGTTTATGTTTATGTTTATGTTGATGTTGATGTTGATGTTGATGTTGATGTTGATGTTGATGTTGATGTTGATGTTGATGTTGATGTTGATGTTGATGTTGATGTTGATGTTGATGTTGATGTTGATGTTGATGTTGATGTTGATGTTGATGTTGATGTTGATGTTGATGTTGATGTTGATGTTGATGTTGATGTTGATGTTGATGTTGATGTTGATGTTGATGTTGATGTTGATGTTGATGTTGATGTTGATGTTGATGTTGATGTTGATGTTGATGTTGATGTTGATGTTGATGTTGATGTTGATGTTGATGTTGATGTTGATGTTGATGTTGATGTTGATGTTGATGTTGATGTTGATGTTGATGTTGATGTTGATGTTGATGTTGATGTTGATGTTGATGTTGATGTTGATGTTGATGTTGATGTTGATGTTGATGTTGATGTTGATGTTGATGTTGATGTTGATGTTGATGTTGATGTTGATGTTGATGTTGATGTTGATGTTGATGTTGATGTTGATGTTGATGTTGATGTTGATGTTGATGTTGATGTTGATGTTAATGTTGATGTTGATGTTGATGATGTTGATGTTGATGTTAAGGTCGATGTTGTTGTTGGTGTTGATGTGGATGTGGATGTGGATGTTGATGTTGGTGTTGGTGTTGGTGTTCGTGTTGGTGTTGTGGCTTTTTCTATTACTTCTTTTTTTATTTGCTTCTCCATTGGTTGTGTTTTTCCTTGGTGCATTACCTTTTCCTTAGCTACATGCAATTAATCCAGCAAAAGTGATGTATATGCGTCACTTTAGGCGGTTCCATGAGAGGCCTCATGACGCCGTAAATTTTTTTTTGTATTTTTATCATGTGCCTGAAGACCTCACCTTCATTTTCGATCCTTAAAATTTATCGTTACGCCAGTAGTCACAGAGTAAAAATTCCATGCAACGTTTTTTCATGGTTGTAGCATTTTTACTGATTTATGTGATTGCCCCCTGAAATCATGACGATGAAAATTTTTTTTGTATTATAGTTATGAGGCGTAATATCACATCTATGCTGGCGTAAAACAAAATTTAGCGCAGCTCGTCTTCTCAGTGAGTAATAATTCCATGCCACGATATTACATTTCTGTTACATATGCTGCCATATTCAAGACCTAGTGACGCCAGAATTTTTTGTTTTATTTTTATCGTAGGGCCAAGTATAAATCCTTCATTTTCTTTTCTAAACATTAACCGTAGCTTATAAAGAGTGATTTTTTAAGTGCCTGATAACTTTTTTTTTAAAAAAAACGCATAAAATTTGCAAAATCTCATCGGTTCTTTATTTGAAACGTTAGATTGGTCCATGACATTTACTTTTTGAAGATAATTTCATTTAAATGTTGACCGCGGCTGCGTCTTAGGTGGTCCATTCGGAAAGTCCAATTTTGGGCAACTTTTTCGAGCATTTCGGCCGGAATAGCCCGAATTTCTTCGGAAATGTTGTCTTCCAAAGCTGGAATAGTTGCTGGCTTATTTCTGTAGACTTTAGACTTGACGTAGCCCCACAAAAAATAGTCTAAAGGCGTCAAATCGCATGATCTTGGTGGCCAACTTACCGGTCCATTTCTTGAGATTAATTGTTCTCCGAAGTTTTCCCTCAAAATGGCCATAGAATCGCGAGATGTGTGGCATGTAGCGCCATCTTGTTGAAACCACATGTCAACCAAGTTCAGTTCTTCCATTTTTGGCAACAAAAAGTTTGTTAGCATCGAACGATAGCGATCACCATTCACCGTAACGTTGCGTCCAACAGCATCTTTGAAAAAATACGGTCCAATGATTCCACCAGCGTACAAACCACACCAAACAGTGCATTTTTCGGGATGCATGGCCAGTTCTTGAACGGCTTCTGGTTGCTCTTCACTCCAAATGCGGCAATTTTGCTTATTTACGTAGCCATTCAACCAGAAATGAGCCTCATCGCTGAACAAAATTTGTCGATAAAAAAGCGGATTTTCTGCCAACTTTTCTAGGGCCCATTCACTGAAAATTCGACGTTGTGGCAGATCGTTCGGCTTCAGTTCTTGCACGAGCTGTATTTTATACGGTTTTACACCAAGATCTTTGCGTAAAACCTTCCATGTGGTCGAATAACACAAACCCAATTGCTGCGAACGGCGACGAATCGACATTTCACGGTCTTCAGCAACACTCTCAGAAACAGACGCAATATTCTCTTCTGTACGCACTGTACGCATTCGTGTGGTTGGTTAATGTCCAATAAAGTAAACTGAGTGCGAAACTTGGTCACAATCGCATTAATTGTTTGCTCACTTGGTCGATTATGTAGACCATAAATCGGACGTAAAGCGCGAAACACATTTCGAACCGAACACTGATTTTGGTAATAAAATTCAATGATTTGCAAGCGTTACTCGTTAGTAAGTCTATTCATGATGAAATGTCAAAGCATACTGAGCATCTTTCTCTTTGACACCATGTCTGAAATCCCACGTGATCTGTCAAATACTAATGCATGAAAATCATAACCTCAAAAAAATCACCCTTTATATTCACAGAGTAAAAATTCAATGCAACGCCGATGCATGAATGTTGCATTATCGATCTTTGAGCGGCTCTTTCTGTGTCCCCATGAAGACAAACATTTTTTGTCTTATTTTGTTGTGAGGGCTTAGAGCAGGCCTTTATTTTTGTATCATAATTTTAGTCCTAGCACTAATACTTAGCGAGCAATAATTCAATGTAAAAAATTTTCAGTTGTGTTGCTTAAGCAGTTCCCACCGCGTCCCAATAACGTTTTTTTTTTTTATAATGAAGTCAAAGAATTAACCTTTGAGATATTTTTAGTCATAGCTCTTATACTCAGCGAGTAACAATTCAATGCAACGCTCATGAATTTTCAAGAACTTCATTTTTCAACATTTTTGGAAACCTGCGCGGTAAAACGTAACTTCGTTACGTCAAAAAATTGTTGAGTTTTAAAGAAATGTTTCTTGAATTAAACATTTTTTTCTTAATATCATGTGTTTAAGAATTGCTCAATTCTAGCAAAATAATGTTTGAATTGAGAAATTTACGCTTGAGTGTAAACTGAGAGCCCATTTGCTTGATTCAAGCATAAAATGGTTGATTTTTTTTTTTCTCTCCGTGTACGATTTGAAAAGGTACACAAGTAGTCATAAGCGCTCATGCACGTATACTAAATTTAACGTTATCTTCCATGAGCAGGTACCTCTTCGTGAGACTTCAAGAAATTAAATCTCATTCCGTGTAACTACCAAAACGTACACGCTTATAGATGAGCGCGCAAATAAGATAATTGATGCTATTGAGATAGCTCATGAGCGGGTATGGCCACCACTACATTTAAAGCTTCTGTGTTGTTTCTGTGTTTGTCTTTTGTCTTTGCTTTGTTGTTGCGTTTTGTGTTGCTACATAAGAATTTGCTCTCAATTGCTCGCAGATGGCTTCGAAGCTTGCTCCGTGCTTATAGCTGCTCGTAAGCCGTACATGTCAAGAATGAAAGCTGGGGTAGTGCAATAAAGAGTCATTGCATTTTTTATGATTTGTGTACACTTCTTAGACACTAACATATAATTTTATACCGAATAGGTTAAATTTTAATGATACGTGGAACAAATTGTGGAAACTATTTCTGTTTTTTTTTTTATACAAGTGCGTTCAAAATTTCTTCCATACATCTTAAGTATGTTCTGTGACATGCCTTCCGACCTAAAAATACCCGGAATTCTTCAATAAACCGAAAATAATTCAATTACTCATTGTTATTCTTTCAAAGTAATCTCCATTTCAAGCAATACACACATTCCAAAGCTTTTTCTAATTTTAAAAATACTTTTCATAGACTGACTTTAGAATCGCCTTCAGCTCCTTAACTTGAGTCGTGGGGAAAGAAAAAATTCACAAAGAGCTTTATCGAGTGGAAACGGAGCTCGCGGAATGGTATGACGTTGTTTTTGGTCAAATAGCCGAGTACAAGATGAGGATGTGTGAGCCGGGGGGTTGTGGTGAAGAAATCACGAGTTGTTATTTCTTATATATCTTATCTTATATAGTGTATATGTTATCGTACACTTTTTAATATTTATAATAAAAAAAAGAGTGAAACTTCCCAGAAGGAAAGTGTGGAATGTATGACTTTAAGAATGCATGAATTCTTCGTCGCAAAAAGGGAGAAAAAAGATACATGACCGGGTAAAGTATCTTTGAATGCAAATGTTTTTCTTATTTTGAACGAATGATAAAAAACATTGACTTCTTCATACATTCTTTATTCATGTAAGAAAAAGTACATAATTTTTTCACAAAGATTTCGTTCATGTTAAAATCATGTAATATTTCACACATTCTTTAGGAATGTAAAAAGAATGCATGATTTTCCTATGACATCGCCGTGTAAAAAATCACGCGTTCTGGAATGATACATTCTAAAACACATTCCTATACATGACCATTTCCTTGTGGGTTTTATCATTCGAGAAGTACTGTGCCACATATGTGCCGAAAAATAAAAATAACAAAAAAAAAAAATTAAATACCTGTTTAAAATTAAAATATTATGTCATTATTGGAATTCAAAAATAAATGTATGCATTCTTATACCCATGGCTGTAGTTTGAATCTTTCTGTGTTTCTTACTCGAGAGCATAATAACAACATAACACATTGCTACACACGCTCTGTTAAACATCGTTGCTGTAGCATACACGAGGAAGAGTAGAATGCGAGATTGACTTTAAGAGAGCTGTGTAGCTGTTGGCTTTTTCTCTCTCTTCGATAGCTTAATGATAAAACTAGAAAAAATCTTTATGCCGTCATGAGACACCGTAGACAGCCGCTTCAAGATTCAAAATGCATGAATCATGCAATGGAGAAAAATAAAGAATTTTTCTTGGTCTCTCACTCTTAAAGATCGGACGGTAAATTCCGATGCTAGAAATAAAAATGTAAAAGGGCGACCTCTACGTTCAGTAATTGGATAAATTATTGGATAAATAAATTGGATAATTGGTAAAATTTTTTTGTTTAATTTATTTTTTTTTTTTAATTTTCTTGCAAATTTGAGTCGGTGCAATTTTATAAAAAAATACGATATGATAAAAAATTTCAAAAATTTTCCCTACGTTTTGCAAAAACATTACAAAAAATTTTTTAAATATTTCTAGTGGAAATAGCGAAAAATTTCTTTGGTACAAGTTTAATTATTTTTTTACGGGCTTTCCATTTCTGAAATCAAAATAGTACCTTAAGAGGGTAGAAACTGAGGTCCGATGAGTCAGTAATATAAGGGGTCAACTAAGGTCCATTAGTACTAGAAACAAAAAATTGGCCTCTTTAAGAAAAAAACATAGACATATCATTCTCTAAGATCGAACGGTAAATACCGAAGTTATATAGAAATACGTCAATGCGCGACCCCTACGTTCGGGAAAAAAAAAATTGTTTTCGAAACTTTCTTTCAATAATGCTTTAGATTCGCTGGTGTGCGGCGAAATTTATTTTTAAGTGACGGTTTATTGTCCACGATACAACCAACTTATTTTTTACTTTGTCAAGCATTTATCATAAAAAAGAGAGGAAAATCGATTTTGATTGGTCGAATTTCGACACAGGGGTATCTAGTTTTGTTAGAAACACAAAATATCAAATTTCAAATATTTTGCCTTGTCGGTAGAAAACAGAAGATATAAAGCTGAACACGGTACATAAAAAAACAATAAAAAAAAAGAAAACGTTTAACACACATATCATGAAAATGTAGGCCAAAGACCTTTCTACAACTGAGACGGGCAATTCGAATTTTATTTTTTTTTAAGACTGAAAAATAACAGTCACAAATGCTAAGTTTGTTTCAATTCTTTATGACGATAATTTTAAACATGCATTTCTAAAACCAAATCAGTGAAGTTAAGAAATTTATTCCAGCTTCAACTTATTATGAGTACATAGGTAGGTACATTCACCAAGCCATAATTGGGCAGTCTCAAGGCATGGCATGTTACTCGTAAGTTGGACAGGCTTGCATAAGTTTTGTTAAACTGCATTTTTAATGCTTGCCAATTCAGCTAGAGTAACAATAAAAAAATATTACACTTAACAGTAGCTACAAAATATATGCCAGCTTCAAGATACTGTACACGTCCAAGAAGCCGCCTCAAGAAGTTTAGCTAATATTGAAAATTAAAATAATTATACATGAAAGTTTACGGTAATATTTAATTAAATAACATTTCTTCATTTTCCACTAAAGCTTGATTTTAATTGTCAAAAAAAAAAAAAAAAAAAAAAAAAACTGAAATGAACTGACTGTAGCTTAACAGAAAACAAAATGTTTCTAAACAAAACAGTTTCTAAAATTTAAACGTTTAAATTAAATTATAATTTTAATTAAATTAGACAGTGAATGGAAGAGAAACGTTACGATAAATAAACATTAAGAAGAACAACAACACCCGTTAAATATATCTCAAATACAGACAGCTGCAATAGTTTCCACAAAGCATCAGCAAATGAGCAATAAATACAAAAACAACAACAACAAAAAGCACATTTAGCCACGCTGATAAGATCTTGTTAATGAAATTTTTAATATCTGCGATTTTCTACACAGCATAAACGGCACAGTACACTCACGACAGCCCACAAACTTCCTCTACGTTTAACGCTCACTTAACGTGTATATCGTGAGACCCGATCTTTATATTATTTTAGAGGAGTTAATTGTTGTGGTTGGCTATATTTTTGTTGTTTTTGTTATTTTTGTTGTTGTTCTTCTTTCTATGTTGTTATAATAATCGTAATCATTATTGCAAAGGTGTTGAGATTCTTTAAATACGTAGCACCAATGACGATAATGACAACACGACAAAGACGATTTACACGTCATACATGACGATGATAACTCAAGTCTGTCATTGTGAAGCGGGACGACGACGAATAAATGAGTCGTCTGGGTGTCTAGCCAAAAGTCTGCTAGCTGTATGAACTTATGTCGAAGTTTTTGACGTATTCTTAGAGATAGTTTATGAACATAAGATCAATTATTCACGTATGTATGTCAACTGTGGTCATAAAGTCTGTCTTACATGCCGCATATTACCCCAGTAGGCAATTAAGAGAGCGCTCTTCCAAGGAAGGCCTGCTGTTACTGCTATTTTTGGCGTTAAAACTCATGATTTTCTGACTTAAGCTGTGAAATCTTATTTGAGGCATCACAAGAGTAATGCTTTGCCTGTAAAGAGTGCTTCACTTTATATTACGATGTAAATTTTTCGATAAAAGTAAAAATAGGTGCCATTTTAAAAAGACGATAAAAATGCGTCTCCACAACTGTTATAGCAAAGATAATGGTTTGAAAAAGCCTGACTACACAAGACCATATAAAATAAAATTAAATAAAATAAAATAAAATCGAAGGCTACTAAAAACGGGATGGGGTCAAAATTCACCCTATGCAAAATTCGTTCTATTAGATTCCTCTTTTCAAAATTCCCGGTATTTTTTTAACCGGTAGCGACAGTTCGTGTTGCATTATGGGGTGAACCTAACGCCGAGTTAAAGAAATGCTTCTGAGGCACCTCTAGAGTAGCCTACTAATAGCGCTTTATCTGTCCGCCATTTCCGACTGGGATGTTGTTTATGTTTTGTGTATATTTTTGAAGGAAAACGTTAAATAAGGATGAAAAAAAAAATAACAAAACAATACACATCAGCTTTGCAAATTTGCTATTGCTTTAGCTTAAGAACCTACCCATACTCGTATGCCTGAAGTTTCATGTGAATCAATAAGCTATGTATTAACCGATGAAAAACTTTGTCTGTAATTTTTATGTTTTTAGTGTTTAACGTATAAAGCTTGAGAACTTGCGACCACACACAACTGTGCGACCACACAATTAACCCTCATATTTCAATTTTAAAAACTAGGGGCGAAAAGGAAGATACGTGATGGAAAGATTTTGTTTTTTTTTTAAAAATTGCATTGATAATGTTCAGAATCATTAAAATCCTTTTGTCGCTTCAGTCTAAGCATATAACTATTTATAATTTTCAAAAATTTGAAAAAAATCGGACCAATGTATAACAACACAGAACATTTTTTATGGTTCCCTATCAATACCAGAACTATTTTCTATTTAATCGAAAAAAAAAAATTAATTTCGGTTTGTATAGGGCCAGAAATTAAAGACAAAAAACAAGACAAAAAAAAAAGCACCAAAAATTAATTAGCAACAGATTCTTTACCTTTTGATCAAAAAATACCCAGAATTCTTCAATAAAATAAAAACAGTTCATAATGCAGTCAACTTTTTGAAATTTTGCGACTAGCAAAAGAGTAGAAAAACATTGCTTTGACAAAGTATAGCGCTTCTATAATTCCTCTTGCGCCTATTAGCTTGTCAAAGTTAGTGGACTGCTAGAACCACTGAGACTACTGATGAGTCGGAGTAGCGTCCGACGAAACCATGGTCTAGTCAGCTTGGTTTAAGTTCTGCAAAGAACTTTGTTGTTGTAGCAACCTGTTGCTTCATGAATTATTTGGCATTAAGCTCACAATATAATTCTTAAAAAATATGTTTTTTAAGAATTATAAAAGAAATAAAAAACAGTTCAATTTGTCATCGATACTCATTAAATTGTCTTCAAAGTAATCTTCATTAAGCAATACACATATTCTGCCGCATCCTCCAATTTTAAAAACACTTTTCATAGACTGATTTTGAAATCGCCTTCAGCTCCTTCTACGAATTCTCATTTGTCGCCTCAATCATCTCAAAACCCTCTCCGTAAACCCAGTCGTAGGAAAAGGAAAAATTCATAGAGTGAATGTGGAGCTTGCGAAACGGTATGAACGTTATTTTGGTCAAATAGTCGCGTTCAATATGAAATGTGAGAGACGGTGCGTTGTCGTAGTAAAGAAACCACGAGTTGTTTCTCAACAATTCTAATATTTTTCCACAATTCTCCAAATGATATTTTTTTAGAAACACAAAATTTCAGATAAACTCTTTGCTCAACTAAAGTCGGCATTGCAAAATTCACTAACTTGTTTACAAAGCTATCACGCACAAACTGCCGACAAATAGCGCTCAAGCAGATATTTCAGCACTACATAAAAGATGTACCAACCCGGAAAAAAAAATATTTTGACAATATCTCAAGCGCGGCTTGCCTGAATGGAAAAGTCGAGGTGTTTATTGATCAGAAGGTATATCGGGTTCAAACTCATAATATTTGAGCTCTAAAGGACTTGGAGATGATTTATTTTAAATGTATTATTTAAAGGTAAAAACTAAAGAAGACCATATGGAAAGTTGATTTTCAAGCTTGGAATTATTTTTTTATGTCATAAATTATTGAATATTTTGTCGTTTTTAGTTAATTTATAAATTGTTCATTTAACTTATGTTTAACTAATTTTATTTAAAATTTAAAAACTTAAGAATATAAGTTCTTATATATAATCAATTTTTTTTATAACTCTTTTATTTAACTTTTATATTTAACTTTTATCTTTTTTTAATTTTTATGTTTTCTTTTAATTTTATGTATTTTTTATTTTGTAATTTTTTTATAAGAAATGTTTGTTTTTCTTTTTTAAGGTTTTTAATGTTATTTCTTTTTTTTTTTAATCTTTATCATATAATTATTTATTTTATTTATGTTTTTATTCTTTAATTTTATATTTTTCATATGTTGAATTTTTATAATAACATATTTTTAATGATTTTCGTTTACTGAAAATCTACTATACATTATGTTTTTATTTTTCATTTTTCTAATTTAATTTTTCTTTATTATTTTATTCATTTTTATTCCAATTTGCTATAAAATTTCATTTAATTTTAATTTTTTATTTCTTATTTTTTATTTTTTAATGTTTACGTATTTTCTTTTTTTTATTTTTTAATTTTTTTTATTTTTTGTGTTTTATGTTAATTAAAATCTTATATTCGTAATAATTTTTTATGTTTTATATATTTTAAAAAATAAAAATATATTTTTTTAAATTGAATTTTTTTTTATTTTTTATTTTGTGTATTTAAACTTTTTCCTATGAATATTATTTTTTTTTATATTTTTACCTTTTTAAGGATAAATATGTTTTTATTTTTTATGTTTATTCTGCGCATTGGATGGTTTTTATTAGACCATCTCGCGTTATAGGCAAAAAAAAAACACAAAAATTTTGCCGCACACCAGCTAATCTGAAGAAAGTTTCGAAGAAAAACAATATTTAACTTTTTGACCGAACGTAGGGACGGGAATCGAAATATTTCTTTATAACTTTGGTATTTACTGACCGATCTTAAATAATGATATGTCTACGTTTTTGTCTCAGAAAGAGATAATAAAAATAGTACGATATGACAAAAAATTTAAAAATTTTCCTTACGTTTTGCAAAACTATTTTGCAAAACAAAAAAAAAAAATAAGTTTAAAAATATTTCTAGTGTTAATAGCGAAACATTTTTATAGTATAAGTTTAATGACTTTTTGCGGGCTTTCCATTTCTGAAATCAAAATGGTATTTTAAGATGGTGGAAACTGAGGTCCAGTGGGTCAGTAATATAAAGGGTCTACTGAAGATAATGAATCCCAGAGACAAAAACATAGACATATCATTCTTTAAGATCGGACAGTAAATACCGAAGTTATAAAGAAATATGTCGATGCGCAACCCCTACGTTCGGTCAAAAAAAAAAATTTTTTTTCGACACTTTCTTTCAATATTGCTTTACAACGCTATTCTGGCATAATCGTCAGAATTAATTGATACTGAAAAATTGTGATCATTTTGATTCGGTCTCTATTGATTCGTATTCAGGTTGAACTGTCACAAGCAAAAAGCTTTAAAAATTCACCACATCATGTTGTAAAGCTTTTTGAATTGGTCACCTTCTTTTTATATCAACTTGTTCATCAGTTGTCACTGGAAAATAAATGTCGATACATTTTTGTATAACAATGAGCTGTGAAATATGCTGAATTGACCGCGATACCGATTATTGGCTCATGAAAGTCGAAAAATGATTACCGACATAGTTAAGATAAGAGCCATTAGCATAAAAATAAATAGTTGCCAAACTTATTAGTTTGTACTGATATTATTTATTTATTTTTCAAGTTTTTAATTTATTTGAATTTTTTATATTCTTGTTATTGTTTTTTTTTTTAGGATTATTTTTATGTATTTAAAATTTGAGGTTTATTTCATATTTTTAATTTATTTAATTTTCTTGGATTTATTTTTTTTTTATTTATTTTTAATTTTTTTAACTTCATTATTTGTATTTATTTTTTACTGTTTCTTATTTTTTTGAGACCATGTTAAAGTTTTAGTATTTTTTTTTTATGTAATTTTTGTATATATTTATTTTTATAATTCTTTTTTTTTTTTGTTTTTATTTTTTTTATATTTCTTAAAAAATTTTTAAATTTTTTATTTATTCAGGTTTTTGTATTTTCTCATTTGCTTAAGATATCTGTTGTATTCGTTTTTTTTTTTTTGTGGATTTTTTTTTTTTTTATTGCATATATTTTTTATTTTATATGACATATTTTAAATGTTGAGATTTGTTTGATTAATTTATTATTAAGTTTGATATATTTTATATTTTATATATTTTTTATTTTTTTAATTTTTTAATTTTTTATTTTTTTATTTTTATATTTTTATTAAGACTTTTGTTGAGCTCGAAGTCAAGTATATTTATGAAGAAAACAATCTACAACAACAAAAACTCCAGAGTAATCTCTATTGAGTAATCACACAGCTAACTGTTCGTTCGAAACAGCTGTTTCGTTCATCAGTATCCTTGAATGATTTTTTTTATTTTTTTTTTATTATTTTTTTATATATTTTTTATTACTGCTTTTGTCGATATTTTTTTTTTTAATTTTTTTTTTTAAACAAATGATTTTGTTTTTGTATTATTGTGAATGGTATGAATGTGAATACATCTTCTCTAAAAAATAAACTATTTCACGCGTTAGTCGCCGTTGTTGAGGTTAGTTGAATATCTTAAAAACCAATGAGTCACACCCGATAGCCAAGGTAATATATCTGCCAAAGTTTATACCTTTTTATTACATAAATACACATAGTTATTCTTAAAATAAAGTAAAATAAAGCAATTCCAGAATAATGGCTTCTAAATTATTCTCCGACCTAAAAACATTTGCTTGAATAGGAGCTACCTATGGGAATAAATTGAACATAAATAATATAATAGGAAATATTTCAAAAATTAACCCACTTAAAAAGCGATTCAACACACATCGCAGTAATGAAGGGAAACCCAATTGTTTTAAGGACATTCGTTGAATTAATAACACGCTAGTTTGACATGGAAAGCAAGTGAAGTTCAAATCTCAATTCGACTTTTTGCAGTCGAAAAGCTCTTTCCGTATTTTCCAGTGTTTATTAGTCTACTTCTTAAATTTCAACTCTTATCTAATTAATCTTTAAACATTTAAAAAAATAACACGAAATTTAATTTATATAAAAAAATAATCATAAAAGACTTAATTGTTATTTTTATAACAATTTATGTTTCATACCAAAATAAAATATGACAACAAAGAACTCTAAGCCACAACATATCTGCAAAAGTCGTGAATAAAAGTCTATAACAAAAAATATCTACAGCACTTCAACCACAGAGAGACAAACATATACATATCATTAATTCATTCACCGTTTTTCACATGCATTAATGTGTAGTTGCTGTGCCATAAGACAGAATTAAGGAAAAAAAAAAAAAAAAAAAATAAACAAAAAAAAAATTGAATACAAAATTCGCGCAGCTTGTGTGTTAAATGCCAGGTAAACCGCTCCACCCCGCATCTAGTGCAAATGGCTTTACTTACTTTTTGTTTTTATATTTTGCCTAAGCACCTCGGGTGTGTGGCTTGGGTTGTTGATATTTTCAGCGAACGGTATTTTCTGCATACTTGACTTTAGTCGTTGAGATTAGCGCCGCATGTTGTCGGCGGTGGTGGCGGTCGATGCGCCACATATGAGCGAGGTTGTTGTCGTTGTGTTTTAGTTTTTGTTGCTACCTTGACTGTTGATGCAGGTATGCATGCAAAGCAGTAACAACAACAACGACATAGATTGCGCGCCTGCGCAGACAAGCGATCAATTGCACGTAGAATTAGAGGCGGCTTAAATAGACGTCAAATGGGGGCCAACATATGAATGAACATTTGGAAGAATTCCTGAGGCGTTTTTGCAACGGAAGCCAGCTAGGCTAGCGCAACGGTGTAGTCAAGTCATACAACAGCCAGTACAGCAACAACCTCAGCCACTGAAACTGTCAGTGTCAGCTGTCAGTTAGTTGGTATTTTTTATTTTTGTTTTTGTTTTTTTACTTTCTGTCTTGTTTTGTCTTTTGCAATGTTGTTGTTGTTTTTCATTGTTTTTAGTAGCAACATTTTGCAAAATTCGATGACAGTCAAGTGTTGTTTGACAGAACAAAGGCGTGCATGTTATTGGGTGAAATTTAAGCAAAAATACGAGAAATTTTAGGCTTGATTAACGAGGAAAAGGATTTCGCTAGATTTTTTTATATTTTTTTATGAGTGCAATAAATGCATTGATATCGCAGAAAGAATAGAATTTTTCATAAAAAACTAACTTAAAATTTTAAATTTTTTTGCAAATTCACAATTTATAGTTTTTTATTGATAATTTTTTTAATACTTTATTTAATGTTATTATAAAAAATTATTATACACGTCTTTTATTTTTATTAGTAAAAAACAAGAATTTGAAAAAACGAAAAATGCAAATTTTTATTAAATTCTTACAGCACAATTCGAGCATAATGCAGCACAATACTTGAATTTTTAAAATATTGTTACAGTTTTTTTTTTTTTTTTGTATTGCTGGTTTACTTCAATTCGAACCAGCAGGAAATCAGGTTTTTTTTTTTTAACTAAGCACAGGTTCTAATATGAACCTTGATTTTTTTTTAGTAGTAAACAGTTTGATCAGTTGATGGAAGCAAAAAAAAAATAAGTTGCTTCAAAATTTATCCAAATAAATTGATTTTGACAGGTTTAATATGGTGTTGAAAGTTCTCATGTTTCATTTACCTTTTAACTACATCCGCAACTTAGCGCTTTTGATAGCTTAACACTTGGACCAGGCTAAAAACAACCAAAACCGAAAGTTGGTCTGCTTATTTCCGGAAGTGATGAATCAGATAATTGTACTGAAAAAGGCGCCAAATGGTTTACATTTTAAAATATGTGTGTGGTCGCCACACACGATTGAAGTGAAACTTGATTTTGTCGTTCCATAAATTTATAGCACAAATAATTTTCTAAATTGTGAAATAAGAAACAAGACTCTTTAAAACAAGTCTTTAAGTTAGTAGGATACAATCGGCGATTGAGGCAAAAAATTCTTCAAAGGTGACTTCGTGGTGTTGGAGCCATATCGTATGATATATTTTTCGTTAGATACATGGATAAATTTTTAATTGAAATTTTTTCATTCACACTTGTTCTTATAATAATAAAAAAATAGTTCCACCACAAAATGTTCGAACTCATAATAAAATAAAATATATATTGCTTCCGGAAGTGAAAATCTTCAAATCACGCGAAAAGCGAAATTTATTTACTCTTAAAGGCATTATAACCAACCAAATGAATCTACCTGAATCGCTTAGAGATTCACTTTTACTGGAAGCTGGCAGTATGGCCTTTTATTTAAAAGTTTCATCAGCTTCCCAATACTATCTTCAGTTATCAGTGGCTGCCGAAGAGAACGGACATTGTTTTTACAAAAAAATTTTTAAAAGTGATTTGCAACAGTTATTGATTTATACAAGAACAAATTGTGGTAGGTTATAAGGATAAGTTCTAGCTTATTTCAGAACATATTCAGTTGGAAGGATATAATACATATTTTTTTTTTATTAATATACCATGCTAACTACATATATTTCGGGAATAAATATAAAGATCGATTTTTCTTTCTTTTTTCATTGAAAATAGTTTTGTCTTCCAAAATATTCTTCTTTATTTATAGTGAAATAAATTTCATCTTAAGGCCAAGTATGTTGAGAACAAGACAACATGAAGACAATGAAGAAAACAACCAACAACCAACAACCAACAACAAACAACCAACAACCAACTACCAACCAACAACCAACAACCCACAACCAACAACCAACAAACAACAACAGCCAACAACCCACAACCCACAACCCACAACCAACAACCAACAACCAACAACCAACAACCAACAACCAACAACCAACAACCAACAACCAACAATCAACAACCAACAGCCAAGAAACAACAACCAACAACCAACAGCCAACAAACAACAACCAACAACCAACATCCAACAACCAACAACCAACAACCAACAACCAACAACCAACAACCAACAACCAACAACCAACAACCAACAACCAACAACCAACAACCAACAACCAACAACCAACAACCAACAACCAACAACCAACAACCAACAACCAACAACCAACAACCAACAACCAACTACCAACTACCAACTACCAACAACCAACAACCATCAACCAACAACCAACAACCAAAAACAACAACAAAGACTCAGTATAGAGTAAATCATACAGCAGACTAGACAGACTGTATCATTGGCCGCTACACCAAATCATCAGTAGTCTTGCATGAGTTTTCACTGTGATCTACTCAAGCTACTTAGGTTCTACTTATACTGACAATTATGCCGAGAAAGTTACCCGGAAGTTTATTTTGCCAGAGAGAAAGCTTTTACATTAGTAACTTAGTTTTTATCTACTTATGATGCACCCTGTGTCAAGGTTAACCTTAATCGTGTCATACTTTTAGGCATGGCCTTAACTTATGTGCATCTATCGAAGGTCGATCACAGAGTTTTACAGCTATCAGAGTATGCTGAGGTTGTGTTACTTTGTTGTTATTCTTTTTTTTCCGTTTTTAGGGTTGAGCTAGTTTAGCTGATGATACACCTAAACAAAAAAAAAATTTATTATTTCTTATGATAAAATCATTTTTGCATGCGTTCGAACCATCTGTCATATGATTTATCCCATTCCACTTGAGACATCTCCAAAACTTGATTTTTTTACTTCTTCTGGCGTCTAAAATCGTTGTCCACGCAGTTTGTTCTTGATGTGCGGGTACAAAAAGGACTCATTGGATGCCAAATCAGGACTGTGCGGCAGATGACTCGATGATAATTCGATGTTTTGAGTGATCATAAACGCTTTTGGTTGAGCTGATGTGTGGGAGCTCGCATTGTCTTGATGAAGAATAATTCTTCGGCGCTTGTTTGTTTTCCTTATTCAAAGGGACACTTCTGACAAACAAATGATTGAGTAGTATTCCGAATTGAGCGTTCTATGTATCTCAAGTGCTACCGTGACCACATGATCAAATTTATGGAAGAATAAGGCGACCATTTACATTGCGCTGCTTCAAACTCGAACAACTTTTCTTCGATTTGGTTCAACTTGAAAGATTTATACAGTCGACTTCGGTTTACTTTCAGGATCATACACATAGATCCGTGATTCGTTACCAGTCATGATTTTATATACGACTTTTGAATCACCGCGATTGTATTTCTTGAGCGTTCTTATTCTTATTCTTATTCTTATTCTTATTCTTATTCTTATTCTTATTCTTATTCTTATTCTTATTCTTATTCTTATTCTTATTCTTATTCTTATTCTTATTCTTATTCTTATTCTTATTCTTATTCTTATTCTTATTCTTATTCTTATTCTTATTCTTATTCTTATTCTTATTCTTATTATTATTCTTATTCTTATATTTATTCTTATTCTTATTCAACTATGTGTTCATGCACGCAAAGATATTTTTCGTTAAACGCAACTGAAAAATTTACCAACCACACTGCGTTTGCGAGTTATATTTGCCACAAACGAATATTCAGCATCGCACTTATGTTGCTACATCCATTCTCGTATCATGCAAATTACCATTTTGCATATAAACTAACAATTTTTCCAAAAAGTTACTCCGAACTATAAGCGTTGTGTTTATACAACGAAGGGAAAAACAAACAAAGTTTTCAGTTGGGTTAAAACAAGTTTTTCAATAGTTAAAATTTAAAAATCACTAGCGTTTATGACAAACGAAATTAATTTCCTGCAACTAAGTGACGCATTTCTCCCAACTGACTATTATTATGACAACTGTTGAAACGTTTGCAAATAACGATTTCAAGCACGACACACGAAGTTCGTTTGCCGCAACTGGCTTTTTCTTTGCGTGTGTAAAATAGTAGATATGCTGTTGGAAGTAATGCCCAGGTATGCCTCAATCTCACAGTATGTCACGTGACGATCAAGCATTATCAGTTCGCGAACAACATCAATGTTTTGTGATACAACAACAGATTTTGGACGCCCTTCACGAAATTCATCAGTCAGCGAAGTACGGGCCCGATTGAATTCTGTGTTTTACCGATATACAAAGGTTTTTGATGGTCTTTCATTGCCAAATTCGAATTAAGTTCATCGATGCACTCTTGTTACGATAAATCACGTCGAAAGTTGTAAAAAATAATCACACGAAAATGTTCACGTGTTAATTTAATTTTTTTGGCTGAAATACAATTTTAAAAGCACTGTAAACAACACAATAAGGGCACATACACCAGAACGTTATGAGTACGTTTAGTATAAAAAATATTTTGACTTCCAATGGAAACGGAATTTTGACCGGAATGTCATTAGAAAATTACTGGAATATATTGTATCGATTATTAATATATGTTTGATCAAAAATATGTTTGGAATTAAATCATACTTTTGTTTTTGTTCAAATTTGAGCTTGAAAACTAATCATAAATGAGACTTTTTTAATACTTTTTTGAATTTTATTAAAAAGCTTGTTTTCGTTAAGTAAAATTTGCGATTTTTAACCTTTTATCCTATTAAAAAAAAAATAGAAATCATCTTTGATACGTGTTGAACTATTTGAACGAAGAATACAATAGTTTCGTTTTTTTAAGGTAATTTTAATTCGGTGAATGATTTAAAAATGATTCATTTACGAGGCCCAAAATGGGTTTTCTTACCAAAAAGTTTCAAAAATAAATTCAAAAGACACATGCTTCATCCACCGAGGTTAATCATAAGTTCAGTTTAATTTAACTAGTCACATATTTTAGTCACAATTTTAGGAAAAGTCACATAAAACACGAATATATTGATTTTTTTATTACTTCTCTCTTTGACCCACATTTCGAAAATTGTAGTCTGAGCACCGTGTTTATGAATCACCATTAATTCTTTTTTTTCATAACGAGTTTTCATGCTTTGCAGCATAAAGGAGATGACACAAAACATAGAATGTTATAAAGCTAACTCCATACAGGCAGATAAAAGATTGCAATCAACTTATTTATTCTTAAAAGTCTTTAAGAAAATGTTTTATTTTTTATGACAAAACAAATTGTGACAAGCGAGTTTGTGTCTTAAGTCTTTTGTTTTTTAACTTTAAAAACTAATAAAAACAAAAAAAGAAACACTTGCAGCTGTACGATAAAAGAAAACAATTATTAAAATGAAATAAAAACGCTCGAAAAAGAACAAGCTATTATATTTCAGAAAATACATTTTCCCTTGTAACTTAGGGAAATCACTCTTTTTGTGAAGAATTTATTAGAGTAACTTTTGAATTTAAAAGCTAAGGTTTACAAAGAGAAAGCTGGAAAATTAGCTACTTATGAAAAAAAAAAATCGAATTTTATTGATGCAAAATAGATGATAAAGAAACCTTAACCACAGGTTGCAGGAAATCTCATTTTATATGTTGTTAACCCACTGATTAATGGTGGAGTTAAAGTGAATGATAAAAATACAACTTCATTTCATTTTTACTGCTTATTGTTTAAAGTTCAAGCATTAAATATTCTATAGCAGGATTTTGCTATAGTCGGAAAGTCATAAAAACTTTTATTACATTTAAACTGGACCACTTTTTATTTATAGTCCAAGTCAAGGCTAAAATCAAGTACTGCTCTGTTTAGCTCCTAGCAACAGGAAGCAGTATAAAAAGATGAATAATATCGGGGGGGGGGGGGGGGGGGAGAGGGGGACATTTTAATGACCTTTAACGTGCTAAAAAAGCAGCAGGTATACTTGCTCCTGTGGCAGCTTCCTTGCACTTCTGCTACACTGCTGTTACCATCACTTTTCGAAGAACTACGTGCTTCTATTATTTTCTTGTCAACGCATTGTTGATTAACATCGATTACATGAGCGCAAATTGCGCATGTGCACCAAAATAACAGGCAGAGCAGCAATAGAAACGTTGCGCTTACTTTTACACATGTATAGTGCAGCCTTCATCAAATCATGCAATTACTATAGAAGGGTGAAGGCGGTGTGTTGTATCGTTTTGTACAGTTCTTTCTGAAGACTGAGCAGATGTTGTCGAATGTTGCCGAGGATGCAAAGAAAAAAATTTTTAAATTTATGACATTTTATCGATGATTTACTGATGAAGATTAAATTGACAATAAATGAGTGGAGCATAAATAGGCACGGCACGACACGGCTCGCATACGCCGCTGCACAGTGAACTTTTTCGGAATAAATTAAACATTTTCATATTTCGAAATATTTGATTATTATGCGGATAATTTTTTTATAATCGTGCAAAAACAGCATTTTTCAATCGAGTAACTATCAAATATTTCCAAAAATAGCCGCTATGCCCACAACTTTTGATAAACACAGTTATAATTCAGCTTAGACAAGGGTAACGCAGCAAAAACTGCTGCGCTGACACAACAACTCAAGCGCAGTTCGCTGTATCGACGAAATGCGTCAACTAATTTACGCCATGGCGCAGTTTGAAATAGTGATTTCAGTAACAACAAAACGTTGCTTAACGAAGTGAGCTGTTGAGTTAAGGTCCGTTGAGTTATGCGATAAATAATTTTGATTGCACTGAGTTGGATAGCGCACTGCGTTATGTGTCATAAGCTAATACGTAAAAATATAAAAAAATAAATCAAATGATATTGCATAGCGATATATTTTTTTTCCTAAAGCCCAAATGCCTCATAAACTATTTTTTTATAACGCTTTTGTGATACTTTTATAAAGACTAAGTGTATCAACGCAGTCTTAACTCAATAACGCAAGACAGTATTGCGTTACTAATGAATAGATCTTGAATCAACGTTTGAGTTAATCTTATTGCAACGGAAAGGCTATGAAAAAAACGAATTGGCAATTTCTGCCCTTGAAAGGACTTTGACACAACAAATTGTGTCATGAACTACTACTTTGTTATGAACAACCAAGAGGTAGCTCTTGATGTTTTTATACTTTTGGTGCAAAAGCTCATAATGCCCTATACAATGTTAAGTGCAAACAAATTTAAACTCTGACAAGCTGACAAATAAAGTTGTTTAGGAATAACGGTAAAAATGGTGTGTTTGCTGCTATAAAAAAATGTCGATGATATGAATTCACTTAATTAGAAATGAAGAAAGATATGAAGACCTTTTAAAACTTACGACCATGGCCTGGCCGGAATTCTAACCCCGGACCCATGGCTTGGTAGTCAAGCGTGCCAACACGCAAAGAAAAAAAAAAGATACAGCAGTTTCGACTATGTCGTAACACAAGACGTAGAATTATTCAATTCGATTTTGATGACATATTTTTTAAAAAATCCATTTTGTATGGGGGCTCCAATACAAATTTTATGATTTTTGTATATTTTTTCCATACACCTGAATAGATGGCCTTTAAGAGAGTGCCGGAGAGGGTTATTATGTATGACCGACCCCCATTACTTTTGCAAAAGGAACATTTTTGTCTTTGACACCTGTTCTCTCTGACCACTCCTTAGGGGGGCTCCAATACAAATTTTATGGTTTTTGTATATTTATTCCATACACCTGAGCATATGACCTTTAAAAGAGTGCCGGAAAGGGTTAATATGTATCACCGACCCCAATTACTTTCGCAAAAGGAACATTTTTGCCTTTGACACCTCTTCCCTCCGACCGCTCCTTAGGGGGGCTCCCATACAAATTTTATGGTTTTTGTTTATTTATTCCATACACCTGAGCATATGACCTTTAAGAGAGTGCCGGAGAGGGTTAATATGTATGACCGTTACTTCTGCAAAAGGAACATTTTCCCTTAGACACCTCAATAACAAATTGAGTACTCTCGAGTTGCAAAACATGTCCCGGAACTATATAGTTCCGCAGTTCCATTTGATTGAATGAAACCCATGCAACTCATATGCAGCAGATACAAAAACCATGCGCGAAGCAAACGGAAACATCAAATGTTGGCTTTATATTTCATGTAATTGTGTAAAATTTATATAAGTTAGAGAGTTCAAACATAAATTTTTCTCCCAGTGAGGATCAAGCAGATCAACAAGTACTAACATCAACATTGTTCGATCAGTACTTTAGGCACACCAAAGGCTCAAAGTGTGACCTAAAAACTCTATCAACCGCCGCTTAAACACTATCAACCGCCCTACTAACCTCTGAGAATGACGTATTCTACGTCAAAACGTTCATCGCCAGTTTTCCGCAAACGAACTTCGTGTGTCGTGCTTGAAATCGTTATTTGCAAACGTTTCAACAGTTGTCATATTAATAGTCCGTTGCGAGAAACGCGTCATTTAGTTGCAGGAAATAAATTTCGTTTGTCATAAAGGCGAGTGATTTTGAAAATGCAGCAATTGAAAAATTTGTTTTTCCCAATCGAAAACTTCGTTTGTTTTTCCCTTCGTTGTATAAACACAATGCTTATAGTTCAGAGTTACTTTTTGGACAAATTGTTACTTTATAAGCAAATTGGTAATTTGCTTAACACGCGGACAGAGATAGCAACAGAGGTGCGATGAGTGCAATCCATAAGATGATAGACGGACATAGGGAGAAACATAATTTTAACATAATAAATAATAATGACCGAAATAGCTTGCGGTTTATATGTAGGTATATAAGATAAATTTTCAAGTGACAACTGAATATTCCTTTGCGGCAAGTGTAGTTCGCAAACTAAGTATAGTTGGCTTATTTTTCAGTTGTGATAAACGAAAAATTTCTTTGCGAATTGTGAAGATAGTTCACAATTTAAAAAAGGAAGTTCTTTTATAAATCATAGTGAAAATTTATTTTGGTCTTATTTTTCGCTGATAAAACTTCTCTGGTTATCTTGTAATGCAGAGCTGTAAATGGGAGTTTCGCCTGAGTAGTAATATCGTGTTTTAAAAGAAAAAATTTTAAAGTGAAGTGAATTTAGGAAAATGATTGGTATTTATGTTCGACCATAAATCAGACTTAAATATTTGTAACAATTAAAAATTTATCAAAAATGCTAATGAATATCTAAAATGCATACATTTGTAGAAATTCTTGTGAAAACATCTTGTGGTGTCATTTGGTTTCCATTTGTTTGTTTTGGAGTTGTCTCCTTAGTTTTAGTGTTGTTTTTAAATTAGGGAGATCGGTCGTTTGGTTTCGATTATTTTTTTTGTTCTTTTTCGTTGAAAGTAACATACCCACTCCAATACCTGCTTACAGTGTAAGCTAGATGTCATCAGTGATTGAGCGGAAATGCCCTAATAATGATAAATAAACGTTGTAGGTAACGGCAAGTGACTTTTTTTTAGTGAGATGGTAACTGGTAAATGAACTAACGGATGCTGTTAATAAATTCTGTTAAAATTGCTGCACAATTCTAAAAGACTACACAAAATGTTATTTTTTTTTCGAAATTTGTGTTTTTGTTGTGAATCAGATTTTGTTGTGAATCAGATATTGTTGTGAATCGGATTTTGTGTGTAAATTTTTTTAAATGAATTATTGTTTCTTGTATTTGTTTTTGGAAAAATTAATATATCACGGAAGTTTCTTATTTTTGATTCGAAATAAGATAAAATTAAAATATAAGATAAAATTAAAATATAAGATAAAATTTAACTTAAAAATTGGGAAAAACTTTATGAAAATAATTATATTTTTTTTATTATGACTGTCATCTTTTTGAAAACTCATATTTATACAATTTTTTACAATTTTTCCAGGTTTTGAACACGGAAAAAGATTAATATTTGCATGATTACTGTTTTAATGATTTTAAACCATTTACAAATCATTCATTTGCAAGAGCTGAAAACGAACTTGTTGTTTCGAAAAGGTTCATAAATTAAGTCAAATAGAAACTTTGGGTTCACTAGGTCTTTTAAATCCTTTCTTTTTTGTTTTGAGATAGGTGAATGCCAGGTTTCGAGATTTTAAGAATTTTTAAGCAAAAGCTAAAGAAAAAATAGAAAATTGTGATTTAAAATTTTTCATATTAACTTATTTGTTAACAAATATCAGGCGAAAAAATACACTGTGCGCTGCACAACTTAATCGAAAAAAAACAATGTCTAAATATATGTGTGTGTTAGTGTGCTGTTGGACGCCATGATGTCTGCTATTTACGAGAAGTTTTAAAAGAAATTTCATTGATTTTATTTTATTGGTATTGATGTTTGTTGTTGCTCTAACTCATGACATAATGGCAATTTGTTATGCTTAACGTTAGTGAGCGTGTGTGTGTGTGTGAGTGTGTCTGTGGCAAGCTTTATTTGGAACGAATTGAAATTTATGTTTTCATTAATCAATTTTAAATTCAACAAGTTTTTAACTCCTTTTTCTAGCGTGTTTTTAATTTTTTTTTTCTTTTAATTTAGAAACGCAGCGGGAGGTTTCAGAACAAAAAAAAATCTAAGCAATAAAAATAGTAAAACAAAAGTCAGAAAGAGCGAAACATACATTTTTAAAAAAACTCTCCAACAGTTTGCAGTAATTAACATTGTTAAAAATCATTCAGCTTAAAGTTCAGTATATTAATCAATCAATCAATCAATCAATCAAATTTTCCAAAGCTTAACATTTCAATTATGCGCGCCCAGCAATATTTTTAATACAATTTTTCTGGTAAAACTATTCTGGCTTCAGTTCATGGCAGCCTATTTATTAGAGTCAATAGCTGACAATGAGCTGCAATCATTAGGTATATAAATTGATGTATTGATGCTTTTATATACATAAGCAGCTGGGTTGGCTTGTAATTGTAAGGTGTTGAAATACTGCTTTTGTTGTTGTGGCATGAGTAGTAGCAACAGCAGCAAAATCAAGCGAGACATGATTAATGCGTTAAATCATAGAGTGGCGGCAGGTTTGTGTCTTAAGTCTTTTGATTGCACTCAGGACTTTAAAGTTTCTTAAACGCTAAGCGGTAATTGCAGCGCTTTTGGCATGTTATTAAATCGTTAGCTGTCAGTTAAATTAACGATATATTTCCTTAAATGTTAGCAGATACTTGAAGGGGTAACCAGTGAATATTATTTGTTAATTTATAATTTATTTATAAAGCCATTTTAATACATTTATGGTTGCCATTAAATTTAAGAATTAAATGTTAAATTGGGTTCTAAGTAATTTAAGCAACCACGCCTGTGTCTTCAGTGTTTTGTTATGTGTTATGTGTAAATTTATGACAAAAATTTTTAGCAAGGAAGTATTTTTTTTCTTTAGGACCTTCGATAAAATGTGTTTAATGCACCGCGACTGCATCAAATGCAAAGCATAGAGCACAGATAAATGGCTAATAGTCAAATCATTTTATAGCAAATTTATCGCATGCAATAAAAAGTTGTCAGCCAGAATATAAATGAAAAGGAAGATCCACTAAACAACAAAAAGGAAGTGAGTAGCTCCAATAAACGTAAATGCTAATATTTATTTATGTAAATATGCGCAAGCGTAGCGCAGATAGATAAAAACAATTAAAAAAAAAAAACACACAAACTCACACACACACACACACAAATGCACAAAGCAGCATGGTGTATTGATAAATTTTTATGACGATAGTCATGAAAATCACTGTCAGTTGCTTCAATGTCTGTTTTTTTTTGCTTGGCGACAACAAAAGGTCATACTGACGCATCTAACGCCAGCTGTCATATTGCAAGTGTGTTGCAAAAAAGTGCAAATACTTGCCGCATAACGCTACATTGAAAAAGTAGCAGAAACTACAACCATTAAAAATGTTTGCATATAAATGTCTAAGTATATTTTTTTTTTTTTTTTTTGTTTTTCTATTGTATGCTTTGTCACTGTCATTGATGTACGGCAAAATAAACTCATGCATGACCTCTGCACATAGCTATACAAATCGGCATATCCGCATTTTTATAGCCAATAGTTTATGTAAGTAAGCACTAAAATTGAACAAAGATGAAAACATAGAATCATACACGGAGTTGAGTGATTTTTTGTCTGGTTGAATGCGATCAATTTTATGACAATAACAGGAATTGTTGTATTAACCTTATGAACTTTAGAGTAATAGTATGTATTGTATTAGGAAAAATTACAATAAATTTATATTTTCTTATTTACATGTTTACTGCCGGCTCTTGACAGTTCATATAATAAAATATAATAAAATTTTATATTTTCTTATTTTTTACTTTTTTTTTTTGTAGTTTTTTGTTAGAAAATACTTTTTTAGTTAAAATATTTTTTATTTTTATTGTTTATTGATTGTGTTTCTAATTTTTATATATTTTTCCTGTTAGTTTCTTGTCTTTTTTTATTTGTTTTGTTTTATTTTTTTCTCCTTTTATTTATTTATATATATACATTTTTTTATTATTATTATTTTTTATTCCTTCCTTTTGTTTTCACTTTGTATCATTTTTTAAAATTTTTTTTAATTTTTTTTTAAATTTTTTACCAGTCGAAAGCCTTAGATGCTAACACTGCTTAACTTTTGTATTTATATAGTAATTAATATGTGTAAATCTTTGAAATAAATGAATAAATATATAATTTTTTTATTATTTTTTTATTTTTTATAAATTGTTTTCCATGGACTTTTATATTTTGTTTATAAATTTTTATTATTTTTTGTGACCCTTGTTTGAAAACTTTTATTTTCATTATTATTTGTTATATTTCTCATTATTGTATATTATGTTTTAATTTTTTTTTATTTTTTTTTATATTTTTTATTGTTATTTTATTTTTTATTATAATTTGTATGTAAGTACATATTTTATAATTATTTATATTTTGTTTTAATTTTTATATTTTTGTAAATGTATTTTTTAATATTTGATATTTTTTGTTTCACTAATTTTATTTTGTTTTTTATTTTTTTCGAGCTACATTTTTTAAATTTTATTTGTCGTAATTTTTCTTATCATGGGTAATTCTTTCTAATTTTTGTTACTTAAACAATCTTTGGTATTTTTGATTTTATTTTTTGAACAATTTTTATTAAAATTAATTGTATTAATTTAACTTAGTTAGCAGTTTAATCCATTTTTATATTATTAGTTAAATCAAATTTAATTTTTTTTAACTTTATTTTAATTTTTTTTTTCATTTTATTACTTTTTATTTTATTATTTTTTTAGTTTATTATTTTTTATTTTATTATTTGTTAATTTTGTATTTTTTATTTTATTTTTTTCATTTTATTACTTTTTATTTTATTAATTTTTAGTTTTTTATTTTTTATTTTATTATTTTTTAATTTTATTATTTTTTATTTTATTTTTTTTTATTTTTTTAATATAAAAAATAATATAAATATAAATAAATTTTTTATATTTTTTATATATTTTTTATTATTCTTTTATTATGTTTTCATTTATTAGTTTTTTATGATTTTTCTATTATTTTTATTTTTTTTTTTTTTTTTTTTTTTCTATAGTTCAATATTATTTTTTTATTTTTCTATTCTTTAAGTTCTAAATTCGTATTTTTTTGGTTTTTAAAGTTTTTAATTATTTTTATTATGTTATTATATTTTACTGACTTTCTTATTTATTAGTACATTTATTATTAAGTTGTTAGTTTTAGTATTTTTTGTTATCATAATTTCATTATTTATATATTTTTTTTTTTTTTTTATTTTTAGCTATTTGTAATTTATTCATGTTTATTTTTTTATTTACAAAAGTTTTATATTTTTTGTCATATTTTATTTATATTATTTTATCATATTTTTCTCATTTTTAATTATTTTGCTTGTATTGTTGTACTTTGCAAATTTTTTATATTTTGTTTTTTTAATATTTTTTTTTCTTTTAGTTTGCTAGGTTTGTATTTATTATCTTTTATTATAATTTTCATGTTAAAATTTATTTTATTTTTTAAAAGTGTTTTATGATTTAAAGCTATTTAAAATTTTATTAAGTTTATAAAATTTAATAAAATTTTTAATATATAAATTTTTATTTGTGATTATATTTTGCTATTTTTATTGCCTTATATAATTTTTTCTTATATTTTCTCTATATTATTTTCTTATATAATAAGCATTATTTTTCTATTTTTTAAGTTTCAAATATTTCTTTTTAATATTTTGTTAATTATTTTTAAGGTTATATAAGTTCTGAGTATTTTTTGGTGCTTTCTACAAATATAATATTTGTAAAATTTTTAAATTAAATTTTTATAATTTGTCTAAAGATATTTTAATATTTTTTGTGTTTCTGATTTTTTCTTTTTAAAAGTTTAAATTATTTTTTATAATTTTTTTATATATTTTATGCATTTTTAATATATTTTTATATTTATTTTACTTTTTTAGTTTTATTTTAATCATAGATATTAGAAATATATGTTTACAATTTTTTCTTAATTTTTATTATTTTCTTTTATATTGTTTTAATTTTTATATGTTGTCAAGCATTTTTTATTTTATTTGCTTTACGTTCTTGTTTTTCTTTAGTTTTTATATTTCTTATCTATTAGTCTTTTTTATATTATAGATATTATATTTTACTATATTTATTACCTTTTACAATTTATTATATTACCTTGTTACTATATTATTCTCTTATATATTAATACTGTCAGTTTTATTAACAGTAGCGCATTGTTTGTATCAGAACAAAAATAAAACACTTTAGCAACGTTTTGTTTTATAATCCTTAAGTATTTATGAGAAGCTTAAAATAGTTCTCAGGCGACTACACTGTGAAGTGGGTTCGCACAAGAAACAAAGGCAGTTTCTTAGTCATTAATGTCCGAATTGAAATAAGAGCTCAGCTGATTTATTATTTCCAAGTGTAACATAAACGTACAACAATATCGCATATGTTTAACTTTTAGATTCATTTGAGTGAAAAGAGTTTTTTAAAATATCGCAAAACTCGATTATTGGAGCTCAATATTATGAATGATTCTAAATAATTTTGCAATATTTCTTACATCAAAATATCTTTATATTTTTGTCAAAATATGCTTATGCGTAAAATGCGTTTCTGTTTTTTCAAATTTCTTCAGTTTATGCGTTTCTTTTTTTTTCAAATTTAGTTCTTCTTTCTGTCAAAAATAAAAAAAGTTCATGCAAAAACTATGATTTCATAACATGACCTTGATCAAAAATTATAATCATGAATAATTTACTGTTTTTTTTTAAGTGTTTGTATTCGAAATTCTTTATGTTTTTTATTTCTTATGCGTTCCTTTTTATTGTTCTTTATCTCTAAGCACTTGGAACTTTAATGCAAAATGCTTAAATTCGTTCCACTAAAGCGTATAACCAGTGGCATTAAATCCACTGCGATACATTTAATTCGATCCATTTTTTTAGATTTGAAAAAAGGATTACGGGCGTTATGAACTATTCGAAGTCTGCTTTGGTTCGAAATGGAGATATATCTATGGATTTATGTGAAAGAAGCAAACAATTTTAACATATGTAGGATTTTCTAAGCGTGGCAGGAAGCCGTAGAAACATGAGAACTAGAATCTGAGGCAAGTGTAATGCCTTTACTTCATCCAATTCAATTTCCGTTGATTAGAATTGAGGATATGAATGCAGTAAGGTTAAAACGTAGAATCATGATTTGGTCTGCATTTGAACCAGAGACATAAGTAGCCAGGTGGCAGTCAAGCGTGCTTCTTAATCGACTACTAAGTTCACGAAATTAGTGTTTAATTACTTCTTATGTTAATTACACAGTGTGACGAAATCGACCAAAAAAAAAAGCACAACCAAACTTTATAGAAATTCTTAAAGAGGGACATGTTGTGAGTCCATGGCGCTTGGTCTGGCCTCTCAATGTCGTCACAATTTTTTTTAATTCGTTTTTAAAGTTGAAGGGTCCGATTTTTGTTGCGCCGACGTTCATTGAATTTTTACAGCTATTTGCCTTGTTGGAAATGAAAAACAAATTTCACTTCTTTTCAGTAGAATTTCACGTAAAATAATGCTGTAATAAAATAAATACGATAAAATACAAAATGAAGCGTGTAGCGAGCAAATTCCTTAATTTTTCTTTAATTTCATAAAAAAAATTAGTGTTTCTATGAATTTAAATGATATAATGCTGCATGAATAACATCTTTTTTTCACAAAAATTCATTGCACGTAAAAATACCTTTTCATTGAATCCAAAACCATCAATATCGGTTGACAACTGGCAAAATGGCGGCAGTTTTAACGTTTTTTTTTTGTCAGAAAACACTGACTCCAATGTATATGTTACTATCGTACAAAGTGCTGTAATTTTGTCAAATCTTATCCGATTTTGGACATCTTTAGCTCATTGGAAAGAAAATATGATGGGTAACGTACATCTAGAACATTGTCACATAGATCTTTGATAAATATAAAAGTTACTATGGAACGAATAAACATATTTTTACTTTCAACAGAATTTTTATATGAATGCATGTGTACGAGTGCATTAGACCGTAATGGAAAAAAGTAAGCTGCACACTGTCTAATCTGAAGCATTTTTTTAAGAAAATTTTGAAAAAAAAAACAATTTTCCCGAACGTTTTAGTTTTTCTTCATATCTTCGGCATTTAGATACCTATCTTGTCCAAGAATGATATATCACTGTTTCTATTTCGAGGCGTCCAAATTTTTTGCTCTAAAAGACATTGGGGTCGAGGACCCCTTTCTAGTACTTACCAGATTTCAACTTTAACGACATGAATTAAAAAAGAAGTGTCAAATCAAAAAAAGGCTTTTTGAGCCGTTGCCCAAAACCTTGAAAGTCCTCAATTAAATTTTTATTTGCATTTTTTTATCTTTTAAATAAAACACAGAACTTTATTAGTGGGTAAGCTTTTGCTAAAAAGTCACTTTAATTATTTTAATAAGCTACTTTTCACATATAAAAAAGTAGGGTATAAAATACCTACCATATATGGTATATATACTTTCTCGTGGGTAAGTGCTAGAACGGAGTGATTGATCTCAGTGACCTTTAGGGCAAAAAAGTTGGAGTTCTCGAAATAAAAACATTTATATGTCTTTCTTTAATATCGTTTTCTGCACCCTCTGAGAGTGCAGAATATTTTACATTTTGACCTGCACTCAAAAAATGTTGAACTGTTCTTAGTCGAGAAAAGATCAGAAAAATGCAAGATTTTTTCAATGATGTTGTGTTGGCTGTACTGTTGCTTACTTTTGAGAACAATTTTTATAATATTTATTTTGTCATCCGTGAAAAAGCTCAAATTTTAATGAAATGCCAGTGATAATATTTAATATTTTCCTGACATGTCACTTTTTTTGTTCATTCAGTTGGTAGCATTTGAGGACAGAATTTAAAATCGTCGATCTTGAGAGAGAAAAATTCGACATTTTTCTACTTTCGATGTCAACATTGTAGAGAAAAGAATTCGATTTAATTTACAGGTCAGAATTTTTTTGAGAAAAAGCACATAAAGGGCAGAGTTCTCAAAGAGGGCAAAAAAAATGCAGAATTTTTTTGAGAAAAGTAAACGCCATAAGATAGAACTGTAAATGCCGAAGATAAACTTAAGATAAATTTTCTTACAAAAATGTTTCAGATTATATGGTGTGACGTGTACTTTTTTACACATTTCGTACACATTCATTCATATAAAAATTCTATTGAAAATAAAAAAATATGTTTATTCGTTTCATAGTAGCTTATATATTTTTTAAAGATCTATATTGCAATGCTCTAGATATATGTTACTCATCATATTTTTTTTCCAATGAGCTAAAGATGTCCAAAATCGGTTAAGATTTGACAAAATTACAGCACTTTGTGCGATAGCGACATATACATGGGAGTCAGTGTTTTCTGACAAAAAAAAAAACATTAAAACTGCCGCCATTTTGCCAATTCTCAACCGATATTGATGGTTTTGAATTCAATGAAAAGATATTTTTACGTGCAATGAATTTTTGTGAAAAAAAGATGTTATTCATGCAGCATTTTATCATTTAAATTCATAGAAACACTAATTTTTTTTATGAAATTAAAGAAAAATTAAGGAATTTGCTTCGCTACACACTTCATTTTGTATTTTATCGTATTTATTTTATTACAGCATTATTTTACGTGAAATTCTACTGAAAAGAAGTGGAATTTGTTTTTCATTTCCAACAAGGCAAATAGCTGTAAAAATTCAATGAACGTCGGCGCAACAAAAATCGGACCCTTCAACTTTAAAAACGAATTAAAAAAAATTGTGACGACATTGAGAGGCCAGACCAAGCGCGATGGACTCACAACATGTCCCTCTTTAAGAATTTCTATAAAGTTTGGTTGTGCTTTTTTGGTCGTCACACTGTGTTATTATACAATTTTGATTTTATTTGAACAAATAAACCAAAAGAATTAACTTTTTTTTAATATTTAAAAAAAAAATTTTATCAAAAGTTTACTAATGTTCTCTTCTCTATTTCAGGCTTAACTGCATACAAGTCACTTTTAGGTAAGTAACACAATAAAATAAAATTTAATTTTAACTCATTTTTCTAGTTTTTACGTGCACTTTGTACCACTTTCGTAAAAAAATATACGAACATTTCGGTGCAAAAATCATTATAACGAGTCGATCAACAAGAGGTGTAGGTTTTATTTTTTAACTAAAACAAACAATTGTTTGACTGACTCTTATTTTTTTTCTGTGGATTATAAAGCAAACATATGCATATTATGCATGGATAAAATATTTTTAAACTGGACGCGCCGGTTTAGCTTGGAGAATTTAATCCTACTTTTTGAAATTTTTTACCACTCTTTTGCATGGATACTTGATGGAGCAACGTTAATGTTGGCTTTAAGAGGTTGAATTGTTTGCGAATAATTAGCGTAGACCTTACTAAATATTACGCTGTCGAACAAATTCAGGTTAGCAAAAGTTAGGTCGGTTCTGAGAGTGAGGGGTCAAAATAGAGGCTAAATTAGAAGACCCGTATCGCGGCGTTTGTTTATGTTAGTTCGATTTTTTTTTTATTCGACCTTCGAACTTTGCAGTCAAATGCCGATTTTCAGCATATTGTTTATATGGTTTTTTGGCTATAACTCGTCGACTAATTGATATTTTTTCAATCTGTAAAAGCCAAATTACTGCTAGAGACCTGTGCAACAATTAAAATTTTTTCAAAAATTTATTTAGAAAATTTTTGTGGTGCTTATGAAGCAAAATGTTGGAAAAATTATTTTTTTTTCATGCTTTTTGAAAATATTTTCCACAAAACTAAGTCGGCACTAAAGTAAGTAAAAACTCGGCACGTAGCACAATACTGTGTAAAGTACAGGTCGGTTAAGTCCATCTCCGACCACAATAAAATGTTTATAATTTCTCTATAGCGCATTTTATTGACTGAAGCGGCTCTTCTTTCGTCATTTTCGAAAAAAAGGAAACAGCCCTAGACACCTCTGCACAACTCTATGACACCTCTGGTAATTTGACTGTATAACATAGCTACCTTATACGTCCAAAGCCCTCAAAAATATTAATAACCTTACTTAAAGACCGACAACAACAATAATGTAGCCGCCAATGTGAAAATGAGCTTCGTCCGAAAACATGCTTTTTTTGCAGAAATCTCTATCACCACTCATTTATTCTAAGAGCCAATCAGTGAACGTAAAAAGCTGTTGGTGGTCCGCCGGCTACAGTTCTTGATTGGACCAATGCTCGCATGCAGAACAAAATCTTTTGTCAATATTCGACGCAGTGGGGACGTGGTCAGAACGAGTTATTGAGCAAGATGAGGAATTTAGGTGCTTGAGGCGTTTTTAACACTTTCCTTCAAGTCATTTCGGTGTCTCAACATCTTGCACTAAGCCAGTCTCTTGAAACTTTTTGATTATATTCCGCACAAACGTCACAAAAGGCACGTGCTTAAGAAGAAAATTTCGTCCTACGATTCAACGCGAATTTTCTTAATAAAATTCAACGTTTCGTCCTGTTTCGTCTTTCAATCTACTGCATTGTAAATTTCTCGTGTTTACAAATTACAAATGTCTACATTTGCCAACTGCCAAGGGACCAGCTTTTAAATAATACACCTTTGCAACTTCACAACTCTTGTGATACACCCAGCAGGAAAATATAACTCTTGTTAAAACAACAGTAAAAGTCATAACTTGCTAGCCTCCAATGTAATAATCTCCAATTTAATAATCTCCAAAGTAATAATCTCCAAAGTAATAATCTCCAAAGCAATAATCTTCAAAGTAATAATCTCCAAAGTAATAATCTCCAAAGTAATAGTTTCCAAAGCAAGCAATAATGTTGTCTGCGCTGATAACTACTCGCGCTAATTATGGAACAAACTAATAATTTTAGCAAAAATGACAGAACCACGAATCGAGCATAAACCGCAAGAGTACCGCAAGTAACCCAACCCAAAGATCAATATAAACATTGAGCTACTTTAATTAAGCTGTCACATTTGCAGCAGTTTTGCTGGCTCTGCTTGACATAATATATCGCGAACATATATTAAAAAAGAAAAAAATAAAAAAAAAGCAAAAGACAACAACTTAAACTACTAATTATAGAGAGCACAGTTAGCAATATGTTGCCACACATGAATGAAGCGAGCAACCGCAACGGCAATAAAAATATAGCGGCCATCATTGATTGCCAATGAGTGGACAAACATAAAATTTAACATAGTTCAGAGCTTGTTGCAATAAATTGTTTACCAATTTTTTTTAATACTTTTTTTTTTGTTTGGCTAACAACAAACAATTATAGGCAATAAATAAAATAAAAAAGAAATAAAACAATTGCAGCGAACTGCATGCAACGCAAGGCTGCACAAGCTGCACTTTATAGGTACTACTAACGCCTGTTGCCGTGGTTGTTGTTGTTGTTGTTGTTTTTGTTGGTCTTTAATAATGCAGCATGTTATGCTTATCAAAACTAAATTGCAAGCGCATCAAAATATGAAGCTACAACAGCAACAACAACAACATCAGCTGCTGCTGCTGCACGTAACGCATATCAAATTTCTAACAAGTATAAAACATGATCTTCCTGCACACAGTAAAGAACCGCACAACATAACGTAAAACAGCAACGTACACTAGACAACAAAAATATTTTCTTCATATAAATGTTTGTTGTTGCATAGGTTACCTATGCCGCGGTGGTGGCGGCGGCGGCAGCGTGCACTTGCTTATGCTCTGTACCGCCGAAGCACGTAATTAAGTCATAAAATAGGGTTAAATTAGTATAATTGAAGCAGCTCGCTCGTACTCGTTGTTGGATTGGAGCTCGTATTTGGTATTAGAAGATGAAATACGCTAGCATTGCACGCATGCGCAGAGCGTAAATTTAGAGCCAAGACACACACACACACACACATATAGACACCAAAGTGGTGGTCAACTATTTGGTGGAGCTGGGCATATAACTGCAGAGTGCGCACCAAAATGATGATGATAGTAAATTTTAAAAAATTTCATTTTGTTTTATGTTGTTCTTGTTGTACTTTCAAGTTTTGTGTAACATGGGTTGGGCTACAGTGCACTGTTGATTTGTTGGTGGTTGAAAGGGAGGATGGAGAAGGGAGGAAGGAAGATGGGTAAACAACAGTCATGCTCATATCTGTTGTTTGTACGCGGCAAAAGCATCTATTTGCTTCACTGACTTTATGGCTCTTCCTTGTTGAATTTTTTTTCTAACTTTTTTCTAGTGTTTTTTTGTTATTTTGTTCCCATCACCTGCGGCCTGTTGCTTATTGTATTATTTATCTAAAACTAAACAAATAAGTGCTGCGTCGCTATGAAATTCTCCTGGAAAACTTATCAGAAAAGGTGCAACAAGTAGAGCCACTTTGAAAAAAAAAAAAAAAAAACACGAAAAACAAAAAACAATAATAATAAGCCACACGTTGCCGTTGCGGTGCCGGTATCGATGCCGATGATAGTTACTTCCGCGAAACCAAATCAAGTATTTAAACATTCGTTGCCGAACTTATGCCTTGCAGGTGGGGCAAATTTGTTGCCACACACATTAAAGAGCAAGAAGAAGCAAAATTATGTGATTTTGTTTTATATTTTAGAGATTTTTTTTTCATCTTAATCAAATAACAAGCAGTGACAAGAGAGCCAAAAGCTAAGTATCAAGAGTCAAGAACCAAGAGGCAAGAGTAAAAAATCAAGAGTTAAGAGCCAAGCATCAAGAGTTCAAAACCCGAAATTAAGAGTCAAAAGTCAAGAGTCATATGTTAAGAGTCAAGAATCAATAGTCAAAAATCAACAGCGAAAAGCTAGGAGTCAAGAATTAAAAATAAAGAGCCAAACATAGCCAAGCTAGGAGTCAGGAGTTAAAAATAAAGAGTCAAGTATCAGGAGTTAAGAGTAAAATGTCAAAAGTGAAGAGCCAAGAGTCAAGAGCCAAAAATCAAGAGCTATGAGTCAAGTATCAAGAGTCCAAAACCGAAAATCAAAAGTAAAGAGTCATATGTTAAGAGTCAAAAATCAAGAATCAACACTCAAAAATCAAGAGTCAACTTTTAAATGTAGAAAGTAAGCAGTGAAAAGCCAAGATTCAAGAGTTTTTAATAAAGAGCCAAGAGTCAGGAGTCAAAAATCAAGAGTCAAATGTCAAAAGTGAAGAGCCAAGAGTCAAGAGTAAAAATCAAAGCTAAGAGCCCAGTATCAAGAGTCCAAAACCAAAAGTCAAGAGTCAAGATTTAAATGTAAAAAGTAAGCAGTGAAAAGCCAAGAGTTAAGAATTTAAAATAAAGAGTAAAGTGTCAGGAATCAAGAATCAAGAGTCAAAACTAAAAAATCAAGAGTTAAGAGTCAAGTACCAAGAGTCTAAAACCAAAATTCAAGAGTCAAATATCAAAAGTGAAGTGTCAAGAGTCAAATGTCTAAAGTGAAGAGCCAAGAGTCAAGAGTCAAAAATTAAGTGTAAACGAGCCCAGTATCAAGAGTCCTAAACCAAAATTCAAGGCATATTTATAACTTTTTAAAGCCTTGGGTGGTAATAATACTACAGTTAATAATAAGGATTCAAGGGTCAAGTTAAAATTTAAAAGTCTAGATTTAAGAGTCAAGAGCCCAGAGTGAAGTGTTAAGAACCAAGAGTCAAGAGACAAGACTGAAGAGTTAAGAGCCAAGTATCAAGAGTCCAAAACCAAAATTCAAGAGTCACCAAAAGTCAAGAGTCAAATGCCAAGAGTAAAGAGTCAAGAATCAATAGCCAAGATTCAAAAATCAAGAGGTAAGAGTCAAGTATCAAGAGTCAAAAACCAAACGTCAAGAGTCAAATGCCGAGAGTCAAGAATCAATAGTAAAAAATCAGGAGTCAAGATTCGAATGTCAAAAGTGAAAATCCAAAAATCAAGAGTTAAAAATAAAAAGTCAAGTGTCAGGAGTCAATTATCAATAGTCAAGACACAAAAATCAAGAGTAAAGTCAAGTACCAAGAGTCCAAAACCAAAAGTCAAGAGTCAAATGGCAAGAGTCAAGAATCAAGAATCAACAGTAAAAAATCGAGGGTCAAGATTCGAATGTCAAAAGTGAAGAGGCAAGAGTCAAGAGTTAAAAATAAAAAGTCAAGTCAAATGTCAGGATTCAAGGGTTATTAGTTAAGAGTTGTGGGCTAAGTATTAAGAGTTTAGAGTCAAGTTTCAGGAGTCAAGAGTTAAGAGTCAATAGTTAAGAGTCAAGAGTCAACAGAAAGAGGTCAAAAGTTCAGAATCAAAAATTAAGAGCCAATTAGCTGAATTGAGCCTTTTTATGTCACTACTTCTTATTCCTTTATTTTGATGTGAATAGTACACTGGAGTAGTAGACCTTTAGACACATCCAGTGCGATTGCGCAGAAGAAGTAGGTCTTTGGTTTTTAAAGTCGAAATTTTCTTTACACTGACAAATAAAGGGCTTAACTAGAGTTCTCAATCTTCTTCTCTTCAGTGCTGGGCAAGCACATAGGTATTGTACCAAAGTCTCCTGTTCATTAGGATCTTTGCAGTTACACCAGTGGCGGTTGAAGGGAATACCAATTATTTCGGCATATACACCAATGCAGCATAGCCATGATTCAGCTATGAAAATTCAGGATCTTGTTAACAGTTTGCGAGTTCTTCTTAGGTTATACGAAGGAACAATTTTTCTTGTCTTCTTAGACAGATTGTTAGAGTCTACAATTTACAGAAAGTGTCAAAATCACGTTATGTAAGCAATAAGACGAATTTAATTTTGTGCGTCACAAAATTTGTTAAAATATTAAATTCAGCGTTTTTTTTTTTTTAATTTTCATTTTAGTAAAGGGCGATTTTTTTGAGGTTATGATTTTCATGCATTAGTATTTGACAGATCACGTGGGATTTCAGACATGGTGTCAAAGAGAAAGATGCTCAGTATGCTTTGACATTTCATCATGAATAGACTTACTAACGAGCAACGCTTGCAAATCATTGAATTTTATTACCAAAATCAGTGTTCGGTTCGAAATGTGTTTCGCGCTTTACGTCCGATTTATGGTCTACATAATCGACCAAGTGAGCAAACAATTAATGCGATTGTGACCAAGTTTCGCACTCAGTTTACTTTATTGGACATTAAACCAACCACACGAATGAGTACAGTGCGTACAGAAGAGAATATTGCGTCTGTTTCTGAGAGTGTTGCTGAAGACCGTGAAATGTCGATTCGTCGCCGTTCGCAGCAATTGGGTTTGTGTTATTCGACCACATGGAAGGTTTTACGCAAAGATCTTGGTGTAAAACCGTATAAAATACAGCTCGTGCAAGAACTGAAGCCGAACGATCTGCCACAACGTCGAATTTTCAGTGAATGGGCCCTAGAAAAGTTAGCAGAAAATCCGCTTTTTTATCGACAAATTTTGTTCAGCGATGAGGCTCATTTCTGGTTGAATGGCTACGTAAATAAGCAAAATTGCCGCATTTGGAGTGAAGAGCAACCAGAAGCCGTTCAAGAACTGGCCATGCATCCCGAAAAATGCACTGTTTGGTGTGGTTTGTACGCTGGTGGAATCATTGGACCGTATTTTTTCAAAGATGCTGTTGGACGCAACGTTACGGTGAATGGTGATCGCTATCGTTCGATGCTAACAAACTTTTTGTTGCCAAAAATGGAAGAACTGAACTTGGTTGACATGTGGTTTCAACAAGATGGCGCTACATGCCACACATCTCGCGATTCTATGGCCATTTTGAGGGAAAACTTCGGAGAACAATTAATCTCAAGAAATGGACCGGTAAGTTGGCCACCAGATCATGCGATTTGACGCCTTTAGACTATTTTTTGTGGGGCTACGTCAAGTCTAAAGTCTACAGAAATAAGCCAGCAACTATTCCAGCTTTGGAAGACAACATTTCCGAAGAAATTCGGGCTATTCCGGCCGAAATGCTCGAAAAAGTTGCCCAAAATTGGACTTTCCGAATGGACCACCTAAGACGCAGCCGCGGTCAACATTTAAATGAAATTATCTTCAAAAAGTAAATGTCATGGACCAATCGAACGTTTCAAATAAAGAACCGATGAGATTTTGCAAACTTTATGCGTTTTTTTTAAAAAAAAAGTTATCAGGCACTTAAAAAATCACTCTTTATTTTTGGCACCAAATCAACTTTTTTGAATATTTTTACATTTTCAGAAACCTTTTTGTGAGTGACGTTAATTGACTTTATTTAACAATGATTTTTTTAATCAGTATTTCGCCTAAACAGGGTTTCACGATTTAAAAATATTGATAACTTAGCCTTTAACCCTCTTATGCCTAATGTTGCCTATAGGGAACTTTGCACATGTAGGCTTATAAGTCCCACTATTTTCATTTTTTTCACCTGCGATTTTTTGCATTATGTAGCCTTCTGAGTTGGGCAAACTAACAGCTATTTGTTATTTTGTAAGCTGTGCGCGTATTCATTTAGTAGCCGTTTTCCGCAGAGTGAAATTGTCAAAATCAAGATCAAGATCGTTTCGCGAAAAGTGTTTTTACAAAAAATGTTTAAAAAACATTAAAATTATTGTTTTATTGCAAAACCCAGTTTACAAAATAAATAAATAAAGATAAGAGAGTTACTTAAAAAAAATCAAAAAAACATGAAAAAATTAATTAGTTCGTCCAACCACTCCCCAATGTTGTCTATAGATAACATCCTCTAACAAACGAACCAGGACACCAAGGACTTTGAAATTATTGTCAGCTTCATATCTGAGTCAAGACTAACACATATTTATCCTCAAAAAATTTATAGCTCCGCCCATTTTAATTCGGGTTAAGATATAAAACAAAAGACTTAAGAAACAAACTAGTTAGCAGCATTTCATGCAGTTATAGCATTACAGCTAAAAGCTCTCATTGACTGAATAGGCTCCATTTTTTAAAATCTCCACTACTGACCAACAAACAAAAATCCTCTCGTCAGTAAGATTGAGCTTTAAAAAAAAAAAAAAAAAAAACTGTGCTGGATTCTATTTTAACTATGTCGTAAAAATCGTCTTGAATTCATTTTTTTTCTATATAATTTTAACTTGAAGTAAATAAGAAATAAAATAAGTTCCTTACCTTTTTCTTGCTTTTATAATAAACATATTTTTCATCACCATTTTTATGCATTTTTTTTTACTACCTCGACTTCATTAACACTCAGACAGCATAAATAACAATCAGCGCACAAAGCCAAGCCCACCGTCAATGGATTTTTAACCATCATATATAAAACTTCGTTAAGCTATAAAGCAAAAACCAAAATAAATTAAAAACTAAAAAAAAAAATTACAAAAAATATCTGTAATAAAAGTAGCCATAAGTTTGAAAGGCACATAAATTTTGCACTTGCTGCATAACAAAAGAAAAAAGAAAAAAAAAACAAAAATAAGGCAACAATATTTCAGACACCACTGCACATGCTCTGCTGCTGCTGAATAAATAACGTCGGCGCATGTCCAGCACGGGCAGAATTGTAGCACTGCCAGTGTCCGTCACAACCTCATAATGGAAGCAAATTTTAGATCCTTTAAGAATGGCCCTGATTATGGCGCCTGATTAAAATCTAATCGACTGATCGATCGATCAAGTTCAAGTAAAATATTAAGTGATGCGCAGCAACTCGTCGTTGACGTTGTCATGTCATGTTTTGTTGTTCTATTTTGGCTCCTGCCTGATGAAGAGGTCAATAGCTATAAATGCTAACAAGCTCAATGGGGTTTTTCCCCCCTTTTTTTTTAATAGCCTTTTATTAGCACAACAGCTACAAGGAAAGACCAAAAGATATAATAAAAAGAGATTAGAACGATTCACAGGAAAATTTATAGCGTTGATTTCCGTTCGCACAAGGATTATGAATAAGCATGTTAGTTGATGACATGACTGTGGATTTCAGTGCTCTTGAGTGCAGCAAGAAGTGACTATGTTATTTTTTATATATCCGGTATTTTCAACAGCAAAATAAATGCGATCTTTTTTTTATTTTGAGGTTTGTAGACAGATATCATAAGAAGTATGATAGAGATTGTCGATATTCTTTTGTTGAATAGATACTTTTTAAAATATTAAATATATGTAAACACATTGCATATGACTTTTCGAAATAATTTTCAAAAACTGTATCAACAAGAGATGTAAGATTTGATTTTTTAATGAAACGAATAAATGCTTGTGGCGTCCGTGGCGTAGTTGGTTAAAGTGCGTGGCCGCTATGTCAACGAACTTTGGAGACCCAGGTTCGAACCCCAGCAGCGACAGAAAATTATTTGAATTTAAATAATTTTTCTGTACGGCCGCCACCTCTCTGCAGACAATGGCAAACCTCAGAGAGTAAAAATGCCATGTAAAGCTTCTTGAGAACGAGAACATTGCGTTCATCGCCGTTCGGAGTCGGCGTTAAGCATGTAGGTCCGGTTCTCGGTCAATTGTGTATAAACTTAATAACGCGCACAACACAATTGATCATAAGAAGCTAGGTCAAAGTCCTTTCAAAGGCTGAAATGGCCAGTTATTTATTTTTTTTTTATTTTGAATAAATGCTTGGATGTAACTTAAATTTTTATTGCATTATAAAGTGGACACATGAAGAATATATAAGAAACACAATATATTTTAGTATTTGTAACGTAATGAGGTGATTTACCTCAGAAAAACAACTTTACTTTACTTTGCTTTACTTTACTTTACTTTAAAGTACCGCAAGATTTTTTCATCTCTGACTTTTTGTTTCCGAGATAAAGTGTGGGCCGTAAAGCGATGTTTAGTTTTTAGAGTTTACTTCTATGCCCTTTTGCCTTCTTGGCACCAAAAAATTTTAATAAAAACAATTGTTCTTTCTTATTCTTGGAAGGTTCTACTTAACCGGCCCTCTAACCGGCCAATTTTTGATTTTGATGAAAAAACTATCATAAAGTAAAATTGGGTAGAGAAACACAAATCTGAAATCATATTGTCAAAAAAGTGAATAGGTAGCCTTCCACAGGTGAATTCATCTACCCCGCCTTTAGGCGGACTTGCCTGTTAACGTGTAAAAAAATCAACGAAATGAAAAATAGTTTTTATTCATTTTTATTAGAAAATAAAGTAAAAAAATGATGAAAAAACGTAGAAATGAGTACTTTTATTGTTTGTGAAACTGTTGAAAACATTTTTTTGTGGATAACAAGCAAAAATTTAAATTACATTTTGTGCAAAACATTTGCGCTTCTGATGTACAACAAGGCATTCTGCATAATCGTTTTCCACTTCGATCCAAACAATCAGGCGTATCGTTAATTTCATCGTAAGGAATGTCAGGTGGTGGTTCGTAAGCTCTTTTACCAATTTTCGCTTCCACTGAGCATTCATTCGATGACCTTCCAACTGGTTTTTTAGAAATATATTTTAAAACGAGCACAAGACTTCAGCAACTTCTGTACGAAAATCGGGCAGCTTCAATCTACCCGCGAATTCAGCATCTTCTACATGAATTCGACGATGAGGAATATACGCATTCACCATAGCCATATCCACGAGGTGATAGAAGAGACGCAACGTCCATTTTCTTGTTTTCATACGGATATGATAGCGACCCAATAAGCCATCCATGAGATCGACGCCCCCCATGTGGTGATTGTATTCTTGGATTACTTTTGGGCAGTCGACTTGAATGTATTTTTTATCTTTTGTATTATATCTGGTTGCTTTGGTTGGTTGAACTTGGTCAGCTGCAGTTAGAAATGGCTTTATACCAACGTATGTTGAAGTTAAGCTTACACATTTTGTATCTTTCCACAATACAGTAGACATATCGATACCAAATGCACTACCCACAAATTCTTCTGAGAAACCTCTATCTTTTTTGGTAACTTCTTTGTCCATAACTCTGCTCGTCAATATCTGATATGATAGAATCCATGAGTTTTTCTATTTCATCATCAGTCATTAGTGACAACTTTACGCGTTTCTTTTTAGGAGTACCGAACATTTTCTTCGGTTGCATATCTAGCACATAAAATAATATATTTCAGTATGGCAAATAATCAATTTGACAGAAAAAACAGAAAAAAATTTAAGAGAAAGTGTTGATTGGAAAATATGTTCACAACACAAAAAAGTACCAGGGAACCGGCAGGTCCGCCTTTAGGCGGGGTGCCTTTTGGGGCTGTTGGGAGCTCGTGTGTGTTTGAGAAACATTATACAAACTCGCCATCACATTTAGAAATAACTAAGCTACTTACCAATAATTTTTTCACTTTGATTTGAGTACAGAATATATTTATTTTTTTTAATTAAAATGCACTTTGCGCCAAAATAATTATTTGCACTGACTTTCACGAAAAGTTCACTTTGACAGACGATAGTGCGTGAATGAATGCACTGACAGATGTAAAATCAACAGTGTTGTATAAAACGCACTTTTTTTAGAGGCACACAAGTGGATTGATATTGAAATGTTTTTTGGTGGAGGTGCTATGGCGCTTTTCCTTAACCCCGCCTTAAGGCGGACTTGCCGGTTAGAGGGTTAAAAAGAAAAAAATTACAATAATTATTACTTCTGGACAAAAGCATTTGACTTTTTCTAATACTTTGCCGCCGCTGCATAGGACATTTTTGGTCCTTTTGGATGGTTGCAAAGGAAAACTGCCACGAAGCTAACACTTTTTCTGACAAAGCGTCGACCACCAACTTTTGTGCGTCAAGGGCAGAAGTTACGTCTACTTGTTGACAAAATTTCAGGGTAACACTATTTACCGACTGCGAATAATGCCGTACATGTTCTTAACATGCTTAACAGACTGTATGTAATAAATTGCGAAAGTTAATTTAATAGTGTTTAAAGTTTAAACTCTGCTTACAAAACCTCAGTTCAAGAAAGTTCAACTTATTAACGGGCCTTATTCATAGAAAATAATTTTTGTAAACTTTTGCTTTTTTTCTTACTTTGTTACTTCTCTTCAATATCATTAAATTAGCGTATAATTATTTTACCTAAATTTTCAACTTATGATCCCTTAGCTTAAAAAAAACAAAATCTACTAACTGCTTATTAAGCTCCAATACTAATTATTGACTAAAATTTAAAAATTTATTGAGCAATCAAAATTTTCTGCATCCCATCACATTTACTTCACTAAAAAGTGCTAAACATGAGCTAAGGTAAAAAACAAAATAAATGCCATGTTGACCGAACAATATTTGTTCGTTTGTTCGTTTGTTCATTCCTATTTGCAGGCCATTGGAATATGTGTGTGACTGCACTTAACGGTAAATGTGATAAAAATAAACCTTTTAAGAAGAACAAGCATCTATAGATTAGAAAATTAATTACCATGCCGTTCTTAAGATTTCTCGTTCTAACGGTAATAAGCTTGTAGATACAGAAAAAATACAGTTGTTTTGCTCTTCGGGGAGCATCAGTTGTGTGACAGTGAAAACTAAAGTGTGCAACTATGAACTTCAACGTATGAATTTAAACGAGTGTGAAGCTTCAGAGTTGGCATGCACATAGACATTCTCAACACACTTATTAACAATACAAAGACAGGAACCAAAATGTATTTATGACATGACTAAATTGAAGAAAAACCGAAAATCAAACAAATTTTGCAGATCTTAAAGACACTTTTTAGCTTGGCGGCCCAAAATTAAATGCCTCACTAAATTAGATTGAAAAAAAAAGTATTTCTAAGACTTAAAATAGGCCCAGGTTCCGTTGTTTTTTAAGCTACCCTCATGATTCTAGTATCGACAAGAATGCCTGGTATTTTATGTAGAGTAGACTGGGTACGGTTGAAACGGTTGACGGTTGAAACAAATCGAATATCTTGCCGTGGTGCATGATGAGGTCGTGGGGTACAAGTGGAGAACAAAGCGGCCGACAAATCGAAACACAATTTTTAAGTTGCTTCGCTCTTCGCGCACTGTGGTTGTATATGGGAGATTCCATTGTGTTTTTTTTTTTTTTTTTAATGGAAAAGTATTTTTTTGTTCGTACATTTTTGCAATTATTATGGTTTTATAAAAATTAGAGTATTAAGAGTATTATATCGTTTCAATTGAAGTCTGTAGAACATGGCTGTATAGTTACTATTTATTCAAATTTATTACCATTCTTACTGTAAACCTTTTCATACCTGGTTGGTGGTTGGGGACAGTTGAAACAGTTGAAAAAAAAATTGAGTTTATAATTAGTGCTGCTTAATTTTGACAAACATAGCAAGTAGTACACAAACACTAAAAAAAAAAGAATCGTCACTAACAGCTGATTATTATATAATTCATGTTAAACTTAATATAAACCTTTGAAACCTTATTAAAAATAATGTAAGATTATCAGTATCGTGAAGAACTTGAATATTAATAAAAAAGTAACTTTTAAGCTCAACTGTGCTATTATGAGTCGTAAAATATTATTAGACGATGCATAAAACATGTTAATTTATTATATTTGCATGTGTTTTAATTGACCCCACTCACTGTTTCAACCGACCCTGGCATGGGGACGGTTGAAACAAATTCAATTTTTTTTAAATTTGATTTTACACATAAATCGCACATTGATCAATTGTGTACAAGCATTTAACAACACACAGAACACAATTTGTTCATAAGAAGTTCGTTCAAAGTCCTTTCAAGGCCTGAAATGGCTTATTTATTTATTTTATTTTTTTAACACATAAAATGCTATACAGTAATCTCAAAAAACATTGCCCATTAGTAGACTTAACATATGGTATTTTATTTAATATATTTCCGTCATCGCTTGCTTAACTTATTCCGATGCAGTGGACGATAAGCGCTAAACTGTTTCAACCTTACCCAGTCTACCCTATGTGGTGCAAAAATTATTAAAATTGCACAATTTTTTCGATAAGCTTTTATCACAACCAATTGCGAAAAAGACCAATTGTTGTTTAGAGATAAATGCACTTAAAGTTATGGTCAGTGTTTTCGAAATAATTAAATTTAATTACGATTGGTTTGAGAGGCTTTTCTTAATCATTTGGGTGCTGAAGACAAGAAATTTCATCCAAATCGGATTAGTTTTTGAGATATTAGCGGGAAAGTGCCCCAAGACGTGGTTTTTAAAAAACTTTTTGCTGTATTTCTATTAAAAAAAAAAAAACAAAAAAAAAAGTTTTTGGAAAAACACAAAAACAACATTTAATGTTACATTGGTTATGCTTTTCTGTGGTGCATTAACTTTCCCTTAGCTGCATACAATTAATTCAAGCAACAATGATGCACTTACGTTACATTAAGCGATACCCTGAGGGGTCTCTTGATGCCGTCATTTTTTTTTTTTTTTTTTTTGTTTTATCATGTGCCCAAAGACCTCACCTCTACCAGTAGTCACAGAGTTAAGATTCCATGCAACGTTTTTTCATGATTATAGCATTTTTACTCCATTATGTGGTTATCACCCTGAAAACATGACGATAAGAATTTTTTTATTTTAGACAGCACACCTATGCTGTCATAAAACAAAATTTACCGTATCACGTCTCCTGAGTGAGTAATAATTACATGCAACGATATTGCATGTCTGTTACATAAGCTGCTTTCTTCACGACTTGAACACGTCACAATTTGATTTTTTATTTTTGTCGTAAGGTCAAGTATAAATCCTTAATTTTCCTTTTCATACTTTTATCGTAGTTTTTATACTCACCAAGTAATAATTCAATGCAACGCCGTTGCATTAATGTTGCATTATCAATCTTTGAGCGGCTTTCTCTCTGTGTTCACATGAAGTTAGAAATTTTTTGATTGATTTTGTTGTGACGACTTAGGATAGACCTTTCTTGGAATCTTTTTTTCTTTTTTGTTCTAGCACCAATACTCGGCGAGTAATAATTCCATGTAACAAATATGCAGTTGCGTTGCTTAAGCAGCGCTCACCGCGTCCCGATGACGTATTGAATTTTTTTGTTATTTTTATAATGAAGTCAAAGAATTAACCTTAATGGTCGTACCATTATTTTAATCATAGCATCTATACTCAGCGTGTAACAATTCTATGCAACCTCAATGCATTTTGCAAAAATGTCTTTTTCAACTTTTTTGGAAACTAGCGTGGTAAAACGTAACATCGTCACGTCAAAAATTCGCCAAAAAAAAACACTCGATAGATTTGCTATAAATTTTCACACGAACAAAAATTTCGGAAAAAAATGATTTTGAAAGGTAAAAGGTGGTCTTAATTTTAATAATTTTGGAAAGCATAAAAAACAATTTTCTTTTGAGGGATTCTTGCTTGAGAAAATTTGTGCATTTACAGAGGAAAATAACTTTTTTTTTTAGAAAGCAAGCTTGCGGGCATGTTTTGAACTATGTGGATATACAGTATACGAGTATAAATAGAAGACATCACTTAAATCTCACAAAAAAAAACACATATTTTGAGTCTTCCTTAAAAGAGATTATTATAAATTTTATTTTGTTTTTATACCATTATTATGATAAAAATACAAAAAAAAAATGAGAGTTCAACACTTTATAAAAAAATAAAAAACTTAACAAATTCATTCCATGTCACATAACAAATGTTCTACTTGAACAACAGAATCTTGTTAAACAGTAAATACTAATATTTTATCCAATAATCTTTAGCTGCTTTAAGTGGCTTGATGCGTTACTGCAATAATTTGATACCATTCCATCCGGTATTGCCTGCCAGACCAATACACGCCACCAAAGTTCGTGAACACCTTTTGGGGCTTCAGGGTATTTTGCCAATTTGGACTTGACATGACTCCAAAAATTTTCGATTGGGTTCATATCGGGCGATTGTGGAAGCCACTTTAAAACCGAACATTTTTTATCCTGCAGCCATTTTGTCACTATTTTAGCGGTATGCTTAGGGTCATTATTGTGCTGAAAATCACTTTTTCAGACGAAAGACCCGTTTTTTCTATAGGGGCTAGCAAATTATTTCGTACTGCTCTTTATTCATGTTCTCTTCTATTTTCACCAAGGGTCCAACGCCATTCACCGTTAAACAACCCCAAACCATGATAGATCCACCACCTTGTTTCATGGTTTGTTTGACTTGGTTTAGTGTCAATACGCTGGGGTCCCTGGTCCAATACCACGATCGTTCATCCGACTCAAAACGGTATATTTTAGTCTCATCAGACCATATAACCTACAAAAGTTTTACAAAACTTGATAAAAAAGAAATTTGAAACATCACTTTTTTAACTACCTTTTCCCAGTCTGATGTAGTCCAGTTTTTATACTGTTCGACGAATTTCTTCCGCATTTTTAAGGTTTTTGGTGAAATATATGGTTTTTTTCTTCTTATATGAAGCTTTTAAACCTATGCTGCTTAAATTTCTACTTACAGTCCACACACTTGCTTCAACTCCAAGAGTTTTTGCTGCTTCAGCCGAACAAACACCATTATCGCTTGTCACCAAATTCGCAATATGGCGGCAAGTTCGATCATCAATTTTTTTTTGGGCGTCGTAATTTTGACTTAGATATTGTAATTTTGTAATTTTTTTTTTCCAACCTTTGTACCGTCGTATGGCTTATATTGTATTTTTTTGCAATATTTCTAATTGAAACACCCGTTTCTAATATATTTAAGAATTCACGTTCTTTGGAAGGTAACATTTTGATCAATTGTCAAGCAAACATTTTGATCAATTGTCAAGCAAACATTTTCATCAATTGTCACGTTCACACTAGGACTGGCATTAAAACTTTTATAAAAATACCGATCAATATTAAAATAACGGTTAAAATAGAGAGAAACTACGAGGAATACAAAAGTGGAACATTTATGACAACTAACCCAGACACATCCACCTCTATGTAGGGAGAGCGAAGTTACATATCTCTCAAATTTTTTTTAAGCATGAGAGCAAGAAATATTCCTCATCAAAACTTTTGAGCATCAAACGTCTTGAGAATAACATTTTTTAAAGAAGAGCTCTCTTAAGTCAGTTAAGTGTTCTACTTTTGATTGTCAGTGTAGGTAACTCAACGCTTTGCTTATTTTTCAAGCTCACATTATAGCACAACTCGATTTTATTATAGCACAAGTAAAGAATTTTTCAAAACTTGAAGGGTTGAGCAAGAGCTCATAAAACTCATAACATTAAGATGTATTTTTTAATTTTAAATACAGGGTTTTGTTTTTATAAAATATAAAAAATGGCGTAACTTATAAAAAAAAGTGATAAGCCATTGTTTATAGTTTTCATGGGTTAAAAAATATTTTTCTCTGGCAGCAAAAGAAATTTTCTTGAACTCATTTGAGATAACTTTCAAAAAATGAGAGATTTTGTTTAACCCTTGAATGCATATTGTGCCATATATGGCACAACAAAATCATTTATCCCCATGTCTGAACGAGAGTAATTTTGGGAAAAATAATTAACCTTTTGGGTTACACCGATTTAAAGCTTTCGTTCTCTTCAAACGGTTATACTAACAGAACTCAGCTGACTGAATTATTTGAAGCAAAAGTGAATAAATGTTAAATGCAAAAAATAAATATTTATTCTTTTCTGAACTCATTTATTAACAAAAATGGTTAATTTACGAGAAATTTCTACTTACTAAAAAGTAAAAAAATTATTCTGTTTCGACTCAAAATAAGTTTTTTATGAATTTCGCAAAAGGTACTGTTATTATTTATGGAAAAGGTTCTCACGAATTTAATCTTCTATAGCAGGAAACTTTTAAGTGACAAAAATAAAAAATCAAAAATTAAAAAAAAAAATTCTACCCAAAAATGTTCGCAAAACTCTCACCTTACGCAAAACCTTCGCTTATGGTTCAATGGGTTGCTTAGTATGACGAATGCAATTTGAGAGCAGTAACTTCCGAAGAGTAAGTAGCTAACCTAGTGATCTCTTTTACCTCCCTCTCTACGCTCAAAGCTGATGGAAACATTTTCTTCTTTAATTCCATGTCAAGTCTAATCAAGTTGATGTCGCGAATTATGATGCTGGTAATTTTTAAGCTAATTGCACAAAATGAGCGACAAGTGGCACCAATTCTTTCGGCCACAGCAGCCTGTCTCTCTTAGCAGATAAAAGCAAAAAAAAAGCACGCATTCAACGACATGCTGTTGAATTGAGGGAAAACAGCCAGCTTGCGACCCACTCCACTAAAAACATCATTTGATGCTTGATGTTCTACTAACCAGAAAACTTTGCTGACTGCCTTCATTTCGTCATTTAATGTCTTTTGGCATGCGATCAGCCGATTACAAGAACCAAATTGTAAGTACTACAGACAAAACGTTTTAGCAGTTGTTGTTGTTGATTTTTTTTTTATTTTTTTTTATGTTCTCTTAATCAAAGTCATTTACAGAAAATGACCCTCATGTTAAAGTGGCAACATTTGCCATGAAGCGGCAGTTAACAGCAACTGCTGTATCTGTTGTTACCAAGCAACAACAATAACAACAACAACAACAACAACAACAACAACAACAACAACAACAACAACAACAACAACAACAACAACAACAGATTGCTAGAAATCTGCTAAATTGCAACGCTGACATCTTAATCGCAAATTTTATACTTTGTACTATTTTTTGCGCTTAATTTTGCTGTTTTAGGTTGATTTTTTTTTATTTTTTTTGTTTTTGTATTTTTTATTTTTTAGTTAAGTCAAATAAAAGCGCTAGAAAACTGCTGCCAGTTAGTTAAAATTAATTGCAATTCGTTTTTGTTGCTGTTTCTTTTGTTGCCGTTGATTGTTTTCGTTGTTGTTGTTGTGATACTTCTTTCACGTGCATGTGATCTATATTCGTCGGCTTTGTTTTTCAGCTTCATAGAAATCAGAGCACTTTGTCTTCGTTTGCTTCCCTTTAACCACGCCCCCCGCCTCACTGCCAGCCATCGTCAACTCCTTTACCGCTTTGCCATTAGTTAAACGAATTGAAAGTAGTTTTGTTGCCTTTGGGTAAATAATTGCAGTTAATAGCTTGGAACAACCACGACGACGACAACAACGGCAACAACGACAACGGCAACAACGACAGCGAAAGGCTTTTTATTATTGTAAGTGCTCTATATTTACAACCGCAACAAAAGATGAAATATTTTCTTAACTAAGCACTTAATTGTTTCGGGAAAACATGCCATTTATGTTGGTCTCATTTAGCAGTTTAATGTTGTTCAATTAGCTGTTGAACAATCAGTTTTAGTTTTTCAGTGTTATTTTGAGGATGAAGCTAATTTGACCTTAATATTGTCTGTGGCTAAGATAGTCGGAAACGGTCCCAATGGGTAACAGTAAAATAAATAATGGACATTAAGCACATGATTTTTTTGCACATTTTATTTTGAGTATTATTTTGTTAACAAAAAGTCGTAAATAATTTAAAGCATTCTCTGTGATTAACCTTAAGTTAGCTCATTTAAGCCATTTTCATAGCTTCCAAGCCCGTTGCAGCTTATTAGCACTGATATTTTTATAGGTTGCAGCGTATGAACATTACAGCGTATGAACGCCAAGCTCAAATATTGAAATAAATAATTACACCAAGCATGCATTCACGCATGTGAGCGTTTTTTTTTTTCTGTTTCCTGAATCATTTTTAAATAACAACGCACTGGCCTCTTTTGCTTAAATGAACAAACGTTTTTATTGTAAAAAAGTTAAGGAATTCAGTGTAATAATTTCTTAGAAAAACTGCTTTACACATGCACAAAAAAAAAAAAAAAAAACAAAAAAAAAAAAATGGGGAATAAAACAAGTTGCTTTAAACTATTTATCTGCAAACAGGCAGCAGTCAGGCAGGTTGACTGGAGCTAATATAAGTTCAGAACATTAGCAACAGCAGCAACAATTGTTGCAAATGCAAATATTTGCATGGCATAGGCATTGCGTATAGCAGGCTGTGGCTGGCTGCTGCTATGATCGATACAATGCCAAGCTCAGCGCCAACTTGCCAACTCAGAATGTGTAGAAAAACAAGAACAAGGAAGAAAGAAAAAACAGCTTAGCAACAAAAGCAAAACAAATAGCTTTAGAGCTAGTTCTGAAAAAAAAAACAACCGAGTAGTACTTGTTAACAACACTAGCAGCAATGCCGTTACACTGAATGTTTGTCAGAGCAACATTCAACACAGTTGCTGTATCAGCTGCTGTGTCTTTCAACAAGCAATGGATGGACCAATATTTGTTATTTGCACATCCTGTAAAGGCGTCTTCTAGATATGCGCAAATTTGTGTACGATTATGTCCGTCGCCAGCTTATTTGCTGTCTGAGTAATTAATTGGAAGTCTAAATAGTAAAGTTTTCTTCTTTTTTTTTTTTGCGAAACAGTTGTTCAGCGTTTTTTTTCTCATGCTGAAATCAGTACATTTCCTGCTTATTTCAAAAATTTTACTATGAACTATTAAGCATGGAGTTGTAAGATAAAACTAAAGACTTAAGAAACGAACTTGACTTTATTTATTTTTTATTTATAACTGATAAAAAGTAATAAATTATTTTTTTTTATTATATAATCAGAATAAACGATGAATTTTCAGTTGAGTAGAAATATTTCCATAAAATCAAAAGACTTAAGAAACAAACTTAATAAAAAATAAAATATCTACGATTTTAAGTGAAATATTGGATTTATTACTTACTGGCTCATATAACAGGTGTAAATTGAATCCAATTCAATTCAATTTGAGGTTTCAATTATTATTGTCGTATATTTGAACCTTTGTACTAACGCAGACAAAAAAAAAAAAAAAACAAGGAAAAATAAGGCTTGATAAAATCAGGACTAAATAACTTAGATCAAGAGGAGAAAATGTTGGTATAAACATTTAGTGTCTTGTGTCTTCAATAAAAACCTCAATTTATGTTCCTCTTTATAATTCGCAGTAACTTTTTAGGAAAATTCATTATATATATGGGTCAATTGCATACAAATCGCTCTTTTCTGTCCCCGCTCTTTTAACTCTGTTTTTAGGTAAAAACAAAAAGAAAAAACATATAAAACATGAGAAAGTGATCACTGAAGAATATTTATTGACAAAATATATTTTTCAGAATCCTAAAATTGTTTGCATATTTGTTTTGAAGAATGTTATATTGCTCTCTCATACTCGCTTAATACAAAAACATGTGTCCCCAGTTACTTTTTGATGAAAAACGTAAAAAAACAGTTGAAAACAATGCAAAAATATAAGAACTAATAACTGTTACGTAATGAAAGCATTTATTTTTTATGCTTTATTTGTTGTTATTCTCAAAACATTGTCATCGCGAATTTGGCTTTTGATTTACATTTAGTCCCCAAGCATTGTATTGAACGTCAATTTTTTTTAAGCTTCGTTAGTTTTAATGTGGTAGAGATAACAAGAAAGTTATATTAAGAAAGTGCAGAGATAAGTTCTCATGAAATTCTAAAAATTAAGACGATTAAATAATATTAAAGTAAATTTTTTTTGTGTTTTCTCAGTTCATCATGAGAAGTGCGTGTAAAAATGTATTGAACGTCACGCGGAGTTTTGTCAAAGCAAAAATAGCAAATAAAAAAAATACAAGATTAAAATCATTGTTTCATAGGTTTTGATTAATTTCTTTGTTTTAGTATATTTGCAAAATAAAATTCCTATGAAAAAAAAACTAAAAAGTGGCAAATGAATTGAACGTCACTTTTAAGATATGTCACACCACCGGCTGAAGTATTCATTTTGTAATTCGTTTTTGTATATTTAAGAGTAAAATAGATAAGTAACGAAATTAAGAATATAAACGAAAGCAAAAATAATGGTACCTATGTATGACTTTGACCTGATTTTTGCTTTTTGTTTTTACTAACTGATATCGCCCATTTCACATTGAAGTGATCAGTTGCGCTGACCATCTCCGATATCTCTCAAATATTTTTCTTGAATTGGTTTATTGATTTGAAAACCAATTTCGAAGTTATAAATTTTTAGAATAACTGTTCGCGGCCAAATAGGGTCTATTTGGAGACAACGTAGCTCAATCAACTTAAGACCAATTACCGGTAATATAGTCTCATTGGAAAAGTTATTTCATCTATTTTGAGGAAAAGTACAAAATTTTTGAAAATATTGAAATAAATAAGTTGACTCATTCTTAATTTGTTTAAGTTCAATACCATGCCAGCAACATGTGATATAAATGATGACATGGTTCCAATGATATAAATGAAGATTTGGTTTTGAAGGGTACAGAAGTTATATTGTAAAACGTGAAGTCTTAATAAAGTTTCAATACAAATTCAGCTAGCTATTGACTTTTTTAATTTTTTGTAAAAAAATAAAAAAATAAAAAATTGGATGAAAATTTTATGTATAGCTGAATAGCTGAAAGTATATAACTTTATATTCATTTTTTTTTTAAGAATAAACCTGTTTTTTGTTAAACTCCCAATTTATATTAAATTATTTGGTTAAGCGCAACAAAATGTATTGAACGTCACAAAATGTATTGAACGTCACTCTGTTGTATTTTCTGAGATTGCTTATTATTTAACATTTTTTTATTATTTATTGCTGGAAGTCTACTACTTTGAATATAACCGCTATGTTGATGTCTTTTTGGAGAAAAATTTTAATTTTTTCCCGTTGAAATTGTAAAATATGTATAGTATAAAAATAGGTATTTTTAGTAAAAAATTATTATTTCTGTAACTGAAATGGCGATTTCTGCAAAAGCTGATTTAACTGATTAAATAATGTAACAAATATCACAGTAAGCTTTCATTTACAACATTTTTCAAATTTTTAATGATTTTTCCCGTATATATGCCGTGTGACGTTCAATACAATAATCGTTTAAAAACCATAGAAAAAATGATTTTTTGCAGGGCCTAAAAACAACTCCGAATTCTCCATTAATTTTCACTTAATTTGACTACTCTAACGGGAAAGTTTAAAAACTTTAAAAACAAAAGATGTAAACCCCTTTGTGTACGTTTTTTTTGCAATTGACCCATATATATATATAATGCTATGAGATGTATAGATATGGCTGATATAGCCAATAAAGAAAGTGGTGAAGTTGCAGTTAATGGGAGGACAAGAGTTGGGTGATGTATTTAAATAGGGGGAAAGTGGGGAGTTTGAAGCACGCTTTGTTTGGGGGCCAGAACTACCACGGAAATCATTTTTTCGGATCGAATCTCTAGAGCATCTTAAAATGCATTTCCTGGTTGAAGGATTTGCATAAAAATCCAAAATCATCGACAATTTCTGCCTGTTGGCACAAAAACTGGTTTTCGGAGTTTTCAAAAATCGTGGGGAGTTATGAAGCACGACTAAAAATTACAGAAAATTGCATATTTTTATGAAAATTATTTATTGAGATCGGAGAAAATGACAAATTATTATGATTATAATGTATTAGTGTTAAGAAAATGGAAAAATATGTGATACATGGCAAGTTCCTCAATCATTCCGATTCGCAATGAACGCAAGTATAACCGCCAAGTATATAACGAAAAACTTATGCTTCCGGGACGAATGCTTGTACAAAACTGAGATATTGAGTGAAAAAGTGTTGACAGTAGGTCAGAGCTTTCAAAACCAATTCGTAAGTGACATCTATGGCCGTGCTTCGCAACACCCATGCTTCAAAACTCCCCACTTTCCCCTGCAATTTGTTTTGGTATTCCACTGAGATCAAGTGAAGAATAGGTTGGTTAAGACATTCAAAACAGTAGTTTAAAAACTCCACATTTTTTCAGCTATTGTGGATATTTAATTTAAGCTTTGAACTCTAACACAGACAAAAAACTGAGAAAACAACTTCACATAGCTCAAGAAGACATAACAAAAAGAGGAAATATTGGTATAAACATCAAGTGGTTTGTGTCTTAACTAAAAACCTTCATTTATATTACCGTTTATAGTTCATAGTAACTTTTTAGGAAAATTCATTGTATATATGTAGGTATATAATTCAAGAACATTCATAGATATGGCTTAAGATATTTTTTTAAAATATCTGCATTAAAGAATATAAAAAATGCTGAAGTTGCAGTTAGTGCAAGAGCAAGCGTTGGGTAATACACGAGTCAACTGAGATCAAGTGAAGTCAAAGTTGGATTAGACATTCAATACAAATGTTTATGACGCCCCGAACATTCCTCCCAGCGACAAAATATGCAAAATTTTTCAATCATAATCGAAATCAGCGTTTCCAAATCGAAATCAGCTTTCATGATCATCTCTACATGAGTTCATAAGGCCCATTGGGGGTTATATTTAATAAGTTTAACTAAATTCTGTTTTTGTGACTATTTTATAGATTTATCTGAAACAATTTAAAAATAAAATATGTCAGATACGAACTTAATTGCTGCTTAAAAGTAACAATTTGTAACAAACTATTAAACAGTTGAAAATTTTAAATTTACAAGAAATTGTTAGCCGATACCATAAGATTTAATAATTGTCTACAAAAGTGTAAAATTTCATTTTTAAATATTTTATTTTGCTTATTTCATTTTATAAAGCAAACGTTATTTCCATGCCTTATACAAGTCCTTAAATAGATTTCTTTTATGAGAAAAATCAGTATTTCTCTAGCACAAATTTTAATTTTAAGGTACTCAAATATTTTTTGGGTCTTATGATCTCTTGCGGTGGTAGTCATAATCCTCCAATATCGTTTTGGATGTTTTGACTACTTTTTTGTTCACAAAGAATTTACATGATTATTTTTTGACTATTTTTTTTACAAATGACTTCACAAATGATTCTTGCATACTACTTTTCTGCTGATCTCTGAGAAGTTAGAAGTGCTTCATTTTCACAAATGGGTTCGCAAATGATTTAGAAATACTAATGTTAATGTTTAGTTTGAAAATTTGGAAGTGCTTCGTAAACACTTTTTTGTTCACAAATGAATCACATATGATACATTTTTGACTACTCGTATAAATAGTTTGCAACCAAGTCAAAAATGATTTTTTTTCACAACTGGGTTCGCAAATGATTCATAAATACTATTTTTTATGTTTAATTTGGAAGTCAAAACTGGTTTAACACATTGCGTGCTTTTTTATGAGAGACACCCAAATTTCGCAAATTTTCTCGCTCATTTTTGAGAGACATACATCTCTGCAATATCTCACTGTTTAGCCAGTATATCATATATTATTATTCTTGTTTTATTCTTATATTATTATTTTTATTTATATTATTGGGACTGTTTTTCCGATTACAGCGTTTGCACGCAATGCGTAAAAGGCTCACTTTTTGATCACAAATGAAACATGCTTGCTTTTTTTTCATAAATTAGTTTCATACTGAATTATATAGTATTTCTCTCCGAAATGAGTTCTCTGAACTATCTAATATTTCCAAACTAATAGATTTCATTGGAGTGGTTTAATGGTAATAGAAGTGTACTTTTATAGCTCAGGACACACGTTTTTTTTCGTTCGTTATTGAGAGGTTTTTAAGCCCCATAAATATTTCAAAAATGATTCGTTTGTGAGTGTCAAAGGCAAGTTCTTCTGAATGAAGGAACAAAAAATAAAATTGGTTGGTATTTCGAGTAGATATTCTTTTCAAACAAATCGACAGAAGAAAGGTTCCCCAAATTATTGCAAAAATCCGAGAGTATACTTTTTCTCACATATGTATATGTAAAAAAAAAGGAAAAAACAACTTAAGCTTAAGTTACCGTCGACGACTAACCTTATAGATACCTATAAGAAAATCACCCAAGCTGGTAGCTTCAATGTGTGGATGTGAATACTTTTTAACATACGTGGCCATAAATAACACCGTCAATTCTTCTTTAACCTAGCAACCAAGCCGGAAAAGAATTTGCAATAATTTGCACGCCAATTCCAAATTAGGAAAATTTTTTAAAATTTTCGAAACAAAGCGAAACAAAAGGAAAACAAATAAAATCAAATTAGGCAAAAATAGAGAAAATAAAACAAATTGTAAAGTTGGAAATTTTGCAAAAGCTGTTAGTGGACGTTGGCTGTTTTATTATATAACTGCATGAACTAACACAAACACATGCACACACAAAAACACACACACATAATGACACAAATGTTGTTTTTGTTGTTGTACTATTGTTGTTACTAACATCGTTGTCGTTGTTGTATGAGCTCTTGGTTGTTGGGAGCTAACAGCATAAACATGCTTCACAGTTGTAGGCAACAACAACAATATAAGACAAGCAACGACGACCAAGAATTTTAGCCAACTTGTTGTTGTTGTTGTTGTTGTTGTTGTTGTTGTTGCAGTTCAATGATCGATGTATCGATTATGGGATCCAAGTGAAACTCATGCAAAAGAATAAGAGAGTTGGTACCAGACGCTGCAGCGGAGTTAAGAAAAATTTATTGAAAGCGCTGCTTAAGCTAATGCACAGGATGAAGATGACGACAATGACGGCATTTACGATGACTATGACGATGACAATGATGCGGGAACGACAACGACTTGACTGAAAAGAGTAAAAGTGTCATGTGTCAGCGGCGACAGCGACTAGTCGCAGGGTGTGGGTCGGGTGTGAGGAGCGCAGCTTTCAATTGGCATAAAGAGCTAAAGGAAATGCAAGGTTATGACAGTGAATAATAAAACAAAAAACAAAAAACGTGTGAATTTTTTGTTTTTTCAAGTGTTGAGTTTGAAGTCGCTGTTTAACTTTAGTTTCATGCAATTATTGACAGCAAAGTAGTAAATCATTGGCGTTGTATCGTTAAAAACAAAAACAACAACAACAACAACAGCGACATTAGCACCAACAACAGTTTGTTATGTTTTGTTGCGGTCTAGCATTTGTTGCGATTTCTGCGCATTTTCTACATATTAGCAGACGTTATTTAATTGATCTGTAAAATGTCTGTGAAATACAATGTAAAGATTTATCTTGAGGATGATCAGGAGAGTAAAAATTAGAAAAGCCATAGACTATAGTCGTGGCGTCGATTTTACTGGGACTTTAAGTATCGTTTAAAAACTGCTGAGTCCTAAAGACTTTGTTGCATGCTTTGTGCTATCGTTTGATCCTAAAGGGTCGTGTTTGAAAATATTAAAATTAATATTTTCTTGTGAGGATCCTAAGTTTTAAATTGTTATTTTTAGTTAATTTAAAATTTATTTAAATTTAGAATTTATTTAAATTCCAATTTGATAAAATTTTATTTATTTTTTAATAAATTTCATTTTTTTCAGTTATATTTATTTTGCTTTTGACTTTACGTCGGAAAATTTAACATATTAAAAATGAATGGCAATTCTTTTAATGTTAAAACTACTTTTTAAATAAAAAAATAACAATACTACAGTGATTTTCAAACGGCTATGATGTCATTTCAATACGTTTTTGTTTCATCTCGTTCAGTACTTTTATTCTAGTTATTCTGCACGTCTCTCAAATGTTTACTCTAGTGCTTCTCAAACTTGTCGTTACATTTACATTGCTTCTCAAATTGTGATTCAGTGCTTTTAATGATTCAGTGCCGATCCTCAGTGACACTAGAATTTTCGATGAGGAAAAGAGAACGCCATTAAGTTACGTGTTATACAGGTTTTCCAATAGGGACTTGACAACTTTGAATTAAATTTCTGAACGCATCCTTTCACTAATCATCGAACTGTCACTGTCAATTTATTCAGTAAACTCAACATTTTCATCATGGTAAAGTATACGAACGAAAAACTTCTGCAAATTATACAAATTTACTACCGAAATTCGGAGTCGATGATCGCAACTTTAAGAGCACTAACTGCAATTTTCGGTCGTAATGCCCGCCCTAGTAGACGGACAATAACAAGTTTAGTGCAAAAATTTGAGTCTACATATTCGTTGACTCGTCTAAACGTCTAAAGTTGTATGGAGATGCCACAAATTTTAAATATACCAGTCATAAACCCTTTCAGACCATAAGGTATACAATTTTCGAAAACCCCTTTTTAGTACGCGTCCACGTCTGTAAATTTTCATCGTAGAGTGGCTGCACTGCAGAATTGGATTCTAAACCTCATCACTCAATCGACAATTCTAGTGTCGCACTGGAAAAACAACGAAAAAATCATTGAAGAGCATTATATAACAACTTGACAAGCACTGTATATGTAACGCTAAGTCATGAAAACATTTGAAAGACGCGTGGAAAGCACTAGAGTAGAACCATATTTCCATACCTTAAAATTTTCATTTAATGAAAACTGTTCTTCTGATGTTGTTATATTTATTCTCAAAGCGGCATGCAAAAGATTTATTCTTATGTGTCAACAATTTTTTGTTAAATAAACAAACATAAACATAAACATAAACATAAACATAAACATAAACATAAACATAAAAATAAATATAAACATAAACATAAACATAAACATAACTATAAACATAAACATAAACATAAACATAAACATAAACATAAACATAAACATAAACATAAACATAAACATAAACATAAACATAAACATAAACATAAACATAAACATAAACATAAAGATAAACATACACATAAACATAAACATAAACATAAACATAAACATAAACACAAACATAAACATAAACATAAACATAAACATAAACATAAACACAAACATAAACATAAACATAAACATAAACATAAACATATACATAAACATAAACATAAACATAAACATAAACATAAACATAAACATAAAAATAAACATAAACATAAACATAAACATAAACATAAACATTACCAAGAAGGCCAATTTGAGCTGCCAAAAATATTAATCAGAGATTTCAAATAAGAGTTTTTGTTTCTGAACCGAAAAATATACCCGGGTAAAGCCAGTAAAGTTAGGCTAGTACAATTAATATGTTTTTATTTATTCTATAATTTAACATTGGAATATCAATTTGTATTTATTACCGTATTATAACAAAAAGTTTGGCAAACACTGGTTTTTAATCAAGGTCCATATACACTGAAACTGTTTTTTAACAGCACAACATGCTCGACAATCAATCAATTTTTCTATCTATTCATCTAAGAGATTTTCTATCTATTGCCTCATTCAACAAGATTGGCGCCAATTTGTAGATGTAGCTTTTATTGGCGGGCGGTAGAAATATAATAAAATCATAGAAAAATAAAATTTGAGACACTCATGCGGAAGAGGAGACGTAAACGGGGCAACGATGATGGTAAACAGATAAAATTTAACAGTTAGCCAACTAGAAAGGAAGGTATACGCCAACAGATGGACAGACATACATACGAAGGTGGTGTGAAGCAATTTAATATCACTTTTCAATAATGGAAAGTTAAAGGTGAAGTGTAAACAACATAACAACCAAGCGAAGACGACAACGACAGCGACAATAAGCAACAAAAGGAAGAAAAATGAAAATACGATTCTTCCGGATTGAAGAATGAAATTATAACTGTTGATTGTGGTAGATGTGGCTGGGGAAAAATTTCACGACATGCTCAAAGGAACAAAGCAATATAATAGCGACACTTTGAGCATAGAAAATGACGAAAGAAGCATTAAAAAAAAAATTATAGAAATAACTAAGAATCATAAGCGTTGACAGACAAGACTCACTTTACTTTTGTAGAAAACAATCTTCTATACGAAAAAAAAAAACGAAAAGAATCAGTGAAAAAAGTTTTGACATAAAAGAAAAATATTTATACAAGATGAATAAAAATAAGCATGAAGTAAAAGTGAGTAGAGACAAAAAGGAATAAAAAAAAATCACTCACAGAATATTCAAAGCAAACTATTAATTGCCATCGATAACATACGCGAGAGGTTGAGGAGTACAACGCAGTAGTATAGCAGCAAAGCTTCTGCAGAAGATGATAGTTTTTAGAAAAATTAAGTTTCCTGTAGCAGGCAGGCAACAGCTACGAATAAAACAATCAAAACAAAAAAACAGTCCAATAAAAAATGTGCAGGTCACGAGAGAGGTGAAGAAATTATAATACGATGAGGCTAAGACGAAGCAGCGACGTGAAGAAAGAAACAGAATTATGCTATAGAGGCCAATGCAGCAGAAGCTGCGCCTGACAGTTCACACCGGATTGCGGCGGAGAAAGTTTTAGCCAGGAAAGTTAGTTTTTGGCTTGTGCAAATATAATTTGTGGCCAATAGAAGGTATTGGCTATAAGATTCGAAGAAGCAACTGAAACAACTATGGGATGGTTCAATATTGAGTATAAATATAAAATAAAAAAAAACAAGTGTGGTGATGTCAAGAATCAAAAAAGAAAAAAAAACAGTGTGGGAAGAAAACACCTTCTATAAATGAGACTGACCTTTCGGCAAATGGTCAGCTCAGAGTAGAAATAAAAATTAAAAAGTACAAAAATCATGTTTTTTGGTTAGAAATAAGGCAAATCTTGAACTTGCAGGTCTGTGAAATTGTAAAAAAAAAAAATCTTTCACGAATTCTTTTTTTCTTAACAAGGGCTTTACTGAAGCTTATTTTCATTTTAGTTACACTGAAGGAAAAATAAGTTCTTCATTAAAAATAAACAATTGTTAACGTTAAAGTTAAAGTTAAAGTTAAAGTTAAAGTTAAAGTTAAAGTTAAAGTTAAAGTTAAAGTTAAAGTTAAAGTTAAAGTTAAAGTTAAAGTTAAAGTTAAAGTTAAAGTTAAAGTTAAAGTTAAAGTTAAAGTTAAAGTTAAAGTTAAAGTTAAAGTTAAAGTTAAAGTTAAAGTTAAAGTTAAAGTTAAAGTTAAAGTTAAAGTTAAAGTTAAAGTTAAAGTTAAAGTTAAAGTTAAAGTTAAAGTTAAAGTTAAAGTTAAAGTTAAAGTTAAAGTTAAAGTTAAAGTTAAAGTTAAAGTTAAAGTTAAAGTTAAAGTTAAAGTTAAAGTTACAGTTAAAGTTAAAGTTAAAGTTAAACTTAAAGTTAAAGTTAAAGTTAAAGTTAAAGTTAAAGTTAAAGTTAAAGTTAAAGTTAAAGTTAAAGTTAAAGTTAAAGTTAAGGTTAAAGTTAAAGTTAAAGTTAAAGTTAAAGTTAAAGTTAAAGTTAAAGTTTAAGTTTAAGTTTAAGTTTAAGTTTAAGTTTAAGTTTAAGTTTAAGTTTAAGTTTAAGTTTAAGTTTAAGTTTAAGTTTAAGTTTAAGTTTAAGTTTAAGTTTAAGTTTAAGTTTAAGTTTAAGTTTAAGTTTAAGTTTAAGTTTAAGTTTAAGTTTAAGTTTATGTTTAAGTTTAAGTTTAAGTTTAAGTTTAAGTTTAAGTTTAAGTTTAAGTTTAAGTTTAAGTTTAAGTTTAAGCTTAAGCTTAAGCTTAAGTTTAAGTTTAAGCTTAAGCTTAAGTTTAAGTTTAAGTTTAAGTTTCAGTTTAAATTTAAGTTTAAGTTTAAGTTTAAGTTTAAATTTAAGTTAAAGTTAAAGTTAAAGTTTAAGTTTAAGTTTAAGTTTAAGTTTAAGTTTAAGTTTAAGTTTAAGTTTAAGTTTAAGTTTAAGCTTAAGTTTAAGTTTAAGTTTAAGTTTAAGTTTAAGTTTACGTTTAAGTTTAAGTTTAAGTTTAAGTTTAAGTTTAAGTTTAAGTTTAAGTTTAAGTTTAAGTTTAAGTTTAAGCTTAAGTTTAAGTTAAGTTTTAGTTTAAGTTTAAGTTTAAGTTTAAGTTTAAGTTTAAGTTTAAGTTTAAGTTTAAGTTTAAGTTTAAGTTTAAGTTTAAGTTTAAGTTTAAGTTTAAGTTTAAGTTTAAGTTTAAGTTTAAGTTTAAGTTTAAGTTTAAGTTTAAGTTTAAGTTTAAGTTTACGTTTAAGTTTAAGTTTAAGTTTAAGTTTAAGTTTAAGTTTAAGTTTAAGTTTAAGTTTAAGTTTAAGTTTAAGTTTAAGTTTAAGCTTAAGTTTAAGTTAAGTTTTAGTTTAAGTTTAAGTTTAAGTTTAAGTTTAAGTTTAAGTTTAAGTTTAAGTTTAAGTTTAAGTTTAAGTTTAAGTTTAAGTTTAAGTTTAAGTTTAAGTTTAAGTTTAAGTTTAAGTTTAAGTTTAAGTTTAAGTTTAAGTTTAAGTTTAAGTTTAAGTTTAAGTTTACGTTTAAGTTTAAGTTTAAGTTTAAGTTTAAGTTTAAGTTTAAGTTTAAGTTTAAGTTTAAGCTTAAGTTTAAGTTAAGTTTTAGTTTAAGTTTAAGTTTAAGTTTAATTTTAAGTTTAAGTTTTAGTTTAAGTTTAAGTTTATGCTTTAAGTTTAGGTAAATAGAGGAATTTTTAAAAAGGAAATCATTTACATATATAAGAAAATTAACCTAGCATGAAGAAATATTATTTTGAGTGTCATTGTAATGAATAATGAAAGTTATCCGTTGTAAAAACAGATCAATAAAAAAAAAAAAAACTAAGCTAGAATATATCACATTTCGCTGTTGTGCTTAACGAATAAATAGCAAACGAGCATCAAGTTTGCATAAAATAGCAATAAAAAATAACGAAGTTCCACTTAAGATCAAAAAATTGATTGAATGTTGCATGGACACACACAGAATCTACAAAAACAGAGAACGCAATAAAGGCAGATAATCAAGAACGACACACGGTATGAAAAGAAATGCATTTTTTCATGCAAACGAAGATATAAAACTAAAAATGTTAGGAGTAGAACAAAAGTGAAAAGAAAAAATTATCAAGAGGAATAAAAGGAAAATGTACACTTTTTAATAAATAAATAAAAAAAAAAAAAAAATGAAAATATAAAAAACTGAACAATTGTTGCATGCAACAAGCTAGACTCGAATATCTTTGGATTTCTGCTTGAGCAATGCTTTATATGATCTGGTAAGGTATTATATATATATATATGTATATATATCTGTGTGTGTGAGTGTGTGTGGGTATGTTTGCATAAGAATAATAAACATTCAAATTTACGAGTTGAGTTGAAAACGTTTATCTGGTTGGTTAAGTAAGAAGAAAACAGCTTTAAGACAAGAAAGAAAAAAAAAACAAAAAATTATAGACGCCAACAACAAATGTTACGTTTACACAAAATAATCAATTTTCAATTCAAGCCTATACATAGTAAGTATTTTTACAATAAATGTTTTTCCCTTCAAACATATTTTTAGTATAAAAAGAAGAAACATCTATCATTCGGAATTTTTTTTTTTAAATGGATCCAATTCTAAACTAGATGGGGAATGAGATACTGGATCATAATAATTACATTATTTGTCAATACTTCGATAATTTTTTTTTTCTATATCCTTACCAAGAAGAAACATGATTATTTTTAGATTTTCGTACCTTAGTTTCGGAAAGCTGAATAAGAAAATCTAGAGTGAGTTTTTCGCTTGGGATATTAAAGCATTTAACCAGTTTATGTCTGGTATTTTTTGAAAGGTGAGATCATTTGCGTATGACCAATCAATATCAACCTGTTATAGGTTAAACTTTAAATTTTTATAATTTACGATATTGAACACCTTAAAAATTTTAACTTAAAATTATTCAAATTCATGCAATCTAATGACTTTTTTTAAAAAGCCGAAATTTTTCTAAAGAAAACCAGGAATATATCGGCGTTTCGAGTAAAAAACTATTACTCTGGATCAATAGTTTAAACTAATTGGGATACGTTATCATCGAATGAGTAATCGCGGATCGCTCATGAATTGCTCTGTGTTTTTTGTATTACGAGCAATTTTTTTTATTCGACCTTATAATTCACAGGAACTTTTTCGATAAAATTTTTTTAACGATTAGATTTAAAAAATTCAACTACAAAACCTAATTTCATGCCACACGTCGAATTTCAAATCAGGTTCTCATGATCTTCCGAATGATATATCGCTCGTTTTCTTCAATAACGTTACAATCCAAAAAACATAAAAATTGAGTTGATTACACAGCAACATTTGTGTTACCATGATTTATGCTGTGTACAATTTTGGGTTAGAGTTAGAAAAAATTCAAAATGTCGGTACTTTTTGTTAATAAACCTGCCATTCCAGCCGGAAATGGCACTCTCGAATCACGAAAATGGCCACAGAGTCGGAGAGAACGCCTTTGAAAAAAAAAGATAATTTTCACTTGATTTTTTTGTTTTTTTTTTCCAAGGTTGTCGAAAAAAGGTGAAAATCTATGCCACTGAGGGCAGAAACCTTCTAAGCGCGTTCGTTGCTTAAGTCTTTCGTTTTACATGTGCTCATTCGTTTTTCATTCCTTTTACTCAAACCTTAACACTGGTGTTTTAAGACCACAGCTATTTTTTATAACAAATACACACATACTTTTCATCCCTCTGCCCTTAACCACATACTTCCTCACATTTTTTTACATTTTAAATGCAACATCTGGAGATTAAATTGTTCTTAATCGTTCTTATAATGAATGCATTTAATTTTTAGAAATATCGCTCAAAGATTTCGAATTATTTTGAGTTGCTGCACTCAAGTTGTATTCTTTGGGTGAAGCAGCAAAAGCAATTATCTTAGGGGGGAGAAAAAATAAAAATAACTTAAAATTGCCGATGCAAACTAACAAAAAATCAGTGCAGTGAAGCAACCAAACAAACTGAACATCCACATACCTCAACTAGGTGGAGCAATGTTTCTTTCCACTTCTTTAGATGGTCCACTACAAGTTTATAGCAACTATCGTAGCCTTAAATCGTTGCTCAGCACTTAGTTTGTTTTGCATACCTAACGATAGTCAGTTTGATTTCTATTTCTTTTGCGTTGTTTCACTTCAGTGCACACAGCTCGCTTGAAATGAAAAAAAAAAAAAAAAATTAAAAATGTACCCACTGGTGTGGATGGACAAATGGTCAACAGGCATACAAAGTTTGAACGATAGCAAGCTACTCAGAATCAAAATAAATGCAACAAGCACAGCAGCGTGCGTTGCACCATGTATTGTTGTTGTTGCCAACTAGTGATTTTTTAAAGCTTTTAATGTTACAGAAAAACAATATAAGTGGGTTGGTTTTTCTCTGTTGGTTGGGGTGCCTCACATAGTGATGCCTTCTTCGACTTTTTCTTCGTATTCGTTTTCTTGGCATGGGCAGTAGAATAAATACTATTTTATCAGCATCGACAACTAGCAATGCACCAAAGTCAGACAGGAGTGCAACCGTAGAAAGCTACCACCACAGGGCAGCAGCTACTGATATGTGTGGCAGTTAAGTGAATTAAGTTACTCAATATCAAGGCCATTTATCTTGTATTAGTTAAATAGTGCTTAAACTAATGAGATGACATTAAAACTGGCTGCACAAAAATGCATGTTGATGTTATGGCCATCAATAGCTGCTTCAGCTGTAATGGTGGCTCAGCAAAACTATTAAGATTTTAAAAATACATAAAGATTGAATTTAATTAAATAGAAAATTCATGTAATGCAATGAATGGTTGGTTCATGCAAGGTTTTCCTTTTTAATAGCCATCAACTTAAATATTAGAAATATTCTACAACCACGAGCTTAATTAGCAGGCATAGTTTGTGTGACAATGGCACGCACACAACCTCAGATTCCAAACGTAGTAATTCCTAGATAAAATTAAAAAGTCACCCATAGGAATTTTATCAGTTGGCAAAAATCTCTGCTCAATTACTATTACGCAAGTCTTTCTTTTTGCACCTTTCACGGCACCGAGCGTGCCGTGAGCAGGTTCAAAAACCTAACTTTTCACTTTGGCTACGTTATGTAAGCGCAAAATCAAGGGTGTCCGCCACTCACACAAATATACACTGACTCTCACATGTGAAAAAGTCAGTATAAATTATCACATAAAGCGCAACATGCATTACGCAATAATCGCAAATGTAGACAGCGACAGCTACAGCAGCACTCGGCATGAGGTTAGCAGCAATAATGTGTAGGTTAAAATGAATGACCAAGCATGTGGCGGCAGTTTTTCTTTTTCAGCCAATTTTTTAAAGCTGTAAAGAAATGAATCTTGACGACCTTAAAGCCAATATGTGAAATTTTAAGTTAAAATTCTTTTGATAATAGATGTCTCTATGAAGGGGCACTCAATTATGATGTGAAATCAGGATGCACTACTGCATTTTCAATCAGGATAAAGCTTTAAATGTTACAGAAAAACAATATGAGTGGGTTGGTCACATAAACATGAGAACGCAAGCAAAAAAACTCTGCTATAAAATAAAGTCCAGTCTAAATTTTCAATTGCAACAATATAGTATGGTCGAGCCTATTCCTTGCCAGGTCATATTTGGTGTTGAATTAAAGGTTGATGTAAAATTAAAGACACCTTTTCACTGAAGGTATTTTTGACCTTAGGACTCTACTACCTCTATTTTACGAGATATTGTTGTTAAATAAAAGGTGGAAACAACACTTTTCCTATGAAGGCACTTTGATCTCTTTACGAACTCTAGTCTAGGGGATACGCCGAAAAGAACTCTAGTCTATGAGAGAATGGTTAATTTTGGACAACCCTATTTCCCAGTCGATCAAATTTGGTGTCAAATGAAAGGTTTAAAAAAGCACCTTTTCAATGAAGGAATTTTGACTTTTCTGCTACCTTTAGTTTAGTAGATAAGCTTAAAAGATTAAATTTACTAAACCGTGGTACATTTGGCAAATTAAAGGTTGAAGAAACACCGTGTAATTAAGGTACTTTGACTTTTCTATGACCTCTAGTCTATGAGATACGATGAAAAGAAGGAAAAATTTTATAAACCATGGTACATCTGGCCTGGTACATCTGATTTGCTAGGTAATATTTGGAGTCAAGTTGAAAAATACCTTTTCAACTAATGTACTTTGGGCCTCTCTACTACCTCTAGTTTAGGTACTATCTCTACTATGATGTACATCTATATACATTACTAGCGATACCCGGCGCGCGTTGCTGAACCCGGCAAGTATATTCGAAATAACAAGTAAATTCAAAACTTTTCTTAGTCCCTTGGTCTGACACCATGCTCATGTTCTACTGCCCGTTACAGTTTTCCAGTAGCAGAACATTACTCCCAGGTGGCAATTCCATTATGAGTTTCAATGTCCTGTGATTTTAACTTCCATAGCTATTCTGTATAGAAAATCGGGCCACACCCACTTTTCCAATACACGTATTAGTTTTCTAGTAGAAAGACTTTGGTAATAAGTAACTCCATACCGAGTTTTATAGTCATGCGATATTTAGTTCCAAAACTATTTAATATCAAAAATTTGACTTGTGTGGTCGAAACTATAACCCCTTTTCCTATACTCGTCCCATTTCTCTTGTAGAAATACATTCTCCATTCTGAGTTTCAATGTTATGTGACTTCTACTTCCAAAGCTTTTTGATACCTAAATTTGAATTGTATCGGCAGTGCCACGCCCACTTGTCCAATGATCACTCAATTTTTTCAGTCAAAGCACACAACTAAATAGTACGTTTTTACCGAGTAAAATTGAAATGTGACTTATAGTTCGAGAGTTATACCTTGAATTTGGGCTGCTGAAAAAGTTCCACACCCCTAGTCCAACGTCCATAAATTTTCACCAGTGGAGCGGCACGTGAAAATTTCATTCGAATATCAAATTTCGATGCTGTGTGACCTAAAATTCCAAACATATTCGATTTCACATATTCGCACAAGGAAGTATCCAATTTGGTCCAGTCGTTTTCAAGTTTTAAGCAACCGAACAAACCAAGATATATAAAAATATAGACAGATGTACATATATAAGAGAGGGGGAACCGTCAGCATATTTCTATAGCTCTCCCCAATTTTTAGTACTGTTGCCAACAGTGACCACATAAACTAAAGTACTAAATTTTAGTCTGATAAGACCCAAACCGGCTGAAATATAAAATTTTCATTAATTTGTGGGCGGTAAAAGGAGGTGTGGCAAAAATGTTCACATACAAACCATGGTACGGCCAATAAGAACACAACAAAGAAAACTTCAAGCAAATCGGACACTCCGTTCTTGAGTTATGGAATTACAAACACAAATAACGACTTTTTTGTATATATAGAGATGGGAAAATTTTTAAAATGTCATATGTCCGGAATCAATGGCCCAATTTCGTGCAAACTTTCCCAACGTACCCTGAAATTTTGGTTGAAATCGGTCGACCCGTATCCGCAGTAAGTGGTGACATAAAAATGTACACTACTTTTTATATAAATAGATTTCATATTTACAACTATAAACAATACTTTTCGCATATACTTTTCCACCTATAAACAATATAAGGTATTCTGCTATTATATAAAAAAGAGGCACAAAAATGGATCTTGATAAATGTTTTATCAAAACTTCAACCTTTGTAATGTGAGCTTAGCAACACTGCTAATAAAAGCTTTTTATCAGATGCTTAATAAGAGATGGCAGCACTGAGTCTGAGTGGTTTTGTCTCATTTCCTCGTTCTTGTTTTCGTTCGTATAAAGACGAAGTATCGCTTATTTTGCGTGAGTACTACGTCATAGACACTTAATTAAATTTATTTACATATGCTTATGTTTACATATTTAATTATTTTAAGAATTCTAGAGAATTCTAGAGAATTTCATTTAAAAAGAAATAGATTCTGTCTATATTACAATTAACAGTTGTTGCTTCATTAGCTCATTTTTTCGATCATGCTTATAAACAAGGCGTTATCAAAAAGAGCTCTTAAACACAATAGAAAAGAAAGAATAAGCTTTGTACTGCTTAATGCAGCGTTTATGAATAATTTTCTGTGAAGTTTTTTAGATGGTATTTAATCTCAAATTTTAATAACTTTTTAGGTAAGGTTTTAAAAAATAAAGTATGCAATATCTTAAGTTAAGAATGACGCTTTGAATTAGTAAAATAATTATTAAAATCGGTTCAGTAGTTCTCTAGTTGAGCGTACACGAAGAAACGTGATAAGTCTTTTATATAGTAGTATAGATATTTCGTGTAAAATTAATAAATTAACCCTGCAGTAGTCGCGCGGATTACATATGTAATCCAGTCATGCAAAATTATGAATTTCACAATTGTCTGCAATCGATATTCATTGATTTTACGTACTATAAGAATTATGTTTATGTTGTTTTTTTAAATAAATATAATATAAAATAAAGTAATAATAAAAATAAAAACAAATAACTAAGCATTTTCAAATTGCCATCTCTTATTTTAAACTTTAAAAAACGGATTACATATGTAATCCGCGCGACCACTCTCGTCACATTTAGGTACGCGACTACTGCAGGGTTAAACTCTTTCACGGGATTATTAGATGGGGGAAAAGGTAACAAGCAATTATCTCGCTAATCTTATTTTTTCAAACGGAGTTTCATTATTTTCATACCCATGAGCCATACATAACCGCTAACTGTGAACTATAGAAGATCAGCAATGGCCAAATAACGAATGATAACCTATCATAATCAAAGAGAGCTTTGACTGGTAATTTGCTTGTTTTTATTTTAATCTTCCCACAAATATATGATGTCATAATTTTATGATTGTGTTCAAAACTTAATCTTGGCCAACTACTGTGATAATTCTCTGTGTGATAAGTTTTAATCATTTCATATAAAAATAATTAAGATCTTCATATTCCTCTTCGAACTTCTTCAAATTAAAAAATTCCTTTCTTTTTATTAAAAAAATTTCCGAATTACACAGTGAATAGACGAACAACCTACGCAATGGCAAAAGTTATAAGCACAGTACATCCTCTACAACTACAAGCAATCCATGACAAGCACGTTAACTTAATAATAAATAAAAACGCACTTCGACTAGGTTGCTTCATCCTTGCTCAGGAAAAGCAAAGCATAAGTGTTATTAGATGCCTTCGTCTCTTTGTGGACAGACAAAACTAAAAACCCTGTTAAATTTTGACTGATCATGTGATCATTTAAGATGTCTTTTGCTATTTAGTAGCAATTCGATTTTTACTTGTTGGCGTTTAGTGCGTTTTTTTATTTTGCTTTTTGTTGTTATTTATATGCTTGCAAAGTTAACACTGGCCTTGCTAGGAGCATGTTTTATGGAATTTTTTTTTTTAAATATTTCCATGTGCAGCACGTGTACCTGCTTTAAATCATTGGCAGTGATCATTGCCACTTTTCTTCGAGCTTTGCGGCTGCAATTGCAGAGAGCCTGGCTTGTTGCGTGTACCGTGTACCAGCAGAGTACCACCTACGCTTAACGTGACAGTGAATTGGGTTGCATGGATATGTTGTGTTGTGAGTTTTGTTTTTCTACACAAATATAGGTGGGTGGTTTGGCGAACAAGTGGTTTATATGTAGATCTATGAACAGGCAGTCGTAGACGACAGTTCCATTTCTCATGTTCGCGCCAGGATATCGGTAGATTCTACACACTTCAAAGCAATGATAGGACTCTCTACATGAAAGTAGTTGAAGAGGCGGCTGACTGGATAGCAGCATGATTTGTTTTTGCTCATGTTTTAATAATGAATTATAATATATTGAGTAACATAAAGTGAAGCGTTGAGCTACTATAATTCATTGAGATAGGGAAAGGATGCTTTAAAATAGAGTTAATTTTTTTAGAAAACAGCAAAAGTTGTTCGTCATAGTCAAATTAATTTATAGTACTGGACACATGGACTCATAAGAGTTAAAGCAAGGGTTTAGTTAAATTTAGAGTTTAGTTAAAGTGTAGAGTAAGAGTTAAAGTTAAAATGAGAGTTAAAGATATAAAATTAAGTTTGGAGTTAGACTAAGATTTATTCTTAGATTAAGACTTAGACTTGGACTTAGACTTAGACTTAGACTTAGACTTAGACGTAGACATAGACTTAGACGTAGACATAGACTTAGACGTAGACATAGACACAGGCATAGACATAGACATAGACATAGACATAGTCATAGACATAGACATAGACATAGACATAGACATAGACATACACATACACATAGACATAGACATAGACTTATACATAGAAATAGAATTAGACTTAGACTTAGACTTAGACTTAGAATTAGACTTAGACTTAGACTTAGACTTAGACTTAGACTTAGACTTAGACTTAGACTTAGACTTAGACTTAGACTTAGACTTAGACTTAGACTTAGACTTAGACTTAGACTTAGACTTAGACTTAGACTTAGACTTAGACTTAGACTTAGACTTAGACTTAGACTTAGACTTAGACTTAGACTTAGACTTAGACTTAGACTTAGACTTAGACTTAGACTTAGAATTAGACTTAGACTTAGACTTAGACTTAGACTTAGACTTAGACTTAGACTTAGACTTAGACTTAGACTTAGACTTAGACTTAGACTAAGACTTAGACTTAGACTTAGATTTAGACTTAGACTTAAACTTAGACTTAGACTTAGACTTAGACTTAGACTTAGACTTGGTCTTAGAGGTAGACTTTAACTTAAGCGCAGGAGTAGACTTAAACTTCAACGCAGTGATAGACTTAGACTTAAATTTTAAGTTCAGAAACATTTTTCTGATTCAAAATTCTTTTCATTACTGTGCACGCAAAAGTTTTTAATATATACTCTATGACTAAGTTTTGTTGGTATGTTAATTAAAACTAAGAATTGAAAAAAAAGAACATGTATCGTCTTAGTTGAGCCATCATAATTAAAGAAACATCAATAAAACTTAATCATTTCAGCTCAATAATAGAATCAAAAATAATTAATGGTCTAAGAACGCGAAGAAGTTACAACAATAATATGAATGGTGCTTAACGATTAACTATACGTAACTATATCAGCATCATTAGAGTTAAATGTAGTTCGCTTTAAGCCATAAAACCATAAAATAACAATTTGCCAGAGGCTTTCAACATCTATCAACACGATATTTTAACATGTCAATCGTCTCAACTAATTATTTATTCTTTCTTCTATTGTTTCATTGCAGAGTCTGAAAAAAACAACAACAACAAGAAACAACAGCAGCATAAAATGGGCAAATCTATGCGCACCACAACAAGATTAGCAACAACACCACAGGCAACAACAACAACAACAACGCGCACAATGCAACACTTGCTGTTAATTTGTTTGCTTGCAACGGCAGCAACTGCAGCACGTAGATCGCGAATAGATTTGGCAACACCACCACCACAGGCCAACGCAACAGCCTTGACCAACGCAAGCAACAATGACAACAACTTGCCAAATAGCGCTGCAAGCGCTGAACTAGTTCAAATTGCTGTGCAAACACCACCAGCAGCAGCAGCAGCAGCACCAAGCTCATCAACGGCAACACCAGTATTCCAACAACAACCACAAGCAGCTATACAGCCAGCGGGGGCTGCAAGTGCTGCAGCTACAACAACTGCTGATAACTCTAAATTGGAAACACCGAACCGTGATCAATCATCAATTGAAGCCGCCAACGCCGCCGAAATAAAGAGTAGCGGCGAAGAAGTTGCCATCACCTCAGCGGGTGCATTAGAAGCCCAACAACAACAACAACAACAAGTTGAACAAAGTGCTGCCTCATCACCATCATCATCATCATCAGCAGCAGCAGCAGCAGCAGCAACAGCAGCTGAAGCAGCAGCGTCGTTAGCGTCTGCCGCAACATCCGAACTAAAGACTTTACTCGCTGCCGATCAATTACCGAAGGAACAGAAGCAAACGCCAGCGGATAGTGTTGAGGACATTGACTTTGAAAGCGGCACACAAAGTGAGCTCGCCACAGGTGGACAACAACAACAAGTTGGCAACGTTGATGAATGTGATTCAGATATGATTGGTTTCGAGATTGTCACAGGGTGAGTAGCGATAATTAAGTGTTTTTGTTTTTCTTTTTTATAATGAAACCTAAAGAATGGACATCAACCTTCAGAAATTGAATAGAAGGAGTATAAAGATGAATTAATTGTTTAAAACTATGGAGCAAATTTTTTTTTTTTAACATTTAATATTTCAAATGTTAGTCTTAAATCTAAAATAAATTTTAAAGAGTTAATAGCGGCACGGAAATACAGTTGGGTCTGTTCAGGCTCTATAGCTTGACATAAAAAGCACGTTTTCTTCATTATATTGATCCTGACAGGTTTGAAGGTTTTGGGAAAGGTAACAGAGGTTAAGTTCTAATTTTTTGTACGTCCTACCCAAGTTTTTGTATCATCCTAATAAAATGTACCTTTATTTTTTTATTCAGACCATAATATTTTGCTCCATTTGTTATTGTTTATGGAGCCTTTCCAATTTTGGTGTGTTTGCAAATGCCTGGTGTGATTTTGCAAATGTCAAGCATCTGTCTCAAAATTAGCCCTTGACGAGCCCTTATTATCCAGTCAGATTATTTTTTTACAAATAGGCACATAACAGTTCGGGTGGAAATTTTAACGTTTAACCATGGGTTATGTTTATATACGTTTACAGTGGTATTGCGTGACCTTATTCAACTGTGGTTTTGTAGGCATAAATAGATTATGGACGAAGTTTTAAAATTCATCATTCTTTTGGTCTATTTTATGTTTACTTCTGGTTTGAGCAATGTTATGCTTGACTCATATTTTCTAATTTCTTCAATTATATGTTATGTATTTTTATTCAAACATTTAATTTTTTATCTCAAATTAGTTTTTGGACTTCTATCAACCCTAAACCTTTTAAGTCTTAGTCGAGAAAGTTATTCGATGCTCAAACAGTTGATGTTTTCAGTTATTCACAATTCTCAAAAAAACAAAAAAAAAAACTTATGGTACATATTTTACTTATCTGATAAAATTAACCATTTCAATTATTTTGAGCTTGCTTTTTTCTAGTCAAGAACTACTGTTAATAAATCTACAAATACTTTCACTTTTGTGCGCATAACCGTTACAAATCAATTTGCGAAGAACAACGTTTAACAGAATATTACCTGCTTTGAAGACTTGATGTTGGCTGTGGTAGAAGAACTTCTTTCAAAATAAGAACAAGAACAGATTTTAAAGTAACGCAATCTCGATTAATGTAAGAATAGATAACAGTAACCGGGGAGTTAGCCATCCAGCCAGCCAGACAGACAGCAATAAAAATCAAAATGAACTTACCTGAAAAAGAGAAGAAAAAAGTAAATTATTAGATTTCATATAGTAAAGAACGTCTGGTGATGTTGTTGTTGTTGTTGTTGTTTGTGGCTGCTATTATTATTGAATTCAATCAATTTTGAGCGTTAACGTAACGGTACTTGAAGCAGACATTAAAAATAGTAGCAGTACTTAAACAAAAAACAAAAAAAAAACAAAACATTGGTTAAATAATACAAGGTACAGATCCGAAGAAAAATAGACATAGGGAAGGGTGAAGAATATAACAAATTGAGGGTGCAGCCGCCGCACACAAAGCCTAACAAATTCGTCGTACTCAAGCCAACTGCAACTTTTTTACTTCATTAAAGCGATATTATTTTGGGTTCATAACAGCTGCAGGCTGCAGAGTCTTCAACTCTGAGATACATTAAAATCCGACCGACCAACCTGTTGCATTTTGGGCTCGAAATTACTCAAAATTAGCGAACATTTGGAAACCACAATAACCTACAGTAGAGAGGGCGGAAAGCATAACATAGTATGAGGTAGATAAGAAGGGAATGGAAGAAATTTTGTTTTATTGGCCATGAAGATGCTGTATTGTAAGTGCAGCTTAGTTGAAGTTTTTTTTTTTTTTTGGTGTGGCCTTGATGACCTTTTTTGTAGAGCTGTTTAAAAGATTTCTTTGGAGTTCAGGTCAAAGTGATTTGCTAATAATTTGCATGGAAGATTATGTAATAAAACCTCATTTCAAGCAAGCAAACGAAATTCGAAACAAAAAAAAAATGAATTAACAATTAGAGTCAGAGTTAGAGTTGGAGTTAGAGTTAGAGTTAGAGTTAGAGTTAGAGTTAGAGTTAGAGTTAGAGTTAGAGTTAGAGTTAGAGTTAGAGTTAGAGTAAGAGTCAGAGTTAGAGTTAGAGTTAGAGTTAGAGTTAGAGTTAGAGTTAGAGTTAGAGTTAGAGTTAGAGTTAGAGTTAGAGTTAGAGTTAGAGTTAAAGTTAGAGTTAGAGTTAGAGTTAGAGTTAGAGTTAGAGTTAGAGTCAGAGTTAGAGTTAGAGTTAGAGTTAGAGTTAGAGTTAGAGTCAGAGTTAGAGTTAGAGTTAGAGTTAGAGTTAGAGTTAGAGTTAGAGTTAGAGTTAGAGTTAGAGTTAGAGTTAGAGTTAGAGTTAGAGTTAGAGTAAGAGTCAGAGTTAGAGTTAGAGTTAGAGTTAGAGTTAGAGTTAGAGTTAGAGTTAGAGTTAGAGTTAGAGTTAGAGTTAGAGTTAGAGTTAGAGTTAGAGTTAGAGTTAGAGTTAGAGTTAGAGTTAGAGTTAGAGTTAGAGTTAGAGTTAGAGTTAGAGTCAGAGTTAGAGTTAGAGTTAGAGTTAGAGTTAGAGTTAGAGTTAGAGTTAGAGTTAGAGTTAGAGTTAGAGTTAGAGTTAGAGTTAGAGTTAGAGTTAGAGTTAGAGTTAGAGTTAGAGTTAGAGTTAGAGTCAGAGTTAGAGTTAGAGTTAGAGTTAGAGTTAGAGTTAGAGTTAGAGTTAGAGTTAGAGTTAGAGTCAGAGTTAGAGTTAGAGTTAGGGTTAGAGTTAGAGTTAGAGTAAGAGTTAGAGTTAGAGTTAGAGTTAGAGTTAGAGTTAGAGTTAGAGTTAGAGTTAGAGTTAGAGTTAGAGTTAGAGTTAGAGTTAGAGTTAGAGTTAGAGTTAGAGTTAGAGTTAGAGTTAGAGTTAGAGTTAGAGTTAGAGTTAGAGTTAGAGTTAGAGTTAGAGTTAGAGTTAGAGTTAGAGTTAGAGTTAGAGTTAGAGTTAGAGTTAGAGTTAGAGTTAGAGTTAGAGTTAGAGTTAGAGTCAGAGTTAGAGTTAGAGTTAGAGTTAGAGTTAGAGTTAGAGTTAGAGTTAGAGTTAGAGTTAGAGTTAGAGTTAGAGTTAGAGTTAGAGTTAGAGTTAGAGTTAGAGTTAGAGTTAGAGTTAGAGTTAGAGTTAGAGTTAGAGTTAGAGTTAGAGTTAGAGTTAGAGTTAGAGTCAGAGTTAGAGTTAGAGTTAGAGTTAGAGTTAGAGTTAGAGTTAGAGTTAGAGTTAGAGTTAGAGTTAGAGTTAGAGTTAGAGTTAGAGTTAGAGTTAGAGTTAGAGTTAGAGTTAGAGTTAGAGTTAGAGTTAGAGTTAGAGTTAGAGTTAGAGTTAGAGTTAGAGTTAGAGTTAGAGTCAGAGTTAGAGTTAGAGTTAGAGTTAGAGTTTGAGTTAGAGTTAGAGTTAGAGTTAGAGTTAGAGTTAGAGTTAGAGTTAGAGTTAGAGTCAGAGTTAGAGTTAGCGTTAGAGTATGAGTTGAGGTTGTTTGTTAGATGAATTGATGAGGGTTTTACTTTATTTGTTTAAACAATTTTCAGTTAATGGCAAAACTTGAGAAAGTAGATTTTAAGCTCATCAGAATTCAACCCTAGACCGATAACTCATGGTTATAAGTTAATCAGCGAAATATTTTTAATAATATTTAATTAATTGAAGCCATAATTTTGTTAAGGCTGTAACTGAATAATTTGCTGATTAGCAGGCTGAATTATAGTTGCTGAGAAAACTATTCACCTCACTGTTTCGTGTGTGTTATACCGGAGAGGCATTGATTAGACTTTTTTAGTGCTTTTATTTAAAAGACTCTCATCAGAGAAATCTCATCATCTATCATTCAGAAAAACCTCATAAAATAAAAATGATTGCCTGCATGCCAAGAGTCAAACATAAAACTATGCAGTTATGCAAACTTTAATAGCTCTACAAATTGTTGAATATGCAATAAAAATTATCTACAATTTAATAATTATTCCTTCTTCTTTTCCACTTGCAGTTATGTCTTCTCTGCACCAGGCAGATTATTGGACTCATTGCCAGGCACGCTGATGTTAACTGATTGTTTGGAGGCTTGTCAGAGCAATGAAACTTGTCATGCAGTTAATTACGAAACAGGACTCTGTGTGCTATTCTCAGCGAATGCAGATAAATTGCCAGGTATGTATTGTACAGTGAAAGAAATTAATTATAAGTTGCTAAAGATTATGCATGCAACTATTGCAGTCATATTTAGCGATGTCATATTTAGTTTGAAGTAAACTTTTTTCAAATCGCAACTAAAGACTTCACACACAAACTTGTATGGAATGGTTTAATAAAAATATTCAATGTAGTCATGATACAGGAACGAAATTTGACTTTTGTTAAACACAGTGCGCACGAGTCAATAATTTGCATGCCAAATCAAAAGACTTAAGAAACAAAGTAGCTACATTTAGCAAAGAACATGTTCTGGAAAAACAAGGACTACATTTTTTTTATACTCAGTTGAATGCTTACTAGCCACTGACAGCAGTGATTAATTTAACAAGACATTAGAACTCTTGCACAGACATTAACTCAATGGTTAGCTTGTATGGAAGAATTTAATATCAGGATTTTTTCACTAAGTGGATAGTAATTTCTCAAATTTAATTTAGCAAAACTTTTCATAGTAGGCACTGGTTCAAGAATTCAGTGTTGAGATGAAGAAGGAAAGAATCATAACATATTTTTCAAAAAGATTGTCAACCCAATAAATGAAACGATATTAAATTAAGTACCACTTTATATTTATTATTAAGGAATAACTCCATAGCCATCTCCTTTAACCAGAGCAACATTTAGTATAAGTCGGACACTGCACGAAGACATATGTTAGGGCCAGGCAACGCCTAACAAACTGGTACCTACAAAAAAAAAAAAAATAGTAACCAAAGTACCAACACTGCCATTAAGTGTTCCATCCAAGTAGTTTTCAATTAACTTGCCAATATGATTCAAGCTATATGGTTAATTTATCCTATTCATGGCGGCTGGGCATTGTTTATGTGAGCACATTATTAAGTGTACCTATAAAATTACTACTTTTATTTTTTGCTTTTCTGGTGAACAGTTTAACGCAATTACAAGATATTTGCGTGCTATCAGCAGGTATGAACTGCCCACCTTAAGTACTGCAAAGCGATACTCAAACGTCGAAGAACGCCCAAATAATTAAAAATCTTTAAAACGATTTTGCACACTCATGCGTAGTTTTTTTGCTGAGTTATATTTCAATTTTAGAAAGATTAAAGATCTTTAATTTGGGCTGAAGCTTTCTTAGAATAGGAGAGTTAATTTTTCAGTGAGATGGTAATGCTTTTTTAATAATGTTAAAAGGCGTCTTGACTTTGAGTTTGTTCATTAATTTAATTTGTTTTTTTTACTCTCTATTCAACACATGCAAGTATGAGCAGATGATTAATGAACCGCAGTCCAATAATGTGGCAAGAATTTAGGGCTTAATAAGGTCATTTTTAAAAGAAAAATTTTGAACTGTAGGGTGTAGCTTATTATCATCACTTACTTATTATCTAGATATTATCAATACTTAAATTATAGAAGTATATATGAAGTCCTGCACAGAACATTATTTTGTAGCAAGCTCAAAAGATATATTTAAATATAATGAGTTAGAAGAAAGTAGTCGTACTTTGGTTAAGGTCGACAATTATTACCTATGTGAATGTTTACCTACAGAGCAATGAGTTAAAAAAACTCTAACTCTAACTCTAACTCTAACTCTAACTCTAACTCTAACTCTAACTCTAACTCTAACTCTAACTCTAACTCTAACTCTAACTCTAACTCTAACTCTAACTCTAACTCTAACTCTAACTCTAACTCTAACTCTAACCCTAACTCTAACTCTAACTCTAACTCTAACTCTAACTCTAACTCTAACTCTAACTCTAACTCTAACTCTAACTCTAACTCTAACTCTAACTCTAACTCTAACTCTAACTCTAACTCTAACTCTAACTCTAACTCTAACTCTAATTCTAACTCTAACTCTAACTCTAACTCTAACTCTAACTCTAACTCTAACTCTAACTCTAACTCTAACTCTAACTCTAACTCTAACTCTAACTCTAACTCTAACTCTAACTCTAACTCTAACTCTAACTCTAACTCTAACTCTAACTCTAACTCTAACTCTAGCTCTACCTCTAACTCTAACTCTAACTCTAACTCTAACTCTAGCTCTACCTCTAACTCTAACTCTAACTCTAACTCTAACTCTAACTCTAACTCTAACTCTAACTCTAACTCTAACTTGACTACATATAAACAAGCAAAAACTAAAAATTAAATATTTTCATTTTTTTTTTTGTGACTTGCCTCTTCCTATAGATAAACTCATGCGAAAGTAAAAACTTAGGAATAATCTTAAATATGCAGAAGAGTATAGGAAAAATTGGATTTTATTTAAATTTTTAAAACTGTTCATGCGACTCAAACTACAAGCCAACTTTCTCAACTACAAGTGATTTGTTTTTTTTTTTTTTCTGAAAACTAACAACATCATGTAACAATGCTATTAAAAACAAGAAAAACAAAATATTCATATATTTCTACTCTCCATTTTATTCCCACAGGAGCGTTGACCAAATCGCAATTCCCCGTCTTCACTATCTATGCGCAAAAATCATGCTTGGGTGTACGTCCGTGCGCACGTGCTTGGTGTGTTGATCGTGTGCAAGGATATAAGCTGAAGGGACATGCAAAGCGTACAGTGCCAGTGACATCGCGACGTGATTGTTTAGAATTGTGCCTGGGTGAAACAGAATTCACATGCAGGTGAGTGTCAAAGCAACAAAAATTGTACACTTTTTTATTTTTTTTTTTATAATTTTTGAAGCAATATACATTACAAAAAAAAAAAAAAAAAAAAAAAAAAAACAAAAAAAATGCAAATTTGTGGTTATAGAAAAGTGAACTATTGAGTACATATGTAGTTAAGCGCTAAACACGATCAATTTATATGAAGCACATTTTCACTCAACTTCAAAGGCAAATCGTGTTTTCAACACTCACACGCCTTAAAACACCCTTTTGGCAAAGAAAATCATAGTAAAACATGTCGTTGCAAACGCATAAATCCTGAAATTGCTAGATTTTATCAGCAAAATCAAAACATCGAAGCAGCATGGAATAGGCTACAAGCAAATTGAAGCCTGCCAGTGTTTTAAAAACAGGCAGCAAGCATTAGATGCTGCTGAAAACTGTTCAATTAAAATGCAGTGTTTGGCATGGCATAGAAAATTAGCATTAGCACTGACTAGTTCCCGCAAGGTTTCCTGTGATTAAGACATTACAGCGTGTAGCAGAGAATTGGCTACAACAACTTTGTATTTGTTTCTGGAAGCTTGGGTTGAGTAGCTGTTATAAAAAAAAATGTGTTATGCGTGGGTTTTTTTTAAATGAAAATTTAAATAACAAAATCTTTAGATTTTGTTTAGTTTTCTTAAGTTTTACTTTTATTCTCTTGCTAAAAATCTCTTTGTTTGACTGGGTCGAAGGCAAGTTTGTTGCTTAAGTCTTTCGTTTGAAATACTTAGAGACAGAAGTTAAACTATTTAGCACAAGTAATTGTCGTTACTTTAGAAACATCTGGCAGCTTTTATATTCTTTGCTTCAATTTTGTAACTTTTACAAAAATTTCACCGCCGCATTTAATGAAATTCTATGACTTGTTTGATTTGTCAGAAATTTTATCAACATTCTTTGAGATTGCAAGAAAATTCATTTGAACTTGACCGACCACAGCCACAAGCTACAAGCTCACCTGCAAAAAAAAAAAACTATGTAAAAACAGCAGCAACAACAACAAGAAACAGCTATCAGTGCAGTTGCATAGCATTCGCAGTTATTTCAAGCATTCGCAACTAAAGCGCAGCGCGTATGTACGCACAGTAGCAAACGTTGGCGCTATAAAAATAAAGCTAAATCTCGGGAATAGGTTCGAGAAACGTTCTTTCGTATATTTTTCCGTGTTGTTCAAAAGCAAACCAGTTATTGAAGCAATTGCAATAAAAAATATTGGAAAAAAAAGAAATAAAAACGAGTCATTTTGTAAAATTTCTTCAAAGCACTCACTCGTGCAAGGAGCATTGTACTTAAATTGTAATTGATTGATTTATAAGACGACCAGCACAAAGGCAAGCATGAGCAGATAAGCGGCTGGCAATAAAAAAAAAAAATACTAAAAATAAAAAAACAGTTGGAACTGCGCAACGGTTGCGTTATTGCAGCGACTCAATAAATGGTGAGGCGTTAGTTGTTCGGCACAGTAGCAAGCTGCACAATTTACGGGTCTGGCAATGATTATCGCATAGTTGTTGCTGCTGCAGTTGCAGTAAATTTAAGCGTATAGCATTTACTGCGTAGCTTATTCTTACATTCAAGTTAGAATTAAAACTAGTTCAATGCCTAGAGTTATGCTTTCATCTCTCTAAGAACGACCTTTTCTGGTGTTTTTTTTTTCTCACCTGGCTCAAGGCTTTTTTAGATTATATTTTTATTGTTTCTAGTAAAAAGTCATCGTTTAAACATTTCAATTTACTTCCATTCAATATATAAGTGAGTCAAATGATAAGTGAGATTTAAGTGCGGATATTGCAGACAATCGATTGAGATTTTAAATAAAAAGCATAAGAATTAACAAAATTTTTGTAATTTAAAGAGAAAAAAAAAATATTTTTTTTAGTTTTTCAAGAAATGATACTATTGAGTTTTGTGAAAGAAATCAAAAACTAAAGTAGATATTAAGTTACGAATAAGCTCAAAAAAGTTTACAGAAATTCTCCAACTTAACTGTTGCGCTTTTTGAGCTTTATTCGAACTTTAAGTGCGATTTAAGCAAAGTTAACATTTTCATTTTTTTGTCATTTTCATGAAAATCATGAATTAATTTTTTGCGAATAATGTTGCTTTGAAGTTAGAATTACTATTTAAGAGGACTAAAGCTCTGAATGGAATGGACAGTGCAATTAGCGCAAATGTTATGTTCAAGTATAAAAAACAAAACAAAAATATTATTTAAATAATCAAATGTTGAACAAAAAATCATGGGTGTAGGGTTTTTTTTTAACTACAATGACAATTAATTAAATTTTCTGAAAATTATTACATATTCAAGGTAAAATTAAACAAAAGTTAGCATCACATTCAAAAATACATTTTGCTGCCAAACGCTTAAATTTTTTTAAGCGCACTTTCAGACAAACGATTAAGATCATAAATTGAAATTGTGTGAGTAGAAAAAATTTTTGAAATTCGAAAAAAAAAATTCGGTTTTTTAAATTTTTCAAGAAAAGGCATAACCAATTTTTGCAACTTAACTCAAAAAGTAAAGCAGATATTAAGTAACAGTTTATACCAAAACAAACTACAGAAACGCTCCATCGTTACCGTTGAACTTTTCGAAACATATTATTTACTTTTAGTTAAATTTGGGTTAAGTTATTATGGGCTAAATTTTTTTTTTTTCTGAAAATTTCATTTTTATTTTTTGACATAAATGTATACTTGGCAGCATAAAATAACTACTCATTAACAGAAAAATATATATTCATACTATCAAGGTTATTTAAGGTCAACCGTCTTATTTGACTAAAGTAACAGAAGATGTCTACAATTTCCATAAATCATATTAAACCAAGCAAAGTTTAGTTAGATCTCTTCTTGATGCTTAATCTTTTTTCATTCTATTAATAGTGCAAAGAAAAATATTTCTTTTTGAGTCTAACTTAAACGTTCGTTTTCTCAGTTCGTCCTTCGTTTTCACTGCCATAACTCTCTTCCGGCACATACTGTCAGCTGTGTTGGTGCAACAAATCAATTTAATTACTTATCAAATTACAGCAATGCTTTGAATATACTCGTTGCTGTTGTTGTTGTTGATTTTATAATTTTTACCTCCAGCCAGATTGCCGCTTTATGCTGCTGTCAATAAATTCCCTAGACTGGGCTGAACATTATGCGTTCAAAAATTTCACTTCTAAATGCCAAACATTTTGCCAACGACCACTTAACGTGTCTTAGAATAATTCCAAGTTACCACCACCATACCTATATGCCGCATAGTTCCCTCTGGACTGACAGCATCTGGAATGAAGCAGTAAAAATTTCCACACATCCACATCCACTACTTGATAATATCGCTGCTGTCAATGCTGCAGCCACACAACCACAGGCAGCTGAGAAGATCCAGTTGAGCAACAATGTCCGGCGTATCCTTTAGCAAACGCTAATATTTTTGCATTAATGTCACAATCATAACCACTTGTTTGTTCTGGGGCATGGTTTTAATATAGCACAAGTAAAACTTTTCAACGCATGCCCCTTACTTCGCTTGACTTGGAGCCAAGAAATCGAACAAGCTGCCTGTCACGTTTGCCACATAGGTTGTTATTGTTGGAATTATATTCTATGTCCTGTCATAGACATCATAAAAATGCATCCAACACCAAAATCGCTGCAAGTTATGGAATTTTGCGTTGATATCTAAGCATGCATCTAAGCAAGCAGCAGCTCGTCCGTCCAAGCATTTAGAGCATTTGCAGCATATTAAAAGTACACCTTGCGTCATAGCATCGTTTGGTCCATATGTCCGTCCAAGCGACTGTCTGTCCATATAACATGGTACAGTTAATTAATTTCCCATCTCAACTCACGTTAGCAGCATTTGGCGCTGTGTAAAGAGATTTACTTGCATCTGGCTTGCAGTGACGTCTAAAGTGCGCCATGCGATGAGTACGTTGAAGACGACGAAGACAAACCATGCTGTGGTGATTCAAGCTGAATAAATAATTACTTCTAAGAAGCTTAGAAGCACTTTGAAGCAGAGCACTTTGTATGAGAAAAAAAAAAAAAAAACCAAAGAAGGAGGAACTCTATTTGAGACAGCAGCTGGTTACGTTGACGTCTATTTGTTGTGGCTCAGACGCATAGATGGCGTTTAGTTAAGATTTTTTTGTTGCACAGCATGAGCTGGTAATATGCGCTAATGAAGCTACAGGGCTATGTCATTGAAGTGACAGGGTGGCGCAACAATTTTTAAAACCACACAGTTTTGATAGGTGACGGCTGAATAGAATTAATTGCGAAATGAAAGAGCTTAAAGCTTATAAAATAAGCTAAGTTTGAATAAGCGTTAGTTTAATATGCTTGCAGGTTTTTGATTTCAAAAGTCACAATTACTTAAATTTTCTTGCAAGGCTTGCTGATGTGACACTTTTAAGGATGAAAAAAATTCAGAAATACTCCTTGAAATACTTGTGCACAGTGCTGGGCATGCGAAGTTGAGTGGGGAACACTCTTTATCTATGCAACTACCAAACGTTAAAAGCTACTTGAGTGCGGTTAAATTTTTGTGGGTTTTCAAGAAATGGTACCAAGGATAATTGCAAATGCACAGCAGCTATGAAATATGGGTGAACACTGAAATCATTTTTGGATACCCTCCAACTAGACTTTTGAACTTTTCAATAACATTAACATAATATTAAAATAACATTAAAACAACATTAACATAACATTAACACAACATTAACATAACATTAACATAACATTAACATAACGTTAACATAACATTAACATAACATTAACATAACATTAACATAACAATAACATAACATTAACATAACATTAACATAACATTAACATAACATTAACATAACATTAATATAACATTAACATAACATTAACATAACATTAACATAACATTAACATAACATTAACATAACATTAACATAACATTAACATAACATTAACATAACATTAACATAACATTAACATAACATTAACATAACATTAACATAACATTAACATTAACATTAACATTAACATTAACATTAATATTAACATTAACATTAACATTAACATTAACATTAACATTAACATTAACATTAACATTAACATTAACATTAACATTAACATTAACATTAAAATTAACCTTAACATTAATATTAACATTAACATTAACATTAACATTAACATTAACATTAACATTAACATTAACATTAACATTAACATTAACATTAACATTAACATTAACATTAACATTAACATTAACATTAACATTAACATTAACATTAACATTAACATTAACATTAACATTAACATTAACATTAACATTAACATTAACATTAACATTAACATTAACATTAACATTAACATTAACATTAACATTAACATTAACATTAACATTAACATTAACATTAACATTAACATTAACATTAACATTAACATTAACATTAACATTAACATTAACATTAACATTAACATTAACATTAACATTAACATTAACATTAACATTAACATTAACATTAACATTAACATTAACATTAACATTAACATTAACATTAACATTAACATTAACATTAACATTAACATTAACATTAACATTAACATTAACATTAACATTAACATTAACATTAACATTGACATTAACATAACATTAACATACAATTTTTGTTTATGTCAATATTGATTCGAGTGAAATTGAACAGTATTCGTGTGATACGCAGTGTCAAATGGATGACACCTATTCGATTATTTCAAAAAGATAGATAACATCCACAGTTATTTTATAACTCAATGTGACGTTTATCAGTGCTTGAGTGATGTAGTTGACAAGTTTGGTGACATTGAGCGCTCCGTAAATGTCAACTATCTCATATAGTCAGTATTTAAGCTTATTAGGTGACGTAGTTGAAATGTTTGATGATTCTTACCACGCAATGTTCGATTTTAATAAGTGTCTTAGAGATCTTATTAAAATCACAAGTGATACTTTCCTTCAACGTTCAATGGGTGGCAATTTTTTTTTTTTTTTTTTTTTTTACACAATTTCAGTTAAGAGAAAAATATTATATTTCATGTGATACTTTTATTGCTAAGAATTACATTCTTTAGATCTTGAGTCAAATAAAACGTTCTCTGGTTGAAACTTTCTGAGCTTATAAAGCATTTGTGTCATGTGGGTGACATTGCATTCAACATGAGTGTTGCAAATACTGATAGAGATGACACTAATCAGTGTATGAAAAAATTATTAAAAAAATTAACATTTATGACACTTTTTATGTGTATTGAGGACATACGTAAAGAGGACGTCACAGTCTTTAACTTTGTGGATCATTTTATTGCTATGGATGACATAGGACGCAGGTTGAGTAAAAATTTCCCTGTTAAGCTGGTATTAAACGTTTGTCGAATGACTAGCAGTGAGTGGGTAGATGATAGAATTAATATTTTTTCCTCCGATATATGTAAGTTTGAATTTTATTATAACATATTGAATTACCAACAATCATTCGGTGGGTGACACCTTATGTTTTGAATTTATAATACTTTTCATTAGCGCAAGTCATCAAATTCAGTTCATTGCTAATTTTCAAGCTGTTATGAATGACTTTTGTCAGTGACAGATCGCGTTGAGAGCATGACATTGAAAATCTTTCCGCCATAACTGTCAACTTCAAGTGCTAATATCTGGCTTAATCCATTTAACTGTCACTCCATATGTTTGGCCTCAATTAATAATATCAATTAACCTCCACAAGTCTGCAAATATCATTCATTATATTATGAATGCTTTAGAGCCATCATCGCTAGCTTTAAGTTGCTTTATATTTTCTTCGACTCTCAGCGTGAGCGCGCTATTCTGATGATACATTAAATAATCCGCCAAGATCAGCTTAAATACTCAACATCTTTGATACAAATATATGAAAAACAAAAAAAAACAAACAAAATATATAACAACAAAAAAAGTTAAACAAACAACATGACATGCTGTGCTGCATGCAACATAAAGCAAAAGCGTACAACTTGAGATGGTCATAAAATGAAGCAAAAACTTGTCTTCATTCATCATTCTGAAGTTAATTTGCACATCATCTGGTTGTTATGGCTTCTTGCTGTTGTTGGTGTTGTATTTGTTGTGTTTGTCTTTGGTGCCTGTTATCATTGCACTTGGTTTTTATAAAGCCAATGTTTGACCTTTAATTAACGTTCTCAAATCGGCTCGGCTAGTGGTTGTACTTTACCCACTCTGTACTCCACTTTTTACATAGTATACCCTCATGTTAATTTTGTCATTCGCTATTTTTCCTGAGCTTGTTCTTAATAATTTTAAATATTTTTCTATCCTTATTTTTTTCAATTCTCTACCACTTCGATTTTGCTTTTCTAGATTTTGTGGGTTGTTTACTTAATTTGATACTCGGTGTCGTTTTTAAGTTTTTGCGTTGCTAGTTGTTTAGGTTTTGGTTATTTTTTTTTTATTTCTCATTTTTTTTATTTTTCATTCCATATCAACTTTTTAGTCAGAGCCCCACTTGAAGTCAGCTTCTTAAATCTTTTGAAGTGTTTTTGTATATTTTACTTCCAAGATATTCTTTTTGCATGCCAATCCATGGCTTTACTTTTTTGTCTCTAAATAGCTTGAACTAACGGTAGTTTAGGTCTTGTTCTTCCTACTCTTATCTAGTGACGTTTCTCAAGTGGTTCTTCAGTTTTTCTGCACCCTCACATTTTATGTCAACTTTTTTCCTATGGTTGTTCAAGCAAGCATGTTGTTCGGACCTCCTCAAGCACCCACCCACTCACACACACACTTACACACTCATACACATATATATATATATATATATATGTATGCTTATTTGTTTCTTCTTTTCATTGCTTGGCACTTTAATTAGACATCAAGTAAATGTTTGCTAGAATGTTCTGCTGCTTCCTTCTGGCAGACATGCAGGTTGAAAAATTTCCGCATTCAAATAATTGGCCATGATGTTTAATATTGGCCGCTGTTGTTGTTTTGCTGTTTATGTTTTTATTTTCTTTCATTTTTTTATTGAATTATGATGGAATGTTTGGCCGTTTTTTTGCCACACCGCTATTGTTAACGTGCTTGTTTGTCTGTTATGCAGATCTAGCTTGTTTGTTTTTGCTGCTTGTCCCATTTTGCAGCACCAATGAATGTTATTTGCAAGCCAATTCAATAGAAAAACAATTTTTTTTACCAATTACTTCCTGTTTACTACCCAAATGGTATGCAAAAGAAATTTGAAGAATTTTTCAAAAAGTGAATATTATGCATTCAATTTTCCAAGCTCTAAGCTCTCAGTTTTAAAATTTTTCAGTTAATTTTGGTTCTTAATGGTTTTTTTTTTTTTTGTTAAATTTTGTCTTTAAGCATGTTTTTGTATGTTTTTATAAAACAAAGTTTCTAAAATTACTTAGATCAAATTCTATTTTCATTTTTTTTTTTTTTTTATAACAATAAAATATTTCGAACCCAATACTATTTAAAAAAAAATTTCCAAAAATGTAAAAAAATGCATGTTAAATTGTTGGAAACTGCATCGAATGACCTTAGATAACCTTCAGCAAAGGAATAGACTTTCCAACAACTGTTAAGCTCTTCTTTGAGTAAAAGCAAGCTTTTATATCAATAAATAATCATTTATAAAAATTGAAAAAAATATATATATGGCCACATTTACTTGGCTCAAAATAAACTTAAACAAAGTTACGATTCTCAAAAAGTTATGCACGTGCATTGGAGCATTGTTAAGCATTACTGCGGTACAAATTTTATTGTTATATCTTCTTTACTATTGCAGTTATGACAAAAAACTTGACTGTACCATTTTTAAAAAAATTGAAAATTTTGAAATTTTTTTCTTAAATTCTAAAATTTTTTTTCGCTTAAGTGATTTCAATTTTAAGCCTTAAGAGATTGTCTGCAACCTCATATAAATTTCTCTATCCGTTTGGAAGTTATATAGGTCAATGGTCTCAGTCTGCGAAATTGTTTCAACTAGTCTGGTAAAATCTTTCAAAATACTTTTTTACTGAAATTATTGGTTTTAATTTTTTTTTTTAAGCATTATGGCATATTTTATTTTCAAAAATATTTCGTTTACCTTGTTAGAGTTTTCTGTTTAATATTTGAAAAACAAACATTTCTGTAAGACCACGATATTTTATACTAATTTAGCTATTTGATTAATATACTTCTAAATCGTTTTTATCAACATGTCATACATTAACTAGAGAAGTTTTATGATTAACCCTCTACTGCAAAACAATGCCTTTAGGCACACTTACGTTTGTATTCAAATCTAGAACTAAAACCTTTTTTCCAAATTCAGAAGTCAAATCATAGATTATATATTGGTTCTATGCACTTCGGGTATCATTTTTTGTAACGGAAATTAAAAGTAAGCGTTTTGCACGCAAAAATCATGTATTAGAGGGTTAAAATAAAAAAATCTAGACTTATTGGACTAAGACCTAAAAAGATATCTTGGTGGTCTTTACGCAGATCAGAACTAATATGTCAGCAAAATTCTCGAAAAAGCAATTTTACTACGTTTATTCTTTCTAAAAACGTAATTTTGGCATTATGGTTAATTTACTTTATATAAGAAAAACTTAAACTATAAAACTCACTACAAACAGGGAAAAGATTAAGAAAAAAATAACTAAACTCCTATGTGGCGAAAAGAAATTGAATATTCTTTATTTGCTGCCCATTTGGTGACCCCTCCAACCATTGCTACCAACAGCCAATTCAACTCTAATCACGACGCCGCTATGAACTTCTTAAAGTTGATCATTTTCCAAATCATCTTAACTCTTTCACCTCATCATCACCGACCAACCGATAAACCGATCAACCATTTGCTGCACACTACAAATTCCCACATATTCATGGTGCACATACATATGTTGAAGGCCAAATTCGAAAAACCTTGCAACCTTCTGCACTGCAATAACCTGTTAATGCCACAAATTATGCCTTTATTACATAGCAAATTATTTGCCAAATTATATTTTAGTGCAGTGCTACCAATCGTAGCAAATAAGCCAACAGGCAGAAACGGCTAGCAGCCATCGAGCAACATACCAGGCAGCGATAAATTCAATCAAATTTTATTGCCAACAACAACAATCACAAAAGCTTCAGCAAATGTGCGCAAAATTACGATATAAATCTGAAAATCTAATTTATTTCCTTGCAAGAAAATACAAACACACACACACACACACACACGCCAACATACATGCACAAATTGTTGCACAATCTCAAACGTCAGCCCAGGCAATTGCGCGCAGATAAGCCTGCAGAGACAGCAGCACACAAGAACAATAACAACAACAACAACGAAAAAGCTTGCAACAAGTAGCTTGGCCACCACATACAGTTATCATTAAACACCTCATCAACAGTTGTTGTAAGCCGAAAAATATACGCTTACAATTTGGAAAGTTTTTTAGTCTGTGCAACGGCGAGCAAAGTCAACGCAGTTAATATAGGCCAACAAGGGGCTATGTTGGTCGGGAAGAAATTGGCATGGCATGGCATGGCATGACATGGCATGTGATTGCATTGGTCCGCTCATTGAAACGGCAATAGAAGCAGCACAAGCAGCAGCAGCAGCAGTAACAACGCCACCAACGCATTTGCTACCATATAAGAGGCAATAAAGCGGCTTTTCTTGTCGTCGTTGCTGCGATTGTTGTTGTAATAATAACAAGCATAACTGTTTTCATTGTTGCTGCCTGCCTGTTTATTGCTTTTAGCTGTCTTTTTTTTTCCAATGTTGCACACATAATTTATCTGCTACAGCATCTGTTGCTCAACCTACTCAAGCTTAATGCGGAAAAATTCGATTTTCTTAATTTCAATATTAAACAATCTCATGAAAAACAAAGGCCAAGAAAAGAAAATAGATTGTGTTACCGCAGCCCCAATCGTGGTTAAGATACCGTAGATATTAGCAGCAATTGCTGGCTGGTGCATTTAGAATGCAATCTACATAAAAAAAGGCGCTACAATCAACGGCTAGATTCTAGAGAATCTAGAGATAAAAAAAAAATCATAGCACTGTGGAACGACCCCCTGGTGGTGAATTAATAAACTACACTTGCAATTTTGGCGCTTTTTTGGTGTGTTAGTAAAAATTACGTAGCATATTCCCGAAATAATTAATAATACGCTGTAACATAAAAAAGGACATTCGCATCCAAACCTAACCAAACCTAACCAAACCTAACCAAACCTAACCAAACGTAACCAAACCTAAGCAAACCTAACCAAAATCTAACCTGACTTAACCAAACCTAATTTAACCTGACTTAACCAAACCTAACCAAACCTAATCAAACCTAACCAAACCTTACCAAACCTAATCAAACCAAACCTAACAAAACCAAACCTAACCAAACCTAACCAAACCTAACCAAACGTAACCAAACCTAAGCAAACCTAACCAAAATCTAACCTGACTTAACCAAACCTAATTTAACCTGACTTAACCAAACCTAACCAAACCTAATCAAACCTAACCAAACCTAACCAAACCTAACCAAACCTTAACAAACCTAATCAAACCAAACCTAACAAAACCAAACGAAACCCAACCAAATCCAACCAAACCTAACCAAACGAAATGAATCCCAACCAAATCCAACCAAACCTAACCAAATCTAACCAAACTTAACCAAACCTAACCAAACCTAACCAAACCTAACTTAACCTAACCAAACCGAACCAAACCTAACGTAACCAAACCTAACCAAACCTAACGAAACCTAACCAAACCTAACCAAACCTAACCAAACCTAACCAAACCGAACCAAACCTAACCAAACCTAACCAAACTTAACCAATCCTAACCAAACCTAACCAAAGCTAACCAAACCCAACCAAACCTAACCAAACCTAACCAAACCTGAACAAACCTAACCAACCCTAACCAAACCTAACCAAACCTAATCAAACTTACCCAAATCTAACCAAACCTAACAAAACCTAATCAAACCTAACCTTAACAAACGAAATCAAACCTAACCAAACCTAGTCAAGCCTAATAAATGAGGCTCAAGGAGACACAAAAATCTCTGTTGTCTCTGAATTATTTTTACTAAAAAAAACTAATGAAATAAATAACGGAAAAGTTTCGTAGAACCTCGACATAATTGGCTAATTTCTTCAAATTTTAAGACCTACAACAGGTTAATTTCATTTCTTAGTAACACATATCCTACCTAAGTCACGTGGATGACATAAACAACTCATCATTTCTCTGCACTGTAACTTATAACTGTTGTTTTTGTTTTTTATTGACAAGACTAAGAAAAATCCGATATTAGATTTTTATGGCATAATATGGGTTAAAATACAAACTTCAGTGCAATTCCAGGTGTCATCCATGTGGCAAACCTCGCTGCTATTTTTCAAGTACCATCTTTTGTTTAAAACAAATAGCAAAAATTAATTGCTTACACTTTATCAGGAAGAACGAGACCAGGTAGCAGCCATCTAGAAAGTATTTCATTCCATCAGGACGGACATAACAACGCTAAACAAGTTTTTAGTGACCAACAAATATGAAAATTAAAACACTTAGAAGTCAACTCATTTCGGCGACAACAATTAACTAAAAAAATTTTTACAGTATTCTTCCTTCTTATTTTTGTTTTTCTAAAGATCGTTGGCATTTGTTGGTCTTTTTTAAACCGGTGGTAACACTAAGGTTTTCTTATTAACTTTAACTTTCCGGAAATGGCGGCCCTTGAGGCTGCAGTAACAACACCACGTTACAGCTTTATGACTTTATTGCTTGCATGCTCAACGCTGTTGCTGCTGCGCTTGAATTATTTAAATTAATAAGAATTTTCAGTTTTATGTCCACTGAAGTGCTTATTTGTCAAACACTGGCATGAGAAGACTGCAGCAGCTGCAACAGGATAACAAAGCAAGAGTTGAAGGCGCGGAAATTATACCCACATTTGGTCATTAGCTTTAAGAACTATGCCTTATATAGGTTTAATAGGTTTAACTGAGCTACATAGTCATAGTGGGTTGATTTTTCTTTTATAGCAACTTGTTTCAACAGGTGTTTTATGGGCTCAATGCCAAGAAGCATTGGAATTTACTTCCTTATGGCATTGAATGATATTGAATCTAAGCTCGCAAGAGGATGACAATATGACAATTGGTTACAATTTACAAAGGTAGCAAATGGTCGTGCCTGAATTGGTTACTTTACAAACTTTTGTTGATTTTATTGAAGTCCAAACTCTTTAAAAAAAGTTTGGTTTGGTTTGGTTAGGCTTGGTTGGGTTTGGTTAGGTTTGGTTAGGTTTGGTTAGATTTGGTTTGGTTAGGTTTGGCTAGGTTTAGTTAGGTTTGGTTAGGTTTGGTTAGGTTTGGTTAGGTTTGGTTAGGTTTGGTTAGGTTTGGTTAGGTTTGGTTAGGTTTGGTTAGGTTTGGTTAGGTTTGGTTAGGTTTGGTTAGGTTTGGTTAGGTTTGGTTAGGTTTGGTTAGGTTTGGTTAGGTTTGGTTAGGTTTGGTTAGGTTTGGTTAGGTTTGGTTAGGTTTGGGTAAGCTTGATTAGGCTTGGTTGGGTTTGGCTAGGTTTGGTTTGGTTTGATTTCGGTTGGTTAGATTTGGTTAGGTTTGGTTAGGTTTGGTTAGGTCTAGTTTAGGTTTGGTTAGCTTTGGTTAGCTATTGTTAGGTTTAGTTTGGCTTTAGTTAGGTTTGGTTAAGTTTGATTTCGTTTTGTTAGATTTGGTTAGGCAAGGTTGGATTTTGATTAGATTTTGGTTAGTTTTTAGTTAGGTTTGGTTAGGTTCAGTTAGGTTTGGTTAGGTTTGGTTAAGCTTGGTTAGGTTTGGTTACGTTTGGTTAGGTTTGGTTAGGTTTGGTTAGGTTTGGTTAGGTTTGGCTAGGTTAGGTTAGGTTTGGTTAGGTTTGGTTAGGTTTGGTTAGGTTTGGTTAGGTTTGGTAAGGTTTGGTTAGGTTTGGTTAGGTTTGGTTAGGTTTGGTTAGGTTTGGTTAGGTTTGGTTAGGTTTGGTTAGGTTTGGTTAGGTTTGGTTAGGTTAGATTTGGTTAGGTTTGGCTTATTTTTTTGTTTCAATGATTCAATGACACGACCACCGCCGTAGATATAGGGGGTTCTGGGGGTTCAAACCCCCCCCTTCCCCTCTTAGCAACCCAGAATATTTTTCTACATTAAATATAAACGCAAATATTCCAAAATATTTAATTTTTCCATATTATGTGTGAAGATAAATTGCAAATTGTGTATTATTAACTGCTTATTTTTGTTAGCAGATATTAAGTTAAATATAATATATAATTTTTTTTGCTTCAGTAATCCCGCCCTTATGAAATACCTGTCTACGGCGTTGGACACGACTATGATACGACTTCGATCTTAATTTGAATTTCCAATGAAATGCATTTTGTGTCAGAATCGAGAATGAAATTTTGTGTTTGGGAAAATAAGTGTGGGCGGGGTAAAATGCTTTCTCCTAAAATATTAAGTATTTTCTTATATAGAAGTTATATTTATTTTTGAGTAAAATTGAGTTTTTAATGGTAAAGCAACCATGCTATGATAATAATACACTTTTTATTTCATTCAAATCTTTCAACAGATACTATTTTATAAATTTTATATTGCTAATTACATCTTTAAAGAACATTTATGATTTGATATGCCTGGTTATTACAGAATAATGCCTACCTGTAAGCATTTAAGAGCGATAAATATGTAGTTATAATGGTTATTGGTTCTGCGCTTTCAAAAATAAGCATAGCAGACAACTCCGACCATATTTGACTCTTTTTTTTTTTCATAGTCAGTCATCAAGTACGCTATGTTGAAAGGCAGGTGCCCTTTACTTAGCTACAAGAATTAACACCCAGTGGTCGGTCCTTCGTGGGCATGCTTAAACTTCATTAACAACCACTCAGAAATACGTTGGTGTAAGTTGTTGGCTGACTGTTGTCGTAGTCGTGGCAGTCATTGTTTTTATTGGCAATTTTCAGGGAGCTGCTGCTGTGATATTAGCTAGCAAAAGTGTTAAATATACTCGTACAAGTCGTTGCAGACTTATAGAATCATAAGCAAGAGCTGCTTAATTGCTGTGGTTGCCAATTTAAAAGTTTCTTCTTTTATTTTTCATGAGACAACTCTAACAACTCTATCAAAGTGGCTGTCGCAACAAAGAAAAAGCAATTCAACATCTTCAAATGTTATTTTATATCATCAAATGCTAGTATATTTTGCTTTAGCGAAATTTTGAAATTGTTGGCGTTGGCAACAAAGCTTATTATAAAAGGAAGCAGTTAATTTGGCAGTTACAAAACAGTTGCTATCAGATCTGAAGAACGCAAGTTTCTTTTCTCGTTTCTTTTTTTATCGAAAATTGTTTAGTATCAAAATTACAAAAGTTTCGTGCGAAAAAACGTGAGTTTCAAAATTGACAGTCGTCGTCGTCGTCGTCGTTGTAGTCTATGGGTTGTTTTCACTTGAATCTCTTGTTGTTATGGTTCATCTATTGCCTGCTTGCCTGTCTAACTGGCTGCTTGGCACTGCCACAGCTAATGTTGTCCTCAACGTTGTTGTTGTCTTAACAGCTAAAGACTTTTAGAAGGAAGTGTTTTTGGTGCTACTCTTTAATTCTGAAATTGATTTCTTGCTGTGGAAAAGGGTTGGAAAGAATGAATTGTTGTTGTTGTTGTTATGCTTGTTGTTGCCAGATCGCGTTTAGGTATGGCTTTGATTTTGTTACTTTTCTAGTCTTAATTGTGTTTTTATTGCCAAGTCAAATGTTATCCGTTCCGTTGGAAGTTGTAACGCTACGCTAGTGGGTGGCTCAATTACGTTGATTCTCTTGTAGATACGGCAAAGTTTATCAGAATTTCAATTAAAATTCAATTAAATGTTTGTAAAGGAAATGTTTATCTTAGCCAAGTGCAGTGGTGCTGGCAAGCTGAACGCTTTTCTGCTGTAGCAATCTAGGTGTAGAGGTCTTTTTGGTGGCATGTTAGGTGAAATATTTTGTGCAAAAATTGCTTTTTCTGATTTTTTGGAATTTTTACAAAAAAACATAATAAATATAGAGGAAGGCGTGCTCATTTACAAATCTGCATTGGGTAGAATCCATGGCACGTTTATCGTATAGCAAAAAGAGGTCGATTTTGATCAATCAAAACCATAAGTGAAAATTTTATTATCTACAGCAAGAATATGTCAAAAATTCATTTAAAATTTTTTAAGCTTTATGAAACGATTTGAATAAATACAAATTAAAAAATTATATATATTAAATATTTCTAAAAATGTTCAACAGAAATGTTAATTTGGAAGACTTACACTATAAGAAAGCTTTCTAACTGTTTTATTTCTAAGAGCTATTTTATTTATTTATTTTTTTTTCTTTGTAAGTAAATTTTTAATTAAGTTATTTTTCTTTTGAAGCTTTTTCAAAGAGAGCTTTTTATAAAATAAAAATTTTTAATAGCATGGTCAAACCGACTTCATTCGAAAAAAAGCTTTTTTTAGCATGATCGTTCATACTGTCTTAACTAATTTCAAAATGTCAGTTTATTTGTTTATATTTTGAAAGGAATAAAAAATTGTTTTTAAAAAAATATAAAAAAAATATAAAAAAAAATATAAAAAAAATATAAAAAAAATTCAAATAAATTCAAAAATTTGTCAAAGAATTAAGAAAAATTTGTCAAAGGACTTGTTTGTTTACATTAAAAACCTCAAATTAAGAAGCTCTTTTCAGATTTTGCTGCGTTTAAAAAGCAAAAAAGCTTTTCTGACGTTAGCAAGACCACAAACCAATGATTTAAGGAGTTTCGAAACGTGTTAAATCATTTAACACGTTAAATTTCCAACAACAATTGTACGCATTTAATTTCATCAAAACTTCACTTGAGAACTTGTTTTTCGCTTTAACTTCATTAACTCGATGGAACATAATTACGTGCTCAATGTGAACGTACTATATTAGCATGTTCAAACCGACTTCATATAACGCGTTATTCGAAAAAAGCTTTTTTTTAACATGATTGTTCATACTGACTCAACAGTTTGAAAATGTCAGTTTATTTATTTCTATCTTGAAAGAAATAAAAAATGTTTATTAAAATTTATAAAAAAATAACAAAAAATTTAAACAAATTCAAAAATTTGTCAAATAATTAAGGAAAATTTGTCAAAGAATTTATATTTTTATATAAAAAACCTCAAATTCAAAAGCTCTTTTCAGATTTGGGTGAGTACCATGGTTGAATAAATAAGGTTGTCGCATGGGTGAGAGCGAGTTCCCATAAATGTCAAATCGAAGTTGACAACTCATACAAAATCTGAATGCGGAAATTGATAACATGCGAAGCCGATGAAGTTGTTGTTGTAGTTTTTCATTGATTTGACAATTATGGGTACTGAGAAGAGACTGCGATCAGCCACGAGACAACCTTATTTATTCAACCATGGGTGAGTACCAAAGGCAAACAAAAAAACTTTTCTGACGTTAGCAAGAACACACACCAGTGATTTAACGAGTTTTGAAACGTGTTAAATCATTTAACACTTAATATTTCTAACAATTGTACGCATATAACTTCATTAGAACTTCATTTGGGGAACTCGTTTCTCGATTTAACTTCATTAAATTGTTTTAACATAGTTAAATGCTCGGTTTGAACATGCTATAAGAAAGCTTTTTTATATGAAAGCTTTTTCTTTGAAGTTTTTAAAACATTTTTATGAAATTTTTTTCTATTCAATTTTATAATGACGTTCGCTTATCCCAAAATCTATTTAATTTCAGAATGTTTTTCATCCGTTAGTTTTTTAAAGTCTAGAATCAAGCAAGATTTCGAAAAGCTTTTTTGCGAAGAGCTTTTCGAAAAAAAAAAAACAAAAATAGTACTTTTTTGTGTATTTCGTATAGCTTTTTCAGATATTTTTTTCTGAAAGAATTTTTTTTATTTTTTTTACTTATTTTTATTAATACAGTTTTTTGTTTATTTTATTATTATTATTATTATTATTATTATAATTTTAATATCTTTAAGTTTTTGTAAATTCTATTTACTTTTTAAGACGCCTTTTAAAATATTACTTAGAAACATTTTTTCAAAAAAAGCTTTGTCGTTGATAGCTTTTTAGCACTGAAAATTTTCTCATTTTTTTCAAAAAATTTTTTTCAAAAATGACTTTTTTAATATATTTTATTTTTTTTTTTTAACAGGAGCTTTTGAAAAGCTTTCTCTCAGAAGAACTTTTTTAACAGAAATCTTTTGGTAAGATTTACCTACAAAAATTTTGCGGGCGGGCTCTTTTCCTGGATAATATTTTTGTCTCATCAAATATTTTTCTTATAAAGCTTATACATCGGAAGCTTTTCTCTCTGAAAGTTTATAAATGTATAAAAAAGTTTATAAAAAAAAAAGTTTTATAAATTTTTTCTTCCTTATTTTTACAAACGAAGGTATTTTTACAGTTTTTTTTTTTTATTTCTTACAAAGTTTTGTATGGAAAGTTTTTCTGGAATAATTTGTAAAAAAATCTTTTTGTCAATGTCTACTTTATATTTAAAAACAAAGCCATTAAAAAATTCTTATTATTCTTGGATAATTTATGATTCCTGGTATCAATGAAGAAAATTCAACAGAATTATTTGACGTCGAAAGCTTTTCTCTTCATAAGTGTTTCTTGGTTTTTTTTTTTTTTTTGTTGTTTCTCTTATTTTTAGAAACATTATTTATTATTACGACGCGGTGAAACTAACGACACGATTTTTTTAAAAAAGTTAAGAATGAGCGGCTGTGGCGCAGTAGGTACAGTGCGTGACCCATATATCAGAGAACTCTGGTTCAATTTCCATCTATTTTTTTCAATTGAATTAATTTTTCTTATTTTTCCTCTCTGCAGACAATGGCAAACCTCAGAGAGTAAATAATTACATGTAAAGATTCTTGAGAACATGCACATTAGTTGTTCGGAGTCAGCATAAAACTAGTAGGTCCAGTTCTCGATCAATTGTCTACAAACCTTTAATAACACGCACAACAAAATTTGATCATAAGAAGCTCTGTCAAAGTCCTTTCAAGGGCTGAAATGGCCAATTTATTTAAATATATATATAAGAATGTGCTTAAAATTATTTAAATTACACTTCATTGCAAAAATTTCAAAGCTTTTCTCAGAGCTTTACATTTCTTAAAGTGAGAAGGTTCTCAGTTAGAGAGCTTCTGGGTCTTCAAAAGGTCTTCAAAAATGTTAATATTAATGTTAGAGCCAAAATAACAATTTCGGTCAAAGAACTTTAGTATAATTTTTTGGGTCTCAAAAAATGGATATTCTTTTTAAAGCAATCGCAAAAAAATATTCACTGAATCTATAGAAATTCAGCTCTGTCAGTATGTCAGTATTCATGCTCCACTCTATGCTATTCATAACGGTTAAGCTTTATTGCTACTTTAGAGTAATTTTTCCAACATTCTCAATCAATCAGCAGCAAATTGATATGCAAAAGCTTTTCAAGGCAAGCCCGTTTTAATGGGGCACACTTAGGAACAGCCAGAGGAATGAAGAAAAAAAAACAAAAAAAAACCAAAAAACTCAAACAAAATTGTTAACACAAATGCCGAATTTTCTGTTCGCCCAAGTTACGCCTATTTATGGTAGAAATTCATGTTGTTTTTTTTTAGGTTTTTTTTTTGTTTCAACAACGCAGCCTCGTTAAAATATCGTAAATGGCGCGCATTGCGCACAACAAAAAGGTATGCGCACAGAATTAGTTGCTTTTGATCACGTTTCAGAGATTATCACAGTAACAGCCTCCAAAAACAGTAACAGAAAAACAAAAAAAAAAAAAAAAAAAATTAAAAAAATAAAAAAACTAAAACAACAACAACCAATATAAAAGCACCAGTTACGGTAACTCATAATCAAAAAATACCAAAAACATAAAACTAAGCAATTACATAAGTTTCAAGACGAAAAGCATTCAGAGAGAGAGAACAAGAATCAATAAAAGCAGCAACGGTGGAAAAGTAGTTTAAAGATGCAGATCACATGCACACAAACACATGAAAAAAAGAAGTAACAGAATTCGTTCGAAATTGAAAATCACACAGTATGTGTGCAGCTTTCGAAAAAGGCAAGAGTATCGCAAGATCTCAAGTATCGAACATGCCGGCATTTGTAACAAGTTCAAGTCATTGAAGGTAGGAAGCTGCATATTATTGAGTTAAAGAGCACTAGGTTCAGGGGGGGCGAAGTGTGCAAAACCCCCAATGGCAAAATTGATAATTTATGTCATTAAAAGATGCTTGACTTGATTGTAAGTCCAAAAAAGGGATGTTTTAAAAAAATGCGCACAATGGTAATAAGACCAGGCCAAAGAAAGGCACGCACTTTTTTGTGGTTAACTGTAGCAGCAGCTGCAGGCTAACTCAACAGGTTCAATGCACGTTTTGGGCCAATAATGATGAAACTAAGGCCAGTTTGAAAAAAAGGTGCATAAAAAAAACAAGTACAAGCAAAAGTCAAGCAAACGTAGTTAAAAGAAGCTGCTGTGACTTAAAAGGTCTTAATGCACAAGCCTAACCAATTCATCAGATAAACCATTCACATAAACAATTTCACATTCTGTATTTATTTTTTGTTTTTTTTTTCTTTAGTGTTATCTTGTTTTTTTGAATGGGTACTTGAAAAATAACAAATTTTATGAACTTGTTCACTAATTAGCGTTGCTTAATTATCTTAAATCATGTTTGGCTACGATCTCAATAACTATTGGGAGTATATGCCCTTTATTAAATTTAGAATTTTAGTAGGTGAGATAGAGTAGGGAAGGGATAACAAAGCAAGGTAACATTTAAAAATTTATGAGCCGTTAACATACGCTTGAACAAGAGACAGAAGATAAGAGCAAAGCATATTCACAAAAAAAAAAAAAATACCCCTGCCAAAAGCCATGGTAAAAGAGTGTTTGGTTTAATTGTAGGCCTCGTTTTCTTATGTCTCTTCTTCCGTTATCATTTTTTAATTTGTTGATGTTCCGCCGAATTCGAAAGTGATTTTAATTTTATTTTTCAGCGAGTTACAATTTGTTCCCCCTCTGCCAAGTTCAAACTTTTTGAAGGGGTCAATTGATTTATGAGATTTATTCTCAGAAAGGTAAAGATGTAGAGGATACGGTATTATGATGGCTTTGGATTTTGGAGAAATGAGTTCGAAAATATAAAGTATGCAAAATGTAATGTAAGCCGACGTATTAACAGTTGCTAACGAAAAGCAGTAAGTAATATATTATATTCGGCTTGGCCGAAGGATATTTTACCATTTAAGTATAGTTACTTTGTAAGGGAGTTAGACGTGGTTTTCATTTGATTTAGCTCATTTTCGAAATCTTTTTTAAAAATGTGCTTATATATTAAATTTCATTGCAATATCATCAAATCTGCGACTTTAGTCGTGACTTTGGACAAACGGACACACAGACGGGCATCGCTTGATTCGGCGGTGATGCTGATCAAGAATTCTCTATACCTACCTACTTTTCTATACCAATCACATCATATACTTCTTTGTGACCGCTTTAAGACAGTAGCACAAAGTAAATATACTCCTTACGCAATAAGGGTGGGGATATCAAAATTTAAGACAAAAAAAACAAAGACAACAATTGGTTCAAAAGTTTATCAGAACTGGACGAAATTAATAAATATATGACTAAGAAGCCTTTAGAGTTTACGATGATTCTTTGAACTGGGTCCTTATGCCACACTCACTTTTCGTTTGTCCTAAAAATCCCTTTTGGGGAACGACTTAGCTAAACAAACTCACTGATATAAATATCTAACTAATTTCAATACAAAAAATCAATGCAGAATTGATAATGATGAAAAATAAAGATGAATTCAAAATACTAATGAATTCCTTATTAAAGATGAATGCGAAATCATCCAAAGTTATTAATGAATTTATGAAATGAAAATGCAAATTAATAATTAATTTAAAAAAAAAAACATAATGGTAATGATGAATGCAAAATTAATGTAAATGAATATTGTATGCAAAAGTGATTCCTAATATTTGAATGATGATGAATAATTAATGATGAATGATGAATGATGAATGATGAGTGATGAGTGCTGAATGATGAATGATGAATGATGAATGATGAATGATGAATGATGAGTGATGAATGATGAATGATGAATGATGAATGATGAATGACGAATGATGAATGATGAATGATGAATGATGAATGATGAATGATGAATGATGAATGATGAATGATGAATGATGAATGATGAATGATGAATGATGAATGATGAATGATGAATGATGAATGATGAATGATGAATGATGAATGATGAATGATGAATGCTGAATGATGAATGATGAATGATGAATGATGAATGATGAATCACGAATGACGAATGATGAATGATGAATGATGAATGATGAATGATGAATGATGAATGATGAATGATGAATGATGAATGATGAATGATGAATGATGAATGATGAATGATGAATGATGAATGATGAATGATGAATGATGAATGATGAATGATGAATGATGAATGATGAATGATGAATGATGAATGATGAATGATGAATGATGAATGATGAATGATGAATGATGAATGATGAATGATGAATGATGAATGATGAATGATGAATTATGAATGATGAATGATGAATGATGAATGATGAATGATGAATGATGAATGATGAATGATGAATGATGAATGATGAATGATGAATGATGAATAATTAATGATGAATGATGAATGATGAGTGATGAGTGATGAATGATGAATGATGAATGATGAATGATGAATGCTGAATGATGAATGATGAATGATGAATGATGAGTGATGAATGATGAATGATGAATGATGAATGATGAATGACGAATGATGAATGATGAATGATGAATGATGAATGATGAATGATGAATGATGAATGATGAATGATGAATGATAAATGATGAATGATGAATGATGAATGATGAATGATGAATGATGAATGATGAATGATGAATGATGAATGATGAATGATGAATGATGAATGATGAATGATGAATGATGAATGATGAATGATGAATTCTGAATGATGAATGATGAATGATGAATGATGAATGATGAATGATGAATGATGAATGATGAATGATGAATGATGAATGCTGAATGATGAATGATGAATGATGAATGATGAATGACGAATGACGAATGATGAATGATGAATGATGAATGATGAATGATGAATGATGAATGATGAATGATGAATGATGAATGATGAATGATGAATGATGAATGATGAATGATGAATGATGAATGATGAATGATGAATGATGAATGATGAATGATGAATGATGAATGATGAATGATGAATGATGAATGATGAATGATGAATGATGAATGATGAATGATGAATGATGAATGATGAATGATGAATGATGAATGATGAATGATGAATGATGAATGATGAATGATGAATGATGAATGATGAATGATGAATGATGAATGATGAATGATGAATGATGAATGATGAATGATGAATGATGAATGATGAATTATGAATGATGAATGATGAATGATGAATGATGAATGATGAATGATGAATGATGAATGATGAATGATGAATGATGAATGATGAATGATGAATGATGAATGATGAATGATGAATGATGAATGATGAATGATGAATGATGAATGATGAATGATGAATGATGAATGATGAATGATGAATGATGAATGATGAATGATGAATGATGAATGATGAATGATGAATGATGAATGATGAATGATGAATGATGAATGATGAATGATGAATGATGAATGATGAATGATGAATGATGAATGATGAATGATGAATGATGAATGATGAATGATGAATGATGAATGATGAATGATGAATGATGAATGATGAATGATGAATGATGAATGATGAATGATGAATGATGAATGATGAATGATGAATGATGAATGATGAATGATGAATGATGAATGATGAATGATGAATGATGAATGATGAATGATGAATGATGAATGATGAATGATGAATGATGAATGATGAATGATGAATGATGAATGATGAATGATGAATGATGAATGATGAATGATGAATGATGAATGATGAATGATGAATGATGAATGATGAATGATGAATGATGAATGATGAATGATGAATGATGAATCACGAATGATGAATGATGAATGATGAATGATGAATGATGAATGATGAATGATGAATGATGAATGATGAATGATGAATGATGAATGATGAATGATGAATGATGGATGATGGATGATGAATGATAAATAATGAAGGCAAATTTCAAAATAAATGTAAATGAATAAGGAATGCAAAATTAATTCTGAATATTAAAATGACGAAAGCATGTATGCATAAATGAATTATAAATGCAAAAATATTAATTTTAAAATTTATAATGAATTTTAAAATAAGTGAATAGAAAATGAATAATGAATGAACGTTTAAAGAAATAATGAACGTTTGCATTTATCATTCCACATTTATTTTGAATTCATTTTTCATTTTGCATATTGAATTGATACTTTCATTTGGCATTCATCTTTATCTTCAAATTTATCGGAAAATTTGTATTCATTATTGATCTCGAATTCAATATCAATTTTGTATTTTCATTTATTTTGCACATTCATTATAATTCATTATAAATTTTAAAATAAGTGAATAGAAAATGAATAATGAATGAAAATGAATAATCAATTTAAAATTAAAAACGATGATTCCAAAATGAATGATGATTGCAATTTAATAATGATTTTTTGAATGATGGACGCATGAATGAATGTTCGAATGAATGTAAAACAAAGATGAATGCAAAATGCATGAGGAGTGCAAAATAAATGAAAATACAAAATTGATATTGAATTCGAGATCAATAATGAATACAAATTTAACGATGAATTTGAAGTTAAAGATGAGTGCCAAATGAAAGTATCAATTCAATATGCAAAATGAAAAATTAATTCAAAATAAATGTGGAATGATAAATGCAAACGGAATAATGAATTCAAAATAATAATAAATATAAATTAATAATGAATGAAATATTCATTTTATATTCAAATTCAATGACGAATATAAATTGAGTATTTATTGCAAAATAAAAACTGAATTGAAATAAGAAATGAATGAAAAATAAATGATGAATACAAAAATAGGACCTGTTGAATAGGACAAAAATAGGACAAAAAACTATCTGTTATTTGAACTCTAGTGAGGTTTCAAATATATTTTTTGTACTGTAAATGCTATGTGGGTTAATTTGGTTTTTAAATTTTTTAGTTTGACAAATTGCTTCATTAAATGATTAACCTTTTAAACCACTTTGGACCAATCAAATTCTGAATTTCGAACTAATAATTTAATAATAACTTGAGCTACCATAAAAAAACTCCCCAACAAAAAAACAGACACAAAATTGCAACATTTTTACTTTCCATCACTTTGTGGGGTTATCGTAGGGACAGCGAGTAACAATAGCTGTAATTCTGTCAGAAATCATTTCCACAACAATGAAGTTGTTGAGTCCATTTATATAATAATAGCAAAAAAATAAAAAATAAAAATAAAGAACAAAAACAAACGCGAAACAATTGGATTAGATTGATGATAATCACTGTGCAGGTTAAAAAGGCAGCCAACAACTTAAATGGGGTTTAAAAAGCCATAACGGAGCATCATTCATTTCAAAAATTTTTACGCTAGTAACGCGAAGCGAACGGCAAAAAAGTTGTTGGCAAATTGCTAGCAGTTTATTTGTAGTCATCAACATAGTTGAATGGGAAGGCAGTCAGGCAGGCGTTAGTTGGTAGGAGGCACAAAATATATAGACACAGAATTTGTAAACGTCTTCTAACAAAGTAAGAAAATTGAAAAGAATTTGTAGCAGCAGGAAAATCATTCAAAGGCAAAGCAAAATCAAACGATTTATGAGCGTCAAACGTGTAGAACATAGGGCTCATAATTTAAAAATCGCTGTTTTTTTTATTAAGATTTAAATTCTATATAATAAGCGCTCAAACACGCAATTAAATAAATCATTTCAACACATGGCTCTAAAAGAACCAACAGCGTTTCTACAGCAACAGCAACAACAACAACAAACGCACAAATGCCATATCGAATAACAACAAACAATAAATTTTGAATTATTCTGCGTTGTATTCTTTTAAGGTTAAGCTTGATGCACAAAATAAATATGATTTACAATTGGTGTTGAAATGTTACCGTGCAAAGAAGCGCTGCCGGCTAAGCATGTTCGTGCTAGTGTTGCCCACACTTACTTACCCAGCAACAACAACACTAAGAACAGCAACAGCGGCACAAGACTGTTGCCCTAGCTATGCCATGACTAATAATTATAGAAACATAGCGACAGCCACCACAAGCTCGACACAAAAAAATAATTTATTGATTGTCTGTATCAATGAGCAGTTTTGCCTAGTGATCAAAATAGTGATCAAAGGTTCAGGCCACAAACTGCGCCTGAGGTTGCGCCAGTGTTTAAAATCATCTTAAGAGTTCGAGCAACAGGTGTGTAGGCTCTGATGCGATTATTACAAAGCGCACGCAATAACTCGCATAAGAGACGAGCAAGAAAAACCAAATGAAACTGAAAAAAAAACAACAATAAAAAACAGCAATAAAAAAGTAGCTGGAGTCAAACAAAGGCCAATCAAGTTGCGTGCGGAGATTATGGCAACAATGTTGCAGCAACTTGACGTCGGCAGCAGCGTGAAGAAACATTTTTTTTATTCACTATATAAGCGGCAGCAGCGTGAAGAAACATTTTTTTATTCACTATATAAGCGGAAAATTCGCAGTGTCAATATTGAGCGGATCACAGCAAGGCTAAGCATATAAAACGAAAGACTTAAGAAACAAACAAAAACATTTTAATAAAAAAAGAATCATCGCCATGTCAATAATAAAAAAAAAAAAACATAAAAATAGAAGATACAGTTACAACAGTTTCAGCTTCAGCAAGAGACAACAGAAAAAACAAAAGACTTAAGAAACGAACTCGGCACTCAATAAAAAGTTTTTAGAGGGCAAAATAACAGCTTTTTAAATATTTCAAAAATTTTACTAGCAATGAAACTATAAAAAGTGATAAACTCAATAATATAATACAAATAATACACAGCGAGAAAAATTTAGAGCTACACCGAGAGAAAAAAAATTACTTTAGGCTTAGTGAAAATGTTTAAATTAATATTAAAAATAAACGAATTTGCTCTTTAGTTGATTTGAAAAGTTTTTTTTTATTTTGTCTTGTACTCGCATTGTTTTTTTAATATCAATATTCGTTGGCTCCTATATCGTCAGAATTTGCGAAGCGTGACAGTATTTTATATGAAATTTGAGATAAGATTTTTTTTTTAAACTCAACGCAATATATTCGAACTTATTTTATTAGTCAAAAAAAAAAAAATATAATTTTAAAGAAAACTTTTTTTCACGCTCAACTGAAGACTCAATTTTCAAACATTATGCCCTTACCCTCTACTGCATAACAAAACCCTTAGACACCCTGACGTTTGTACTAAAATCTAGAACTGAAAACCTTTTTTCCAAATCAGAAGTCAAATCATAGATTATATATCGGTTCTATGCACTTCGGGTAACATTTTTTGTAACGGAAATTTTTCTAGCTTGACGCCTATAACCTTATTGTCAGCTATAATTGTAAAAGTAAGCATTTCGCACGCAAAAATCATGCATTAGAGGGTTAAATTTCAGATCCCTTTTATTTTTCCCGAACACTTTCCAGAAGAAGCTATCGACACCCCGAATACAACTCGCCTATATTCATTGATACAAATTTCTATCAAACGAATTTCTGATGTAATGTTTCTACTGGTTTTTTACTTTTGTTGTTTCTACATATCGACTGGTCTCTAACTGAACCTCGTAAGTCAAAAAATCGAGGTTTTCAGGAGGAGTAAAAAACTCATTTTTTCCTTAGACAGAAATATAATTTGTAATCAAATTACAATTTACAAATTACAAATAACATTTACAGATTAAAAATTATATTTCAAATTAATCAGTTGAATCAGAAAAAATCAGTTTTTTGCTTCTCTTGAAAACCTCGATTTTTTTACTTACGAGGTTCAGTCAGAGACCAGTCGATATGTTGTTTGAACTATTCGGCTGTTCTTTAGAAATCAGAAAATAAAAATAGACATCAGTGGTCTAACACCAATTTGAAGAAGGTTTCTCTGGCTACATTCTCAACAGTTTTCACTGTAGATGCCATCTTCACTTAACCCTTCGTCGGTCAGATGTTCCTATAACCTATAGACGGCCGGCTGTGGTCTGGTCAGAACCCCATACATTTACATGTATTTATATGGGAAAATAGCCTTATTGGTGTCAAATGCAAACGTGTTTACAAATCATGTATGTTTATAGTTTCAGTTCTTTCTTGTATTAGCAGACTTTTGCATGTGTAAAACTACGTGATAGAATATTGAAGAAATTGTTGCCAAATGTAAAAAAAAAAAAAAATATCGTTTTATATTAATACATTTTTGTGTTTTATTTCAAAGTTATAAATAAAGTGATCATCGTCTGAGATAAAATTACGATCGAAGGTATCCTCATCAGTGTCTGCTGATAATGCCGCTTCCAACCTTTCATGAACATCCGCATCAATACTTCATCTTTGTCGTGTATTATAAATGAATTCAATTTTATCACACGTTTTGAAGATTGCAGTCAAAACAATTCGGAGTGGAACTAGTAAAATTGACTTTTGACTTGACGGAAAGAAAGCTATTTACACTGTGCCTTACCAAACAAGCTTTGCCTTTTTTCCGTTACAATTTGAATTCTTACATTAGTTACATTAGCAAAAAAATAACAAAAAAAGAGAAGAAAGAGACACTGTTAAGGAAATATAACACGTAGTTTGAATGATAAATTACAAAGAAAGTGTGAAAAAACGATGTAAATTGATCAAATCGTATCGCATTTCCTACATTTTCATACAAAGTACATAATGGTCTGGCCAGACTACATTCCACCGTCCGAGGTTGTAAAAAGTATACATTCTTGTTGTAATGTTTGTGTAGATTTTTTTTTTTCCTTATATTTTCATAGATCGATTGACAATAAAATTTTACAAAAGTCAAGAAATTTCAAGTCGATAGCTCAATTGGAAATATATTTACATTACAGTTAATATAGAAAAAGGTCTGACCAGAACCATCTGACCGACGGAGCTTACTTTTCCACCCTTCCACTCTTTGCTCCGAACAAACAGCTGCTCACTCAGGTTTTAACTCTCAGTTTAAATGCTGCCTCAGAGTAGATATTTGGTGGTTCCTTCAAAGTAATACGTTATGTGGGGCTACTTTGAAGTATCCTAAGTAAGGCTCTGCAACTTATAGGTCATCTGGACTACCGAAGCGTTATCCTCCTCAGCCATGGCTTATGCTTCTTTATCAGCCTTTCAGAAGAGGCTGATTTTCAACTGAACTAGTACCTTGAGTAAGTTTGACTTACCATCCGAGGACATGTCTCATTATATATAACTGGTCGTGTGCTTTCTCTAGTCTGATGTATTTCACATCTTAACAACCGATGCTCAAGTCGTTGTTTCAATGTTCGAGATAGGGAAGGGACTTCTGCAATATTGGTAACCACGTGCAGAGATATTTTAAATTGCACTTATCATAAAGTTTAGTTTAATTAAAGGATAGGTAGGAAAGGATATCATGGGGGTGTAATTTGTCTGGTTTGGGGTTCATCCTTTGGCCAAGGATTAACAAAGAGAATTGTGGTGACGCTATACACCTCCGCTATATATATCGCTACCAGAACGCTCAATCATATATATAGAATGTTACCAATTTAAGTTTTGCAAAAAAGGTCGAAGTACGAAGCTCCGTAAAGTACGTTCATGTCAATTTCACATGGATCAAAGAATACTATCGAAATGACATGAATCACCTTGTTAAAAATAAACAGCAAAAAGTTAAAATATCTATGATGAACACATTTAAAATAAATAAAAATGTCTTCTATCATCATATCTTTTATTTCTATCAGAAATCAACCCGTTTGTTCGTAAACGAGATCGCAAGAGAATCATTAATAATTAATTTTTTTCTTTTTTGTTTATCAAAAGAATGTTCCTAAATGTATTATTTCTGTTTCATTTACGAGTAAAAAAGTTACAATATGAATCCTTTGCAAATTCCTTTTCAAACTAAACAGTTTCACTAACGATTCAGTTGCGAGCACATTTTCGAACAAAAATGCATCTATAATAATTCATTTCTGAAAAAAAAATAGTTGGTTTGTGAAACATTTTTTCCTTCTTAAATGAATAAAAAAACTTTTATCTATGTTCGCATTTTTTCTTAAGAACCCATTTTTTGTTCAAAGGAAATATCTTTCTTTTTTTTATTCGAAATAGAAACTTTTACGAATGTCGCAAGGAACTTGAAATTTTTGGATAAATTAAAACTTGTTGAGCTTTTGTGCTTTTGCGAATAACACGTTATATCGAGTACCATTATGTTATACATACCTTCACTAGTGATTCAGTGGGTTCGCTTATTAGTTTTTATAAAAATATTTTTTCTGCCAGCTGACATACTTCGTAGGGTCGCCTACGGGCCTCTACGGGCTGCTTTAATCTATTTTTTTTTTCTTCTTCTCGTTTTCACTAGCCATACACGCATATCATTTACATAATTTAAGTTATTAGAAAAGCGAAAAAGGAGCAAATTGAAAATTCTAGGAAAAATTCACATTTGTTGATCTATGAGCACGTTTTCTTCGCGCTCAACCAAAAAGGGAATAAATTCAGAGTACACGTAAAACAACGCACATATTAAAAGTGGAAGCAAAAATCCTTTCCTTATGCAGCCTAACCGACGGAAAAAGACAGACAAGATTTCCAACCAGTCCGCCATCCGGCCAGTCAGCGAGTTGGTAGCTAAGGCGATAAAGATCACAGCGAAGCAAAATAAATGACTTGCAATCTAATCTAATTAAGCTGCAAAAACAGTGAACGGATATTCATGCTAAGCACAGCAAGCAGCACCATTGCTACGTTCTCGAGATGAGTGAGAGTTTGAGCTGAATGGATCACGCATCACGTTTGTGCAGTTGCGCATGCGCGCCACGTTAAAGGCGCGTAGAAGAACATTTTCAAAGGCTTTTCATCGATTCTAATGCTAAGCCACAAGCAGACTTACAGATAGTTAGACACAACGTGAGACATACAAACCGACGGACAGACAAACAATCACACAATCAAAGCACTGCATCTGGAGAGACATAGAAATACAGCGGCCACTGTTACAAGTGGCAGATTTGTTTGAATTTTGTTGTTTTTTTTTTCAAAAACTCTACAAAAACTTGCGTTCTATAAATTTTAAACAGCGGCGGGTACAACATCATCAGCAACAGGATTGTTGTTGGGATTCTAGGTGAAAAAAAAAATTGACAGCTTGTTGCGTGCGTTTGTTCGTACATGCTGCAACGCTCTCCTGCTTTTTGAATTCTGCGCATGCGCCACTTAACCAAATGCAACGTTATAATTTTAACATGTTGGCGCTCCGTTATCTTTATTCAATGCTAGTGCAACGAACACGATTTTTTTTAACGCCAACTGGCAGTGGTCAGCACAGAGCGTGATTTTTTTTTATATATATTTTCGCATAATTTTTGAAGAAGGGCGTTATTAGTGCGCTTCAAAATTATTGTTTGTTACGCCTGCGCACACAAAACTGTTATAATGAATAATTATTTTAGCGAAATTTTAATGTAACGCAGTCAGTCGCAAGATTTTTGCGTGTAAACTTCAAATAAAATACGGCAAGAACAGACACAGCTAAAGAAGAAAAGGTTGAAAAGCAGTTCAAAGTCCTTTGGGATTTCAACTTTTATTGTCTTCAATCAGTGTCTCGATTTTATTGAGAATTCGGGAGTTGTTTTCGCCATGCATTTGGCAGATATTAAAACTATTTAGCAAATTACTGCGGATAGTTTAAGATAGACGCAGTGACCAACTGTTTTGAACAGTATTTTCGTTGACTGAGGAGACAATAATTTCTATGACGTCACTTTATTTGTCAGAGGGGCGTGGTTGAATTAAATTTAAACAATTTTTAAAAAAATAAATAAACTTTTGCTTTAAAAAAAGCTTACGTTCAAATTCTCATGTCAATAGAGGTTTAATAAATGTTTTTATTGTTAAAATAAAGATTTATTGTTTTGATGACGTCATTTCATGTGGAGTAGGCGTGGATTTGTTAACATTTGCAATGGATTAAAGCTAATGAGGCTTATTAAAGCTTAAAGCTGATGTATAGATAACATCGCTGCATTATGACATTGATATTCTCGGAGAAATTCAACTTTTTCAAAGTTGGGGGAGTTTGACAAACGGGAAATTTGAAGGGCTTTGTTGTTTTCGATTTTAAGGTTACTGTGTCTTTTTTTATTGCTGTTTTCGAGTTAACTCGTATTTATGCATTCATAGTTTATTTTAAAACCTTTAAGTCACAGCGATAAGTTTTCTACTCGTTAAGATGTTTTAAAAAAATTATCTGAAAACGAATTCAAAAACACAGACGTGGAAATAATGATGATGAGTAGGTAACCCAACTAAAATAAAACCCAAATATTTTAAATTTCAGAATTTTCTAATTTAGATTTTAGGATCGTGATCAGCAACCCCAAAAACATTCAAAGAACACGCTTCAGCCTTTTTCAATTTTCCCATTTTCACATTTCACAATTTTTACAGCCATATTGGATCCGTCATCTTGGATTTTAGAGTTTCCGAATGAATACTACAGATTTATGATCGGCAAGACTGATTTTCAGTCTGAAAGCCTTCAAGCATAAAATTTCCGACATAATCTTCACATTTTACAGGTCCGCTTCAGTTTTCACTTTTAACGCCCGCTTTATTGGATCCGCCATTTTGTATGTAGGATTCTCCGAAATTTGACTTTAAATTCATGATCAGCAATTCCAATAGCATTTGAATAACAAGTTTAAGCTATAATCTTCAATTTATATGATGGTTATTTTATGGCTCGGTTTTCACTTCTCACGCTATCTTGGAATCACCATCTTGGATTTATTCGCCATCTTGGAATTTCTGAATTCTCCTGCTTGTAATTTCTGAATTAAGACTCCAGGTTCGTTATACGTGCTCCAAAAACAACCGTGTCCCAAGTTTTAACCATAATCCTTAAATTTTATAGCCTTTTGATTTTTCCGTCCACTAAATTGGATCCGCCATCTTGGATACAGGAATTTTTAATTTCTAATTTCTGATAAGCAACCCCAAAAATACTCTTTCTTTAATCTGGAGAATGAGGCTTTGATTTCGCGCGCATTGTGACCAATAATATCGATATACAGCCCTATCATGAAAAATTTTCTCCCGGAAAGGGGAGTTTCCGTTTTTAAAATAAAGCTCGAAAACTTTTTGGAAATTTTTAATGCAAATTTTTATCAACCTTTAATATTGATAAGTATAAAATACAAAAATGTAATGATTTTATCTGCTATCTTAAAAGCGAAAACTCCCTTTTACAATTCTCGGGAAAAAATTTTTCATGATATGGCTGAAAACAATGTTCAACACAAAAAAAAATTACAAGGTTCCGACAATGGATTCTGGTAGAGGAGACAAAAAAACAATATACGTGTATCGGCGTTTTGAAAGTTTACGTATGAGTCTTTTTTAAGGGGGGGATTTAATTTTCCGCCTTTTTGAACATTCTTATAGTGAATCGGCATAGGAAATCATGTTATCCTTACATTTTGGGTATAGGATGTGTTCTGATGATGGCGCATATGGTAACAAGTTTTGGTACAATAAAATAATGGGAACCGGAAGAGGGGACTCAATTTAACTTTTGCTTTGATTTTGCTTCTCATAGTTTTTTGTTTGAACCTAATGGATCTTATCAGCCAAAATGCATCCGATAAGGTTCGTTGCTAGGATAAGTATGATGCTAATTATGATGGGCCAAATGAGTAAATTACTTTTTTCATAGAAATTAACCCCCTAAAACCAAGTTTTGTGCGAGATTTTATCTTCAATTCTGAATAAGTACGAAATTAGCCCTTTAACACATTTTAAGTTTTGACTTATTTCTGGCATTTAAGTTGAATTTTCAGCTTTGGTGTATTCAGAGACTTATAGTAGAATTGTATGATAAATTTTTTTGTGGAACATTTTAACCCATTACATCCTTGTTTTATGGGTCTTTTTTGCCTTTTATCAAAAAAACCTCAAAAAAGACCCATAAATTGAGAAGTTAGGGGTTAAAATGTTCCACAAAAATATTTCTCGTATTATTTTACACAAATCCTCAGAACACATCCTATACCCAAAATGTAAGGATAACATGGTTTACTATGCCGTTTCACTATAAGAATGTTAAAAAAAGGGGGAAATTAAAACCCTCCTAAAATAAGACTCATACGTAAACTTTCAAAACGCCGATACACGTGTATTGTTTTTTTGTCGCCTATACCAGAATCCATTGTCAGAATTATTTTGAAAAAAAAATTGATTTTGTTGTTCAGTGTAATCAGCATATGTTTGATATGTTTGGCTGATAATAAGCAGCTCTTTTTACTCTTGTAAAATATTGCGCCACTTCATCTCAGATCAGCAGTTCGTATGATCTTCTCCATCATAAGGTTGAAAAAGTAGCACGATAAAAAGTCACCTTATCTGAAACCTCGTTTGATATCGAATGGAGGAGTGAGATTATTCCCAATTTTAACTGTGCTACTGGTGTTGCTCAGTGTCATTCTACATAGATGGATGAATTCTTTCAGGAATACCAAATTCAGACATGGTGAAGATTCATTATTGGACTCTTGAAGGCGAATTTGTAATCGACGAAGAAATGGTGTGTTTTGATTTGTTTCTCTAGGATCTTCTCCAACATTTTTCGTGGCGTAAATATGTGATCGATAGTGGATTTGCCAGGTCTTAAGCCACTCTGATAAGGTCCAATCAGCTAGTTTACGATGGTCTTCAGTCCCACATAATACGCTCTATATGACCTTATATGCGATATTAAGAAGGCTTATCCGATGGTAGTTGGCGCAAATGGTGGGATCGCCTTACTTGTGAATTGGGCACAGCACACTGAGGTTCCAATCGTTATGATATTCATTCTTCCGACCATTTTCTGCATAAAAGCTCATAAATACATTTAAATAGAACTTCGCCTCCATTCTTAAAAAGCTCAACAGGTAGGCCATCGGCTCCTGCAGCTCGGTTGTTTTAAGCCAAGCTAAAGCTTTCAAGATTATTGTCGAGCTTTCAAGTTTAAGGTTGAGCAGCGGAACTTTTTACGCTGTCATCTGCAAATGGGGTTTCCGGGATATCATCTCTATTGGCGGGATTGCGTCAGCGTCGCCAATCAGGAACTTAGAGCGTCACGAAAATTAAACATGAAACAAGTTCTTTATTTACATATTTGTGTATAGTGCTTAATTTTGATGGATGCTTCTGAAATAAATTTTTCCCTGAAATTAGTGGTACTCTAAATTTGCAAGGTCGTTTGTGTGTAAGGGATATCTTCTTCGTTCAAAGCATTAAGGCCAGTCTTTAAAACCGTAAAATCTTCTCTTGATCTTTTCTCATGTTACCACCTAATTTGGTTTCTCAAGCTAAATACATATATTTAAAGATTTAGCTCAATTATTTATTATTTTGAATACGTTTTTCGTGCTTACGTTTTCTCCCTTATTTTTTTTCACATCAACAAATAAGCAAAAATAAAAAAAAAATTGCATCAACTACAAACAAACAATGAGTTAGTACGACATTTGATAAGTTTTCTGTTTGCATTTTTCTCCTCCGATATTGTAAGAAATTTACGTGTGGTCATGTCGATCTTTAGAGCCTCTTAACATTTGATGTTATCGCTAAAGCAGCAAATCGGGAGCACAAGAAAAAAGTGTCACCAAGTGTTTGGATAAACCTGCTGTAAGGCTTATAAGCTGCTTCCTGGTTTATGGTACAACTACACCTACGTTCTTGACTTAGCTGCATGGATATGTGTGCACATGTGCTGCACATGTAAGCATATGTGCTGTGCCTGCATGTAGATGACAATTGTGCTGATATCATTAATTTTAGTTGGCACTAACATACATATTCATACCAAAGCCAACGTTGTTGACGTTCTTGACTAACGTTTTTCCCCTTATATTGTCTTCGTTTGCAGAAAGTTAAAAAAATTTGCATTTCTTGAATTAAAAATTTTAAGTTATTTTCTTTTTAACTCACTTTCTATCAACTCGTCAATGAAAATCGACTTGAAAATGCATAAAGCATGAGTTTCCTTGAAAAACCCCATTTTCGTTTGATGTTTCGCAACATTTTCAGCTCATTTGATATGTTTAAAAATTATCTGAATTTATGGGAATTTAAATATTTTGCCAGTTCTTTTACCCGATGAACTGACTTGAAGTTTTTTTTTTTATATCCATTATCACACAACTTCGGGTTGCTTGGCGATCGTAAATAATAATCTTGTCAAATCTTGTTGCTCACACATGTTGCCGTCATCCTGCAACATGTTAGAATTCTTTAGCAACCTCTTGTTTTCAAGTTTGTATAATTCTGGTTTTGTTTATGAGATTATCTCTTAATTTGTTTCTTAATTGCTTCTTCATCTTCACTGTGATCAATCAGCTTGAATTCCTCTGCATCTTCTCAATACATAAAAATTATTTTATCTGCTCAATCTGCAATTCTTTAATTTTTTAATTGAAATGACTTTGAAACGTTAAACCTCAATAAGCAACATGTTTAGAATTCAGATCTAAAAAAGTTTTACTGTAACTTTACTATTTCACAGAAAAAACAAATATTTTTGGCGGAGAACGGCATTTAAGTTTGAACCCTTGCGACAACGCACACATGATCATAATGATATGCACACGTCCAAACTCTTCTATAGCGAAAGAATAGCATTGAATCGGAATCAGTTAATGCTGATGGAAATAAGACTATGCTTGGTAGAGGTAACAGCTTAGTTTTCTAGAAAAATTGGTAAAACTTCCACAAAGCTTCCATAAAGCTTCCATAAGGCTTCCATAAAGCTTCCATAAAGCTTCCATAAAGCTTCTATAAAACTTATAATATCCAAATATTTGAAGTTTAAAGGATTTATGTTTTTCAGTTTGTATAGGAAGTAGGCGGGGTTTTTACGGAGTTACGGAGTTTTTAGAGAAGTTGGGTTTTTTCGATTTTTTTACATTTCAAACTAAAAAACTTATTTTAGAAATATAGCTTATGTGCAAAATTTTAAGTATTAAGATAAATTTTTGTGTGAGTTTTTAAGATTTTACCATTAGATGACGTCAGTTTGTATGAGATAGCTGAGGTTTTTATTACATTTTGCCAAATTTCAGACTAAAAGTGTTTATTTGGAATCAAAGAGTGCAAAAGTGCTAAATTTCTAAATTTCAAGTGTTTAGATAAATTTTTGTGGAAGCTTTAGAAATTTTACCATTTTAATGACATGAGTTTGTATGGCAAGTTTTGACAAGTTTAAACAGTTACAGTCTGTATTTATAACCGCAGATTTCTTGCAAAATTTCAAGATCTTACATAAATTTTGACAAATTTTAATCTAAAAGTGCATTTTTGGAATCAGAGGTATTTATGTGCAAAATTTCAAGATTATAGATTAATTTTTGTGAAAATTTTAGTTATTTTGTAAGGAAGGTATCCGTGGGTTGCAATCAATTCTGAGGAATTTCAATTGTTTTAATTTCATTACAGTGCTTATTTGTGATTTGCAAAATATAAGATTTTACCATTGATCGCATCATGATCATTATATGGGAGGTAGTTGTGGCTTTTATCCGATGTAGCTAATTTATGAACTTGATTTTTTTTTAAGCTTATCTTTTAGATTTTATTATAATAGCTTCAAAATACCAGATGAAATCGTGATGACGTAAAGACAGACATAAAGACAGAAAATGGCTTAATGTACTCAGGTGGTGATCAAGAATATACTTTCCTATACCTAACAAGCCTCCCCTTGAGGGTTACCAAAAAATATATCCCTTACGTAGTAATTAATCTTGACATCTCCTGAGCAGAAATAAGAACTCTTGAAATATTATAAATCGTGCTTTTGGACAAATGAATATTTTTTAGAGTTGCAAAAAATTATAACCATGCATTAGAACTCGTATTGCTTAAAAAACAAAAAAATATTTCATTCATTTTTTGATTGCATGATTACAAATTGTCGAGCTGACAATCTTTTTAAAGTCACAACTTTGAAGTCAACAGATGAAATTTTCTTTTGAAGTTTTTTGATTCATTTATTATTATTGTAGTAACGTTCTTCGAGTAATGGATTGCATTCCATTGAAGTCATTTGAAATCAGTTGAAATAATTTAAAGTCAGTTGCAATCATTTAATGTGTGTTGAAATGATTTTAAGTCCGTTAAAATCACTTGAAGTCAGTTGATAACATTTGAAGTCAGTTGAAATCATTTGAAGTCACTTGAGTCATTTGAAGTCAGTTGGAATCATTTGAAGTCAGTTGATATCATTTGAAATCAGTTGAAATCATTTTAAGTCAGCTGAAATCGTTTGAAGTCAGATGAAATCATTTGAAGTCAGTTTAAATCCTCTGAAGTCAGTTGATATCATTTGAAGTCAGTTGAAATCATTTGAAGTCAGTTCAAATCCTCTGAAGTCGGTTGATATCATTTGAAGACAGTTGAAATTATTCGCAGTCAGTTGAAGACATTTTGAAATCACCAAAGTTATACATCATTTCCCCATTTGTCAATGTTTCCCAATTTTCACTTATAATTTGATTGAGTTGCAAGGTTTTCATTTGTTTATGGTAGAGATAAAAGAAAAAATAGTTTAAGCTCTCAATCGTTGTTTTTACTTACCATTTTGTGCGGACATGGTGAGATATTTTGAAAAATAACAGTTCATTCAATAAGTCCGTAGGATAAGTAAGAAAAACTCAAAATTTTGATAAAACTCGATTATATTATTCAACATAGTTTCCTTCGAGAGCGATACAACGAATATAGCAATTTCCAACTTCGTTTCGATTTTCCAACAATCATTGGACTTGAATTTCTTTCCATTCTCTTGAGATCTGAAGACAGGAAAAAAATTCTGAGGGCTAAATTTGGAGAATACGGTGGGTGGGTAAGCAATTCGAAGCCCATTTCATTCAATTTTGCCATTGTTTTCATCGATTTGTGACACGGTGCCATTGCCTTGGTGAAACAACACTTTTTTCTTTTGCAAATGTGGCCGTTTCTTTGCGATTTCAGCCTTCAATCGATCCAAAAGTGCACAGTAATAGTCGCTATTGATGGTGGTTCCTTTTTGGAGATAGTCGATGAATATTATTCCTTTCGCATTTCAAAATACAGTCGCCGTCACCTTACTGTTGGGTCTTTGCTCGCTTTGGATTCGGTTCGTCGACTGCTGTCCACTTAGCAGACTGTCTTTTGGATTCTGGTGTATAATAGTGAAGCCATGTTTCATCCATTGTCACATATCGACGATAGAATTCGATTTATTGCGGTTTAACAGCGCCAAACACTCCTCTGAAGCATCTATTCGTTGTTGTTTTTGGTCGACTGTGAGCTCACGCGGAACCCACTTTGCACAGAGCTTTCGCATACCCAAATGTTCGTGTAAAATGGTAAAAACACTACCATCTTAACAATGGTAATCTTAACAAACAACATATCTTTACAATGTCAGCTAGCTCGTGCACCTTGAATTTCCGATCCTTCATAACCAGTTTGTGGAGTTTTTTATGTTTTCTGAAATAACAGCCTCATTTGGGCGTCCACTGCGCTCAGCATCATTTGTGCTGGTACGACCACGTTTAAATTCAATCCATTTTCTACCATTTGTCTCGATGGAGCAGAGTCCGGATAATGTTTATCAAGCCATTGTTTGGTTTCCACTGTATTTTTCTTTTTCATCAAAAAGCAATGCTTTATCAAAACTCGAAATTCACTTCTTTCCATTTTTTTTTTTTTTTTTTTTCAATAACTAAACCTTCACACAAAATTCTATAACTCACGAATCAATAGTTCGATTGTTGTCAAATTTATATACGTATCGTTTGAAGGTTAGTTCTAAACAAAAATCATATGGAAAAAAATCTAGTTACGCCATCTATGTGTCATCCTATGGACTTTTTGAACGGAATGTTATCAATCAATTGACTTCAAAGCCTGTCGCTATATTCAAGTGATTAATATCTTAATTGGTTTTGAAATAATTACTTCAACTCCAATTTTCACTTAAATCATGAAGACTCAATATTTGAAAATAAAAATGAACCCGTTTCGACCCAAAGTGGCATAGATTTTGGCTTATTTCGTCAATGTTTTCGTCAATCTTGGATAAAAATTTGAGAGACATGTTGTTTTTGGGGAAAAAATTATTGAGAGTGGGGAAAAAACTATATATTCACGTACAGCATACAGGTGTGTGTACTTCATGACCCTGTCGAACAAAATTGTAGAATTCAGCAATTTTCAGAAAACCACAGCGTAAATCCATCCGGGTGAAAAAATGACGTTTTTGGCCATTTTTGGTTCGTCGTCTTAGATTCTCTATCTTAGATTTTGCAAAAGGGCAATTATAACCTCGGAACCTTCATCAGCGAACCATTTCTGGCTCAAAAACTAATTTTTGTAATATTTTCGCCATGAACTTTTTTCTGAAATATTCTAAAATTTTTGCTTCACCCACTCTCAATAATGTTTTCTCCCAACCTCGACTTATTTTTAGAGTTATCAATGTTGTTGTTAAAATTGTTCATATATTTTGTTTGAACTAGCTTCTAGAAATGGCATCAAAAAATATTTGAGCAAATGTGTTGGAAAATCTTGCAAAAGAATTTTTTTTTTAACAACTCTAAAATATCGAAGGAGCACCTGAATATTCGCTGTCAAGTCAACATTTCTTTGATTGTATCAATAACAACTTCTAGCAGCCCAAATCAGTTTAACTGAATCGCTATAACTTTCTTACAATAACAACAACAACACACACGACAACATTTCCTGTACAATTTAATCTAAATCAAACTGCATCACTCGCGTTACACTAACTCGCTTGCTTCAGTTTTGAATTCCATTGCGGAAGATTTTAATTTTCCAACTGAAATGTTAGACATTTAAATCCAATCTAAAGAACATGCATTTTTAATACATATTTCCTAACAATTTCAATTGCAACTAACAAGTTTTTTTCATTCGTTTGTTTTTTTGTTTTCAGATCTGCCAACTATTATCGCGACAGCAATAATTGTGAGCTTTCCGAAATGGACCGTATTACCTTGGCCGGTACGAGCGCATTCCAACCACAAGATGGCATTGATTATCTGGAGAATAACTGCGCTGAGGAACCCAATAAATTGTGCGAATTCAAACGTCTGTCCGGTCGAATTTTGAAGACTGTCGATTCAGTTTATCAGGATGTTGGCAGCATTGATGAATGCCGTGATTTGTGCCTTAATTCGCCGTATAGGTAAGTCATTGAGGCAACTCAGCGTAAGTGCAGCTGTTGATGAAGTTGATGTTGAAGTAGATAACTTAAAAATCTTGTTAGAATAAAAACAGCTATCATCTGAGGTAAGGAGGTAGCAGGCGGAGGTGTTGAGCTCTGGTAACCAGTCATAATTTTAGGAGGAAGGAGAACTCGTTCGCTCGTTCGTTCGTTCCTTTCCTTGTTTAGTGTTGCTGCTGCTGTTGCTATTTTGACTATAAAATGGTCATTAAACAACAAATAGCTGGTGACTGACTGTCAATACATTAAATTGTCAGTGTTGATTGCTTCAGGTTTGATGTTTGTTGGCAACACGCTGTTTATTACATGCCAAATGTATGCCGTTAAAAGGATTTGCAGCTTAAACTTTTATATTTTACGTTTCGAAAGTACGCTCGCTTAACAAGAGTTGCAAGGCATAGCAACAATGTTGCAAGTAGTTGCCAGCTAGAGCAAAATGTTGCCAACAGAATAGCAACTGTTTTTTTTTTTTTAGTTTTTTTATTATAAGCTGGTTTTTTCAGTTCGTAATTAAAAATAAGTTGTGATATTAAATAACAACGACAAGTGAAGGAATATGTAGAATATGTATGTATACGAGTATGTTAATTCAATTTTAATATCATTTAAGTTGTATCCTTGCCATAAAAATTATGAAATCAGGTTGATGTAGTTCGGTATGAAGGCCAGGTTTGACGTTGCTAGTGATTCAAAGAGAGTTAGTGAGATATTTAAAACGTGCTGTATATACCACATACAACAAAGCTGGCCATCAAGTGACTCAGTTGGCTCATTTTGCTCAATTTGAAGAAGTATATTTTCAGTTTATCAAACTTTCCGAATGACATTTTTAAAAACTATTTTTTTATTTATTCTTTTATTTTTAAAATTAACATGCTTTGACTTATTTGTAATATTGTGGGCTCGACTGAATTCATTGGTTGCCATTATTTTCTGCCAGAAAATGTCTGGGCTTTTATGATATAATTTAAAATCTTTATAGAAGATATATAACGACCCTTTTATTCCATAAAATTCAAAAGTGTAGTCTATGAAGCTATAAAAAGGAGTTGTTGTTAGAAAAATTTAAAATTTAAAATTTGTTTTTTTATAAAAATAATACTAGAAAAGAATATATCTGATAAATATTTCGAAAATCAATGAAAGGATTAAAATAACGTTAAAGAGTATTATAAACATTTTTACAATTTATTGAAAATATCTTCCAACCTATAATTCTAAGGGGAATAGCTATCATTGGAGTGTATCATAAAAAAAATTAAAATAAAATAAATAAAAAAAATTAATAAAAGAATAAATAAGAAATAAATAAGAAATATTAAAAATAAATATTTTTACATTACATTTAATAAACAAATTTTAAATAAATAAAAATAATAACATGTATAAAAATTTAACAAAAATTATAATGTATAATAATAAAAATAATTAAAATAAAAAAAAACAAAATAACTTCGTGGTAACAATATTTAAAATTAAGAAAAAAAAATTAAAACAAAGAAATATATTCAATAACAAAATAAAAAGATATACAAAAAATATACATATATAAAAAAATACAGATATATGGAAATACATAAAATATAATATAAAAATTATAAAAACCGCAGAAAAAAAATCGACAAAATAAAAAAACTCATAAAAATATGAAATTAAGATGTATAATTTTTTAAAAAGCATAAAACAATAATATTCCTACAAAAAGTAATGCAAATATATTATGAATTTAAAAAAAATATAAAAATATAAAAATGAAAAAATAATTAACTAAAATAAAAAAGGATAAAAATATCAGATGATAACTCATTATACATAAAGGTTAGAAATATATAAAATATTTTGATATTATTATAAGATGATTACTTTTAATGCATAATAGTAAGAAATATATTAAACTTTAATGTAAAATAAAAATTACAATATATAAAAAATTGAGATACGTAAAATAAATCCAGAAATAATTTAAATTTTATAAAACAATCAAAATTATAAATAAAAAATAAAATAATGCGTTAACAAACCGAAATAAGAATAAACAATAAAAATATTGATAAAAAACAAAAATAAATTAGTAAGTTAAATAAAAAGAAATACGAATAAACAAGAAAAAAATAATGTCAATTAAAGAAAAAAATTATAACAATATCAGATAATATAATATATAAATACAAAAAATTTAACGAGGTTACAAATTTAAAAAAAAAAAAATTTTCAGGAATTTTTTTCATAGAAGAAAAAAAATATCGTTTTAAAATTTTGCACATATGTTTATTAGCATTTAAAAAATACAAAAACATGTTTTCAGAATTTTTGAAGCGGTTTTTCCAGTTGATTTTAATGCCAAAAAGTGACGGTGTACAGGATATCACCAGTCTGGAGCATCTGATGGTGTTTGTTGTTTAAGTGGCTATCGCCTGAACTAGGATAATTTTTTTCCGCCGAAAAAAAAACAAAATGGCGGGCATTCGAAAAAAGTCAATTTTGGAGGTTACAAAATCGGCCGCCATTTTGCTTTTTTTTTATTCTGTAAATATTAATAAATATATCTGCAAAATTTAAAAACGATAACTTTTTTTTTTCTATAAAAAAATACACGAAAATTTTTTTTTTAAATTTGTAACTTATATGCTCCTAAAAACAAAACTAAAAATAGTCATAAAAAATAAAATCATAATTTTATCTCGAATAAAATTAATAAAGATAAAAAACAGAATATTTAAAAAAAGTAATACAATTGTTTAAAGTTCATAATGAAAATAACAGTAAAATAAATACCAACAAATCAAAGAAAATTAAACAGAAATTGACAAAGCAAAAGTAATTAAGACATACATATAATTAAAAAATATAAAAAAACATATCAATAATAAATTCTAAAAAATATTAAAAAAATAACTTTATAAAATACAAATAACAAAAATATAAAAACAAAAATAATTCAAACGGTATAATTAATGAAAATAAAAATAAACACGCAAAAAAAAAAGCATTAATAAAAATGCAGTCACCAAAATCATTAAAATTTTTATAAGAAAAAATGTTTGTAAATAATAATAAAAAAAAAATTATTTAATACTAGCGGATGTTACCCGGTGTTGTATTTTATGTTGTTCTTGTACTTGTGTACTTGTTCGCGTTGTTACTGTACACTAAAAATGTGAAGGCATCATGTTGCCAGTTATTTCCTAGCAATTTTTTTTTCTAGGAATCAGAAGCCGCTGTTGTATTTGCGAAGGTGTGCAATCAGGCGTTAAGAAATCTGACGTAATTGTTTTTGTGTTATTATTTAAGCTTTTCTAGTGGATGGAAGGGAAGATGGCAGATAAAGGAGGTTGCGATAAAGTCTAACATTAAGTTAGATTAGAAAAATAAAAAAATAAAAATTTTTTTTTTTTTTTTTTTTAAAGCAGGATAAAAAAACTGACGGTTAGACAAAAATTTCATAAATGTCGGTTTGGCGTATTGAGATGCTAAATCGAATAAGAAAATCTGAAAATGTGCTTCTATCTCAAAATAAAGGACAGACACTTCAATTTCCTTCATCTAATATATAAAATCGAATGTGTGTCCTATAAAAAAATAAAATATTTTTCAAGAAACAAAATAAAAAAGAATTAATAAAAAAATAGATTATAATAATATAAATTTTTCATAAAAAATAAAAAAAAAACAATAAAAAATAAAAAAATACTTACTAAAAAAGAATAATGATATAATTTAATAAAAAGCGTAAGGAGCTACATTTTGATATTTAGTGATTTTTTTTTTCTTTTTAAGAATACTTGGCACATCGATCCCTTACATCTTAAAGAAAATTTGTTCTATTGATATTTTGTAAACTTTTTAAAAAAAGTTCACTGGCTTGACTTTTTTTTTTATCACATTCCTCTTTTATCCCACAGATGTCATTCCTACGACTTCGGCGATACCGGTGACATGGTCTGCCGTCTCTCTCATCACAGCCGCGCCACACTTTCCGATGTCCAGGATCCCTATCTAGAAGTACCCGAGGCAGCCACTTATGAACTTTCATCATGCTACAATGTAACAGTTGAATGCGGTGCCGGCGATATGATCGCACGTATACGCACCTCAAAACTTTTCGATGGCAAAGTATATGCTAAGGGTGCTCCAAAATCTTGCTCCTTCGATGTCAAGAGTGCTCTCGATTTTGAACTACGCATGGCTTATCATGACCTGGAATGCAATGTGCGTCAAAGCGGCTCTGGACGCTATATGAATGATGTTGTTATACAGCATCATGATACCATTGTCACTTCATCCGATTTAGGCTTAGCTGTTTCTTGCCAATATGATTTGACAAATAAGTCCGTTTCGAATGAGGTGGATCTAGGCGTCAAGGGCGACATTGAACCAGCATTGTCCGAGGAAGTTATTGTCGACTCACCCAATGTAATCATGAAGATCACATCACGTGACGGTTCAGATGTTATGCGCTCTGCAGAGGTCGGTGATCCGCTGGCGCTTAAATTTGAAATTCTCGATGAACAGAGTCCTTATGAGATCTTCGTACGCGAATTGGTCGCTATGGATGGTGGTGATAATGCTGAAATAACACTGATCGATTCGAATGGCTGTCCAACAGATCACTTTATTATGGGTCCCATATACAAGAGTTCGCTGTCGGGCAAAATTCTGCTGTCACACTTCGATGCTTTCAAGTTCCCATCGTCGGAGGTTGTACAGTTCCGTGCCTTGGTAACACCGTGTATGCCATCATGTGAGCCAGTGCAGTGTGACCAGGAAGATATGAGTGGTGAGCTCAAGTCATTGATATCGTATGGACGCAGGAGAAGGTCATTGAATGGAACAGGTGAGTTGGTTGGCGGAAAAGCGAAACAATGTTGCTAGCTTTTGTTGTAAGTTGGTTGGTTGTTGGCACTGAATATATGATGATGATGATGTGAAGCATGTTTGAGTCGTATTGAACAACTTTATTTGCTTACTTTGCAGTGGCTAACTGAGGACAGGGTGTATCGGCAAATTTAGTGGGTTCATTTTTTTGAAGAACCAGAATTTAAAATATGTTTACTTGAAACAAATATTTTTAAAAGTGCACATGAATGCAGATCTACTAAATACTCCGATTTGTTGAACATAAATCCATAAATTTTTATGGATTTTATAAGCACAGTGCTCTTTTATACAGATATTGCAACATTTTGCATGAGAATGACTTTTGTCCCAGGCGACCAATTCAATTCAACTAAGAATTCATTAAATTTAAACATTGTTTTAATATGTCATGACATATGACATAACTATATGTGAATATTGTCGCACGCACATACATTTCTCCCAAGCGACATATTCAAAAATCGCAAAATATGTAACTTATTAATATAGTGCACTCCACTATCGCAGATATTGTGATTTGTTGCACCAGAATGCATTGATCGCAGGCGAAAAATTGAAAAACACAGTGCGCTTTTATACAGAGATACACATATTGCAACATTTCGCATGAGAATGACTTTTGTCCCAGGTGACCAATTCAATTCAACTAAAAATTCATGAAATTTAGACATTCTTTTAATATGTCATGACACATGACATAACTATATGTGATATATTATCGCACGAACATACATTTGTCCCAAGCGACATATTCCAAAATCACAAAATATGTAACTAATTAATACAGTGCGCTTCAATGCAGTTATACATACTGCGACTTGTCGCACTAGAATACATTGGTCACAGGCAACAAGTTGAAAAATATTAAACATTTAACTATGTTTTATAATGCGCTTTTATGTAGGGATACACAAATTGCTACATTTAGCATGGTCATGACTTTTGTCCCAGGCGAGCATTTTAATTCAGTCCAAAAAACATAATATTCAAATTTTGTTTAAATAACGCAATGGTTATTAACTATATGTGAGATATTGTCGCACGAACATGCATTTGTCCCAGGCGACATATTCAAAAATCGCAAAATATGTAGCTTATTAATATAGTGAACTCCACTATCGCAGATATTGCGATTTGTCGCACCAGAATGCATTTATCGCAGGCGAAAAATTACAAAACACAGTGCGCTTATATAGATATACACATATTGCAACATGTCGCATGAGAACGACTTTTGTCCCAGGCGACCAATTCAATTCAACTAAGAATTTATAAAATTTAAACATTGTTTTATATCAAATGATACATGACATAAATATGTGTGCGATATTGTCGCGCGAACATGCATTTGTCCCAAGCGACATATTCAAAAATCACAAATTATATAACTTATATACATATATAACAAATTATAAATTAGTTACATAATTTGTGATTTTTTAATATGTCGCTTGGGACAAATATTTGTGCGTGCGACAATATATCAATATATATATATATATATCGCAACTTGTCTCACCAGAATAATAGGTCGCATGCGACAAATTGAAAAATCTTAAACACTTCACTATGTTTTATAATTCGCTTCTATGTAGAGGTACAGAAATTGCTACATGTAGCATGGTAATGACTTTTGTCCCAGGCGACGATTTTAATTCAGTTCAGAAAACTAACATTTTGTGTGAATAGCACATTTTGACGGAGGTCTACTATAAATATTAGATATTATCGCACTAATATGCATTTGTCCCAGGAGACAAATTCAAAGTCACAAAATTCTTAACTAATAAAGTGCACTTCAATGAAGGTAAAGATATTGCGACTATTTACACCGGAGAGCATTGGTCGCAGGCGACAAATTTAAAATTTGAATTTTTTATACTCAGTTTTATATGTAGAGAATTTTCATTAGAGATGCACACATTGCGAGATGTCGCATGGAAATAAATTTTGTCCCAGGCGACAAATTTAAAAGTCATTAAGAATGGAGCTGAATTTGATTTTTTTATTTTAAAAAAAAATAATTTTCAGTCCCTGAAAATAAATATAACACACCCTGTATGAAGCACGTTGTGCCAGAACGTTTATGAACTTCATGGTCATGCTTAGCTAATTTCTGTGTCTCGAAATCGCTATTCGACAGTAATGATGATGTTTATTTTGTAACTTCATATTGTGTCGAGAGACAGACAATCACATACATATATACACATACCTATACATACCAATACAGAGCTTTGTTTACGCTTTCAATAACTTGAGCCAACTTTTCGTGATTTTTAAAACATTTCCTTCATTTTCTAAATGATTTTTTTTTCTTCTTCTTTTTACTTATCTTGCAGCAACCTTTTACACTGGCATCAACCACAGACGTACACGTCGCGAGACAACCAAAAAACCTAGTCAGGAGGATATGCTTCTGGTGCAATCAATTCAGATCACTGACACATTCGGTTTCGATAAGCAACAACAAACAAAATCCAACAGCGGATATGATAGCAACGAGACGGTATTCATTTCGGGCGATGCAACACAAGGATTCTGTGTTAATGCAATTGGTAAGTAGTGTGCTTTTGTTTCTTTTGTTGTTGTATTTTATGTTGTTCTTGTACTTGTGTACTTGTTCGCGTTGTTACTGTACACTAAAAATGTGAAGGCATCATGTTGCCAGTTATTTCCTAGCAATTTTTTTTTCTAGGAATGAGAAGCCGCTGTTGTATTTGCGAAGGTGTGCAATCAGGCGTTAAGAAATCTGGCGTAATTGTTTTTGTGTTATTATTTAAGCTTTTCTAGTGGATGGAAGGGAAGATGGCAGATAAAGGAGGTTGCGATAAAGTCTAACCTTAAGTTAGATTAGAAAAATAAAAAAAAAAAAATATATATAAAACAAAAATAAATGGTTAGAACGTGACGTCAGCGCGGGTCGTTGATATAACGATATAATAACGTCTGGTAGTGAATGCAGAGAAATTACAGATATATGCTACTTTTGATATGGAATCAATATAGAATTGCTTAGCTTGTGAATTGAAGAAACAATATTGACAAATTGTGGCATAGTAGAAAGTGACAAATTGGCGCCTGAAACAATCGAGCAAAGGCATTATTTCTATAGCGATCTAGCGGAATAGGATTTATGAGTCTGAAAGTTATGAGGATTTCAGTGAGATTAGAAAGTATTATTAAGATGCATTAAACATAGGTCTATGTGCCAAATAAATGGTTTATTATTTATTTTAAATATCATAGAATAATACCTAAATACCTATATTTTACCATAATACTTAAAGCAATTTAGTACTTCAGTTGGCTTGATAGGCACAATTGGTTTCATAAGTACCAGGTACTAGGTACCAGGCAACAAGACACATGTAAAAATAACAACAACACCAAATATTTTGATGGTGATACACATTATTTTGACGTGCACTCACAAAAAAAAAAATGTTTTGTTGCATCCCAATTGTTGTTGGAAAATAAATTAATTCGATTCGCGAGTCTAATTGAAAAATCAACATATGTGACCCGGTCTACGAAAAGGGACCTTCGGTGTAAAAACAAGTTTTCGAGAAAACAGCTGTTTGTAAACGTTTAATTGTCGCACACTGAATGGCGTCTTTTCATTTATTTCAGCTTATCCTCTATTCTTACAGAGTTGTATTTCTTAGTCTATTAATACAGATTTGTATTTCTTAGTCAATTAATACGAGTTCTTTTTTTTAGTTAACGACCAACAGTGAAGAGGTGATTTGAAATGATGTTTATTATGTTATAATTCAATGTCCAATTTTTTTTCATTTTCACTCATTTCTGCTCTTTTTTTGGAAAATTCCTGACAAACTTCTTTACGAGTTGGAAACTTCTGCTTTGCGCCATTAGAAAGAGCACACATTAGTCTATCCGAATCGCCAAAAAAGTGAAAAATGATATTTTCACACCGAAGGTCCCTTTTCGTAGACCGGGTCACATATACACGGTGTATCAACAAGAGATGTAGATTTTGTTTTATAATAACTAAAACGAACATTTGTTTTGATGTCTCATATGCACACATGGAGACTATGTCGGAAACACAACATCTTTCAAATGGCCAATTTTTTGATTTCCCGCTTAGTAACTTTAAATACATAATCTAGTCCTGTCAACTACCATCTGTTAATAGAAAACTGTCAAATTTTGCCCAAGCTGCTTTATTTAGTTTGTGTTTAACAGCCATTGATAGCAGAGAACCTCGTGAATTTCGACAAAAATAGAAAAAACTGAATTTCGTTTTCTCATCAAGCATTACTCTTTACGCAAAAATAAACCATCACCGAAACCAAGGAAAGGCTTAATAAATACAACTGGAACTCTCCACCATCAATTTCAATGGTTAAGAAGTGTTTTACTGAATTCCATGGTCCATGGTGGTCGTATCGGCACAAGTGATGCCGAACTTGCAGGTCGCCCAAAAGTGGTCGGAAATCGTCGATAAAATCCATGGAATGATATTGGACGACCGGAGAAATAAAGTGCGTGAAGTGGCTTGGGCTGTAGGCATCTCAACTGAGCGGGTTCATCATATTTTACATGAAGATTTGAACATGAAAAAGCTATGGGTGCTGCAATTGCTCACACTCGACAATAAGCGCAGCCGTGTGATGATTTCAAAAAAGAGTTTGATGATGTTCAACCGTAATACGAAAGTGTTTTTGCACCGTTTCGTAAACGTAGACGATACGTGGATACATCACAATACACCATAGATCTAGGAACAGTCAAAGCAGTGGATTTCGTCGGGTGAACGTGCACCAATGAGGGCCAAGGTGGGTCTGTCGGACAACAAGGTCATGGCGACAGTTCTTTTTTTTTCATCCACGAGGAGCATTCACTCGATGGCTTTGAAAGCTTAAAACGATCATCGGCGAATATTATTCACAACAGAATAAGGACAGATTATTATGTTGGACAGATTTGACATTGATTTGAAGCAAAAACGAACGCATTTGGCAAAGAAAAAGAATTTTGCCACCATTACAACGAACCGGCAAATACGTCTGTAGTCGCCATGGCAAAAATTCATAAATTGGACTACGAACTGCTATCCCGTCCACCATATTCTCCAAATTTAGCCCACCCACGACTATTTCCTATTTCCAAAACCTGAAAAAATGGCTCGACGGCAAGAGATTTGAGTCGAATGAATAAGGTCATCGCTGAAGCAAACGCCTATTTTGAGGACCTTGATAAATAAAATCTATTATTTGGAAGGAGTAAAAAATTGGAAAAACGCTTGACTAAATGTATCGAACTTCAAAGAGACTATTTTGACAAATAAAACCCTTTTTTCCGAAAAAATACCTTTTATTCAAAAAGTCACTGATGTCCTCGTATGGCACCATACTGTTGCAAGTAGAATTTATTTTCTGGCTGTAAACACAGGTTATTTCGAAATTCAAAATAAAAAAAAAAAAATTGTAAAACAAATCCAACAAAAATTATCTATTTAAGATACGAACTTCATAAGAATGGCGTCCGTGGCGTAGTTGGTTAAAGTGCGTGGCCGCTATGTCAACGAACCTGGAGACCCGGGTTCGAACCCCAGCAGCGACAGAAAATTATTTGAATTAAAATAATTTTTCTGTACGGTCGCCACCTCTCTGCAGACGATGGAAAACCTCAGAGAGTAATCAAAATGCCATGTAAAGCTTCTTGAGAATAAGAACATTACGTTCATCGCCGTTCGGAGTCGGCGTTAAACCTGTAGGTCCATTTCTCGGTCAATTGTGTACAAACTTAATAACACGCACAACACAATTGATCATAAGAAGCTAGGTCAAAGTCCTTTCAAGAGCTGAAATGGCCAGTTATTTATTTTTTATTTACTTCATAAAAATAAGAAAAATAATTAAAACTTTAACGTCGTTAAACATTCTCTTTTTTCAGTATTTAGTCAAAATTCCATTTTGGCACTTTTTGGGAAGTTTTTGGGAAAGAATTCAATTCCATGATAAAAAATTACTTAAAAGTATTTTTCGGTCTCAGAAATCGAGCATGTAGCGTGCTTGACTGCCAACCCAGAGGTTCCGGATTCGACATACCGGCGAGGTCCTACGCTTTAACTTTTCTGTATTTCTTTTCTCATTTCTAATCAACTGAATGCGTCGCGAAAGTCGCGGGAGTTAAAATCTTAAAAATGCAATATTTTTGCATTTAATTATTACCCGCTAAGTAATTGCTACGAAAGCAAAGAATAGCACTTTGTCCTCTCATAACAAAAACAAAAAAAAAATGTTGGCACCACGGAGGCAACCGTTCAGTGCAGTTAAAATGCAACAAAAATGAAAAAACGTTGCATGTTATTATAACTCCGTAACGCTTAGTAATACAGTAAATTTTATGGTACGAGAGTAATGCTGATGTTTTCGGTCACATGAGAAAAATAATAAAAAAAGTTAATGGCGTCTTGAGGACTCTTAGCGAACACCTTAACCCAAATTGACCGGGCGCACCCATATGGTAACGCAACATAAAGTAACAATTAAAGCACCGTAGCAATCGGGCTATTTAAAAATATAACGGGAAAACATTTTTTTTGCAACATACACGCACATATTTTCTATTTTGCAAAGCAACAAGTCAGTTGTGTGTTGCGAGAAGTTCTTTTTGGGAAGTAAAAACCTTTCCATCCATTTAAAAACCTTAACTATTATCGTTCTATTCGGGTTAAACTAACCCAATACACCAAATGCAATAGCAAAAGAAAAATAAAAATAATATATTAATGAAAATCAAAATAAGGACAAGTATTAGGGCAAGGATTGTGATAACAATTAGGAAAAGGTTTAGAAATAAGACGAGGGCAAGTATCATGGCAAAGATAAGGCCCAGGAATAAAATAAGGAGTAGAAAAAATATTTGGACTAGATAGAGCATGGAATGGGACACGGATAAGAACAAGAATTCAGACAAGACTTGCGAAAAGGACTAGGATAAGGATTGGGATAGAGATAAGGACAAAGATGTATACATACCTAAAACAATATTAAGGACAAGATTGGAAAAAGAATAAGAACAAACAATGAGACAAGGAATAGAACAAGTATTTGGACACACTAACAACAAGATTTAGGACAAAGATTGGTTAAAAAATAGGGAAAATAATTAGAAAATAGATTCGAATAAAGAAACGGTCAGGAATTTGGACATTAAATAAAAGAAGAATTTGGACGAGAGGTAAGACTATTATTAGGACAATATAGGACAAGTTTGGGTACGAAGGAAATTATATGGATAAGAATAAGAATAAAATTAAAGCAATGTTAAAGATGCGCTGTCACGTCAAAACCTACGGTTGTTTTCACGAAACAACCAACTCCTTTTTTTATATACCTTTTGATAGATTATATAATGATTACTTTCAAAGGAAACGTTTCTTCATACATATCTAATTCAAGAATTTTAATTTTTTTTTTTCTAACTAGAGTGCAACTCAACTACAGTGAGCGTCAAAACAAAGTGTACACCATGAGTTTTAATACTTTTTACTTTATTTCAATATTTTAAAAAGAAATTTTATAAAAAATTTTAGTATTTTTGGAATTAATAATTTATGCTCTTATTATGTACTAACTAAAAATATAACTTATTTTACAACAAATTTTCACATAATTCAAAAACGAGAAATTCTCCATTTTCTTCGAGTCAAAATAAAGTGTACACTTTGTAAATAAGAAAAAATAACTTCAGTCCAATTATTAGTATTTTTTGTTTTCCTCGTGCCGAAATGACGGATTTCAACCGTCTTGGCATTGATTCCACAAATTTTGTTGTTACGTTTGAAGAAATTTTGTGCCATTCTTTAAGTTAAACGGCTTTCAGCGAGTCCTTGCTGGATATCGTCTTCTTTCTTATTTTTTTTTTCCAGATGTTCCCATAAATGTTCTATCGGGTTGAGGTTCGGTGAATGTGGGGGCTGATCCAGCTTTTTGGAGTTTTGCACAGCAACCATTCCTTTACTACCTTGGCTGTATGTTTCGGATCGTTTTCCTGCTGAGACATCTACAAGCGATCCAATCCTAATTGGTTAACACTGGCCGGCAAATAATCATTTAAAATATTAAAGTTATCGAATTTATTCATTGTACTGTCAATAAACGTTTAATTTCCTACTCCGTTTGCCGTCAAACACTCGCACATCATCACCGAGCCCCCACCATGCTTTATTGTAGAAGTAATATTTTGCTCCTTGAACTCCCGAGTTTTGCTTCTCCATATTTTTTGTAGATTTTTTCTTTCAAAAAATTTTGAATACGCTTTCGTCACTGAAAACTATGTTTTTCCAAAATAAAATTTCATTATTTTCATACTTTTTAGCAAAATCCATGAGTAGCCTTTGATTTTTTCTGATATAAACGGCTTTTTTCGAGGGATTCTTCCAAATAGACCACTTGCATTTAATGCACGTCTTATTGTACTGGCACTAACGTTGGTTGCTGATGATATGAAAAGACCATCCGCTATTTTCACTGCACTTGCAGAATTGTCACACTATTCTGAATACTGATCGTATTGCGGTTTCACAAAGTTGATTTCGTCTGCCAGCACCTGGTCGATTTTCTGGTGCTCCAAATTTTTTGTATTTGCCAATGATTTTCTTGATGGTATTATGATCTGTATAAAAAATTGAAACTATTTTGCGAAGCGATTTTCCTGCTTTATGGAATTTTATGACTTATTCCCGTGTTTCCATAGAAGTTTAACTACGCATTTTAAATAAGATTTCTTACAACTTACATCCTCCCTTTACCAAAAGCGAATGATGCAGAAACATTAACTAACATCATAATTAACCAATTTGAGAGAGATACCGTTACATTTATTTAAAATATTTGAAATTGCTAAGCTTACTATGCAGGTGCACACTTTGTTTTGACGCGATAAATATGGACTTTTTTTTGCTTTTATTAAATATTTTGTTGTAGTGGTAAATTATGTGCGAGAATTTATACTTATATTAAGAGACACTTTGATAAGAATTCAAAACATAATAAATTTTAGAACAGTGTTGAAGACTTATATGTGGTATAACTAGTATACAAAAAAGTGTACACTTTGTTTTGACGCCCACTGTATAACAGAAATGATTGACAGCTTTTCAACACCTACTTTAAACTATTCTTAAAAATATTCTTAAAAGACAACAAATTTAAATTTTTCTCTACTCTTTCTTTCTTTCTTTCGTTTAGGTCTCATCGTGGCTGCCACCGTTTTCCTACTGGCTCAACTGGCCGTCATCTCAATCTGGACTTATCTATTTCAACGACGCCGAAAGCAACTTGCTTACGCCAACGATGGTGTTATCAGCAGCGCCTCTAGCTATGGTGGTGCACACAGCAGCTCATCTGGTTCATCGACAATGGTAACAAGTGTGCCGAATGCGCGATCCGAATCATTATGTAAGCTATACGAAAGTGGTTTCGGCGGACGACATGGACGTCAATTTTAGACTGCATCAAAGTTTAAAGGATGAGTGCATTAAAAGTTTAAAGGAATTAAAAAATATAAACAACTTGTTGGAGAGAGGATTGCAATAAATTAACATAATATAAAGAAAACCACCTTTTTTGCAAAACTTATGTAAATTCTTGCCGAAAATGTGCTACAAGAATTGTTTGCAGTTAAAAGTTAAGAGAATTAAAAAAGAAGCCATTGAAAGTGAAGTTAAAGAAGAAACATATGAAAGCAACTCGAACAAATTGCAAGATAAAATAACAAAAAAAAAAAAAAAAACAAAAAAAGAGACACAAAATGGTGCCGATTTGCAATGGAGGGCAAAGAGAATAGAATATCTAAGATATACATTTTATAAACATAGAAGAAAATAAATCATAAAAAACATAAATAGTCTAAAACTAGTTAATTAAGTATTAAACAATTGAAGTATTGAAAGAGAAATTTTTAAAATTTTTGATTAAACTTAAGGAAGAAATTATTAAAAAAATAAAATTAGATTTTATTTATTTGGAAAAAAGGACGACTGAATAATAAAAATAAACGTTAAAAAATATTATTTTATTTTAAGTTATAATTAATTATGAAACATTATTTAATTACGTTAAATAGTATAGTACTGAAAAGAACTGCATTTACAATTTAACAAATTTAACTCTTTAAAACAACAATAATTTTTTTTTTTTACTCAAACATTTACTTAAAACAATACTATATGCAAGGAATATGATGATAAAATGCAATATAATTTTAATATATCGTAGTTTTTTATTGTTATTGTTTCTCCTTTTGATAAGGGAAAAACTGTCACTTGTCCTTTTTTCTAATATTTATATTGTTTTATTTCAAAAATAACTGCAGAATTGCATTTTCTTTCGGAAAAACAAAATGCTATTTACTTAAAAATTTATTTATATTTATAATTAATTCTATTTAATTTATCTTATCTTATGTATTAAATATAAGCTTAAGATATCGCTCAAATTGTCTGTCAAAAATTGCTGTTAATTTAATAACGTAATTTAATCGTAGACGAATTTAGTCCTATTTGCAGCAAATTTTTAATTATATTTTATCTTAAAACAATTTGATGATGATTTCCCGCTGTCAGATTTGTCAGATGAGAATGTCAAGAAAAATATTTTATTTTTTTATATATTATTTAAATACACAAAATAAAGAAATAAAATAAAGAAATAAATTTAAGACTTTTATTTGTATCAAAGCCGATAGTGAATTCAAGGATTATTTAAGATTTTTCAAGATTTTTCTTGGAGGGTATTCTAAGTACAAATATATTTAAAAGAATTAAATTATAAATAATAGTTAAAATTTAAATTAAAATAAAATAAAAGTAATCAAAATAATAGAAATACAAAAACAATAAAATAAAAACAATAAAAATATAAATGCACACAAAACAAAAACAAAAATAAAAATATAAATAAAAATAAATAAAATGAATATGAAAATGAAAATAAAAATAAAAATAAAAAAAAAATAATAATTAAAATAATTATAAATTAAAATAAAATTATAAATAAAATAAAATAAAATAAAAAAAAAAAATAAAAATAAAATAAAAATGAAAATACATGTCCAAGTTCTTCACCTAATCTTTGTTCGAATCTCTTTCTTAACTAATTCCTACCCCATTACTTTTCCCAATCTTTGTCCAATATCTTGTCCTTAGTCTGCCGAAATCCTTAATATTTTCCGTGTCCCATTTTTTGTCATTATCCTTTTCCCAATCTTATCCTAAATATTCTTTTAGATATGTCTAAATTTTTGTCCTAATCCATATCCTTATTCTTCTCATAGTCAATTTCCCAATGCTAGTGTGTAGTCTTGTAGTAATCCTTGTCTAATTCCATACCCTAATCTTTGTCGAAATATTTTTTAAACTCCTTCAAACTATCAGAAGGATAGGATTTTTGAAGGATTTTTCAGACTATCAAAAAGGTAAAATCTTTTAAATAAATAGAATAAAACAGAAAAAGCTAATATTTCCCGTGAAAACTATGACGAAAATGTTTTTACAAATAAACATTTTATTGGTTGCTTCAGACTTTGAATATACTTTTGTTAGGTCGTATAATTTTTTTTACCTTAACATCTATCGCGCGTTATAATTCCATGCAACAAATGCGTCATGAGATGTTTTTATTTTTTTATTTTTTTTTGTTCATAAAGTCTACAAATTAATATTTAATGTTTTACCATTACTTTTATCATAGCATCTATATTCAGCTAGTAAAAATTCCATGCAACGCACATTGGGCCAGAAATTTGAAAAAGTGGCCAAAACTCATATCTTGGCGATGCATAGACAGAATTAAATAAAAATTGGTACAGAATACTAAACACAGGACCTTCTTCAAGCACGGGAAAAAGTGGGCGGGACTCAACAATGTGGCGTGCCAATATCAATAAAATACTGTATCTCGTCTAATAGTGGGACTAGGTCATCAAAATGTTTGTACAGGTACAGTGTTTTGTGGGATCTTTCCCCGAGCATGATAAAAAATTGGACTCGATATAACAAAGGGGCGTGTCACTACTAATAAAATTCCGTATCTCAGTTAGTGCTGGGACTAGGGTATTGAAATTGGGTAAAAAGGTGGTTAGGACCGTTTCCGAGCATGTTAGAAAAAGTGAGCGGGACTCAACAATGGGGCGTGGCAATATCAATAAAATACCGTATCTCGTCTAATAGTGGGACTAGGTTATTAAAATTCGGTACAGTGTTTTGTGGGATCTTTTTTCGAGCATGATGAAAAATTGGACTGGATTTAAGAAAGGGGCGTATCACTATTAGTAAAATGCCGTATCTCAGTTAGTGTTGGGACTTGGGTATTGAAATTGGGTATAGGGGTGGGTACAATCGTTTTCGAGAATTTTAGAATAAGTGAGTGGGATCCAACAATGGAGCTTGGCACTATTTAATAAAGACTAGTTTGGTTATTATTTATTCTGTGGTATTAAAAAAAAGGCGGGATATGAGACAGATCTAGGCGTTTCTTTTACTGAATCTGACATGTGATGTGTGCACTAAAAATAAATATACAAGGTTTTAGAAAATAACACTTTTAGAACAATAAATATGTTATGAAATCGAGAAACAAAAAACCCGCAATTAGCCTACATAAATGACTTATGGAAACCTGGAAACTATATTCCAGGGTCAACACGTGGAGGTTGCGGGGAGAACCCTATGTTTTATTTTTCTGATTTTTTGTTTTTGTAGTTTTTTTTATGTTTTGTTTTTTATATATTTTTTTTTTTTTTTGATTTTTTTCCTTTTAATTTTTTTTTATGTTTTTATTCATTTAGCATTTTATTTTTTATTTCACCTTCAAGTTTTATTCTTCATCCGAAAGAAACAAATTGTTCAAAGAATCATTTTAATTTTGGAACAATTCATCGTCTTCTGAATCTGAAATTGTTTCATTATTTTGAACTGAGTCATTCTCAAATGCAGGTGCAATGTGAAGGTGAAGGACTTATAGGTTTGCATTTGTATAAAAGAAAAGTTTAAAATAATATTTTTATAGAGAGAAAAATTTTATCAATTGCCACTTGACACCATTTCTAAGCACATTTCTGAAAGATCTATCTCGTAAAATTAAAATTACGGATTTTATGACGCTTTCCCTATAGCATGTTTTGGCGAAAATGAGCAAATTTATATGAGAAAATAACAAATTTTTCAAACGCAATTAAAGAAAAAAGGCAGTTTTGGTTTCCTTTATTTTTGAGTATGTTTTACAATAACTCTTTCTAAACAGATTCCCAAAGTGTTTATTCTATTTAATGAAATACAAGTTAATTTTGTTCTCTACACTTTCTACAACAGATATCTAGCAGATATTGCTCTTTTAATCTTAGTTTTGTATGGGAGCTGGGCGAAGGGCGTGGCCGATATTGATAAAACTTTGTGTGGCGTTATATATTTATGAAAAAATGACACATGCTTAATTTCATGTATTTACCTACGATGATTTCTTCTATTTTTTTCCCCCATCCCGCGGCCTCCGTAGTCGAGTTGGTAGCGTGCTCGGCTGCCCCCCCAGAGGTCCCGGGTTCGATTCCCGGCCAGGCCATGATCCTTCGCTTTAAACCTTTCTAATTTTTCTATCCTCATTTCTAATCAACTGAAATTAATATTCATCAATATTTACGACATGAAGTTGTAAAGTTGATGGTAGAGAAGTTTGTGGATGAGATTGCCTTATAACTTGAATTGACTGAGGTAGAGGCATAACACTTGCCTCTGATTCAAATTCACATGTTTCTTTGGCTTCCACCACGCTTAGAACATCCTACAAGTGTTTCACTTGATTGTCCTTTCCTTCCCACTAATCTATCACTCCATTTCGAACCAAGGTAGACTTGACTGAATAGGCATTCCACCTGACATCCTTGGTTCAAGCAAAAAAAAAAAAAAAAAAAAAATAGCATGTAAATTATTTCAATGACGAGCGGAATCTCAGGGAATCTTCTTTAGGCGCCGCATTTTTTGTAAACCCCATTTTTTTGTATTTAGTATGTGGAAAAAAGGATTAAACACAAAAGAAAATATGTATATATGTATATTTTTTCAATATTGTATTCAATGTGTTTAAAAAAGTGCTAAAACTTTGAAAGAAGTTTGAGAAATGGTTATACTGTTGATGATTTCAAATTGTAGATGTCATATAATAGATAATATTTGACTTTTGGCCCAATGTGCAACGCCGATACATTTCGGAAAAATGCCTTTTTCAACTTTCTTGGAAACCTGTAAGCGCTGTAAGCGCTGTAAAACGTAACGTCGTCACGTTAAAAGGATTCAGTATTTAATTATTTTAAAGTAGAGAATTCATTCAACATTTGTTGAATTGGTTGAAAATTGCCCTTGATGTCTGCTTCTCTGACCTGATTAGTTAATATGATCTTTAACTTATGGCCCATGATATTTGGTGCAAAACTTATTGTAAAGTTTTACTTTCTTAATTTTTTTCGTCTAAGTTAAAATAAATCCACATAAAAACATTTGTCTACCAAAAATTTGTATATTTGTTCAATGGCGTTTTTTCAATAATTGAGTGAGAATTACGATAAAGAATCGAGCATCGTTAAAGTAATTCGTCCGAAGTCATAATTTTATTTTGAGGAATATAAAACATTTGCTTCGATGCCTTTTAAGAGAAAGCGCGGGTTCAAGAATAAGGGTGAATAGATTGATAAAATTATATGAAAAATAGATGAAATAAAATAAAAACGCAAGTCTAAGAGAAAACACCCAAAAATTTAAACCCAAAGTACCCTAAAGAATTAGGTTTGTGAGGGGGGATGGAGTTGGGAATTATTATTTTAAGACGCAATCTCTGGTCTTCAGCTATGTATAATATCGTCGATTGACGTTATGTGACTAATTGAAAATTCAGATTCGTCAGTTAGTCATACGAGCGACGCTTTTCAAAAACTTAACATAAGAGCGAAAAAGGTTATTCGTGAATTTAATTATTATGGAATGATTTTCAGGCATAGAATACCACATGATTCTTTAAGAATCATTTAAAAAGAAATTTAAAAAGCAACAAATTTATAAATTTATTTAAAATTTGTTTATTTTTATTAAAACCTAATTTCATTTACAACTAATGCTTCTTAGGGTTCAAAATTATGTCATCCCAGATTCAATATTCAAGCTTTTTATTAAAAATTCTCATAGATAAGCCAAATACAACATGAATCTTGGGCTAACTTAATATAAAATAATGACAATTCAATGTAATGATGTATACTGATGTATACTGATGATAATAATGTATGTATAAAACAAATGTAAATCTTAAATAAAACAATTAAAAATTATCATAAGCAAATTAAGCCTAAAGCATACATCATAAAAGAACGTGAAAAAAAAATTAAAAAACAATTGAAGTCATTTGCTTAGATGACTTAAGAAAGTTGTTGCAATTTATTGCCGCTGGCGTTAAAAACTTAATTAAAAACCACTTTGAATACAACAACTACAGAATTGCACAACAACACAATCGTATAGTTGTGTGGTATATGAACTAAAAACAAAACCACCAGCGCACACCTTGTAAACAACAATTCAAAACATTGTAAACAATGTTAAAGGGTGAGCCAACATCATCCGATACAACAATAACAACAACAACAGCATGGAATACAATGCAAATACAGGCCAGGAACTATTTATAGAATCCACCACATGAGCAGGCATGGTATGCAAAGGAATCCACTGAGTGCAAACATAAAATGCAACTTCATTATCTACATCAACAGCATGGTTGATGGTTGATGGTTGCCAGTACTATCATCTATGTCTTCGTCTTCATTATTATGGCAAACGTGCTCATCATCACTTACCCTTAATCGATTGTCCGCCACTGTCCAGACACGTGCGCCATAGTCGTTGGATGTGCCAAGTATGTAGGAACCCGTCGAATCGAAGTCAACCGAATTGATGCCAGCACTGCTGCCGCCAAGTACTGCTCGAGGCTCCGATGATCCTGATGGTGAGGCATCAATGCACGGTCAAGGCAATTCAGTATATAGAGGAAGAGAAAGAGAGAGAGGGAGAGAAAGAATGAGAAATAAAGTCAATAAAAGTTATGTGTAAATTAGTTAAAAGCAACATTAAATTGACGCGGCTAACGGTGAGCTGTCTACCTAAAAGCGATGGACAAATATAGAGGGAGTAATTAAGACAGCGATAAAATTTGGTACATTTACTAATAATGAGGAACTTAGCTATAACATTACCTTAAATTGGTAGCTTATCTTTTACTTTACTCAGTTTTCGGGTATTTATACAGAATTTTGTTTGTCCTATGTCGGCCATTTCATATCCAATCGGACGCTTTTGGTCAAAAGTTCACCTTGACGATTCCGATTTAAGATTTAAAAAGAATTTAAAAAATATTTGATGTGTGAATTTTTTTGTGAGAATATATTTTAATTTGGCGGTATTTGTAGCCGAGTAGGTAGCGCACTTTAGTGCTAACCCCGGGGTGCCAGGTTCGAATCCGGGCCAGGCCATGGTCCTCCAATTTAACCTTTCTACATTTCTGTTCTCATTTCTTATCAACTGAAATCGAGAATTCATCAATATTTACGACTTAAGATGTTGCGACTCTTGTTGTAATTGGTGGTAAAGAAGTTTAAGGTTGGGATTATCTCTAACTAGAATTGACTGAAGTAATGACATAACACTTGTTTCAGATTCTAATTCACATGTGTAATTCATGGGCGGCCTAGGTAGTCAAGTAGGTAGCGTGGTCGACTGCCACCCCAGGGATCCCGAATTCGATTCCCGGTCAGGCCATGATCGTATGCTTTAACCTTTTTGCATTTTCTATCCTCATTTCTAATCAACTAAAACTGAAAATTCATCAATATTTATGACTTGAATTTGAAGTTAATGATAGAGAAGTTTGAGGATGAGATTACCTTATAACTTCAATTGACCGAGGTCTCAGATTCAAATACAGATATTTCTACGACTTTCCACCACGCTTAGAACATCCTTGATTGGATTGTCCCTTCTTCACTCTAATCTATCACCCCATTTCGAACTAAGGCAGACTTTACTGAATAGGTATAACACCTGAAATCCTTGACTCAAAGATAAAAAATACCTGAGTAATTGGTTCCAACCTTAAAAATATTGTGCACTTCAAACAACTTTTTATATTTCAAATTCAACTTTTTATGCACTATTTTTTAAACATTTATATTTAAATAGTTGGTTTTGAAGTAAAAAAGTTGTCTTTGAAATGTAAAAGAATGAATTTCATTTTTAAAAACTTTTGTTTGAACTGTCAATCTTTTTCTGTCAAAACGCGAACTTTTGCCAACAAACTCTTACACTTCAAGTTCAAACTAGTACACTTCAAATTCAACTCCATAAATAAAATGTCTTAAAAAATAGTCAGGTCGGAAAAGTGCTTGATTTAATATGGAATGGTCGATATAAGTGGGGAGGTGGGTGTAGTTTTTCATACTGTATTAGATACAAATGCTTATGTTCAAGAATGGAAGTCAATAGCTCTATTTACTTGAGATTTATGATGATTTCATTATTTTGATGACGTCAAATTGTATGGGAGATAGGCGTGGTTTTCATCCAATTTTTGTTCAATTTCAGATTCAAAGTGCGTTTTTAACTTGTGCACTTTGAAGTACTTTTATGCAAAAATGGCATATCTGGGATCAAAATTGGAACATAATGTTAGAGTTTTGAGATATTCGGGGTTTTATGATCGTAAAATAGCTTCTCCGGCTGTTTTTTAAGGTTAATGCAATGACACGCATACTTTTTTAATTATATTTTATTTACATTTTTTCAAATTACAGTAATGGTCTGTTTAAAATGAACTGATAAATTCTAAGCCTTGGACCGATAAGCGGCCTCGGTAGTCGAGTAGGTAGCGTGCTCGACTGCTACCCCAGAGGTCCCGGGTTCGATTCCCGGCCTGGCCATGGTCCTTCGCTTTAAACCTTTCTAAATTTTCAATCCTCATTTCTAGTCAACTGAAATTAAAAATTCATCAATATTTACGACTTGAAGTTGTAGTTGATGGTAGAGAAGTTTGTGGATGAGGATTGCCTTATAACTTGAATTGACTGAGGTAAAGGCATAACACTTGCCTCTGATTCAAATTCACATGTTTCTTTGGCTTTCCACCACGTTTAGAACATCCTACACATGTTTCACTTGATTGCCCTTTCCTTCCCACTAATCTCCCACCCCATTTCGAACCAAGGCAGACTTGACTGAATAGGTATTCCACCTGAAATCCTTGGTTCAAAGCTAAAAAAAAATATAAAAAAAAGAAGCCTTGGACCGATATGGCTCAACATAAAGGGAAAAGGCAGTATTATATGTTACAGTTGTTATAAAAATGTTTAAAAAAACTGTTTGCGTTCCGTAAATAACCTCTAAAGCAGCTCGAAAACCCATTTTTCACCTGTATAACCTCAATTATCTGAAAATCCTGTTTTAATAAGTATAAGATAGTAGTTAAGATTCGTATATGGGTCAATTGCATACAAAACGCTCTTTTTTTGTCCCCGCTCTTTTAACTCTGTTTTTAGGTAAATACAAAAAGAAAAAACAAATAAAAAATGAGAAAGTGATCACTGAAGAATATTTATTGACAAAACATATTTTTCAGAATCCTAAAATTGTTTGCATATTTGTTTTGAAGAATATTATATTGCTCTCTCGTACTCGCTTAATACAAAAACATATGTCCCCAGTTACACATTTCGATGAAAAACGTAAAAAAAAAGTTGACAACAATGCAAAAATATAACAAATAATAACTTTTTGTAATGATAGCATTTATTTCTTATGTGTTATTTTGTTGTTATTCTCAAATCATTGTCATCTCGATTTACATTTAATCCCCAAGCATTGTATTGAACTTCACTTTTCTTCGTTAACTAACTTCGTTAGTTTTAATTTAGGAGAGGTATAGATGACAAGTAAGTTATATTAAGGAAGTGCAGAGATAAGTTCTCATGAAATTCTTAAAATTAAGACTATTAAATAATATTAAAGTACATTTTTTTGTGTTTCTTCAGTTCATCATGATAAGTATGTTTCAAAATGTATTGAACGTCACGCTGAATTTTATTAAAGAAAAAATAGTAAATCAATAAAATGCAAGTTTAAACTCATTGTTTCATGGGTTTTGTATAATTTCCTTGTTTTAGTACATTTGCAAAATAAGATTCCTGAGGAAAAAAAAACTAAAAAGTGGCAAATGTATTGAACGTCACTTTTAAGATATGTCACACCACCGGCTGAAGTATTCATTTTGTATCTCGTTTTTGTATATTTAACAGTAAAATAGCAAAATTAACACCTGCTGAAAGAGCACGAAAATATCGGGAAAACATAAAACTAGATAAGGAACGAAATGAAGAATATAAACGAAAGCAAAAAGAATGGTAACTATGTTTGACTTTGACCTGGAGTCAAATTTCACATTGAAGTGGTCAGTTGCGCTGATCATCTCCGATTTGACTCAAATATTTTTCTTGTATTGGTTTATTAATTTGAAAACCAAATTCGAAGTTATAAATTTTTAGGATAATTTTTCGCGGCCAAAATAGGGTTTATTTTGAGACAAAGTAGCTCAATCAACTTAAGACCGATTACCGGTAATATAGTATCATTGGAAAAGTAATTTCATATATTTTGAGGAAAAGTACAAAATTTTTGAAAATATTGTAATAAGTTGACTCATTCTTAATTTGTTTAAGTTTAACAGCATGTCAGCAACACGTGCTATAATTTTTTTCTTTTTTATAATTTTCATTTTTTTAAGTTTTTACGTTAGGTTATCACCCTTCCAATGATATAAAATGAAGATATGGTTCTAAAGGCTTCGGAAGTTATATTGTAAAACGTGAAGTCTTAATAAATTTTCAATACAAATTCAACTAGCTATTGATTTTTTTAATTGTAAAAAAATAAAGAAAAAAAAATTGGATGAAAATTTTGTGTATAGCTGAATTATATACTTTATGTCTACTTTTTTTCTTGTAAAAGAATAAACCTGTTTTTTGTTAAACTCCCAATTTGATTTAAATTATTTGGTTAAGCGCAACAAAATGTATTGAACGTCACAAAATGTATTGAACGTCACTCTGTTGTTTTTTCTGAAATTGCTTATTATTTAACATTTTTTTATTATTTATTGCTGCAAGTCTACTACTTTGAAAATAACCTCTATGTTGATGTCTTTTGGAGCAAAATTTAAATTTTTTCCCGTTGAAATAGTAAAATATGTAGGTATTTTTGGAAAAAAATTATTATTTCTGTAACTGAAATGGCGATTTCTGCAAAAGCTGATTCAACTGATTAAATAACTTAACAAACATCACAGTAAGCTTTAATTTGCAACATTTTTGAATTTTTAGTGATTTTCCTCGTATATCTGCTGTGTGACGTTCAATACAAAAATCGTATAAAAACAAAAGAAAAAATTGTTTTTTGCATGGCCTAAAAACAACTTCGAATTCTCCATTAATTTTCACTTCATTTGACTACTCTAACGGGAAAATTTAAAAAACTTTAAAAACAAAACATGAAAACCATGGTTGAATAAATAAGGTTGTCGCATGGGTGAGAGCGAGTTCCCATAAATGTCAAATCGAAGTTGACAGTTCATACAAAATCTGAAAACGAAAATTAATAACATGAAAAGCCGTTGAAGTTGTTGTTATTGCTTTTCATTGATTTTAACAATTATGGGTACTGACAAGAGAGCACGATCAGCCACGAGACAACCTTATTTATTCAACTATGATGAAAACCTTTTTGTGTACGTTTTTTTTCAATTGACCCATATAGGAATCCCTTATAATCGGCTATGAAATCCGATATGAAAACTGTTTGTAGACCTATGTAAGTTGTCCCGAAAATTACTGAACTCCACCTTCTAATCATGCCATTATCTAACGATCTTTGGATTTTAAGAAACAACATTTTTAATTTTGCGTTGAAACAACTCACTGTGCGTATGAAAAGTTGGTGAAGCAGTAAGTCGGTGTATAAAAAAGCAATAAATGGGCGAGGTAATAAAAAGTGATTCAAGCAACTACGATGGGATCGGTTTCAATTAAGTCACATAAATGATCATCGTCTAGAGTGGAGGAATGTGTCAGCGGGAGCTTATAAAATAAAATCTTATTTATTATGGTTTGCTGAAAAAAACAAAAACCAACAACAAAAAAGAGCCAGTGATAAAATGATATCCACACTTTTACACATGCCCATGCAAAAAGCCCACTGCTAAAAATACTCATAATTAGTAGTTTTTAATTGCTTCGCGACGAATGCTTTTTATTACCTCGTCTCTTGGTTCAAATCACGGGAAATGTATAAATAAAAAGAAATCACTTCTTTTCACTCACCTTTGCCAATGTCCCATAGCTTGACTTTGCGATCGGCGCCTCCTGTTGCCACCAAGCGCTCCACTGGACTCCAACGCACAGCATGCGATTCGGTTTCATGTGCCTCAAACTTCATGTAAATTGTTGTTGGATTTGGTGAATTATAGCCGGTACCAAAATTCTCTCCGATAGGTGGATACATGTCATCACCGAGATAATCACCACCACCACCAATGCCCCCAACTGCACCGTTATTGCCGGGAAAAAGACAAGCGTCACAAGCGCCGATATCTGAGTTTGGTCCTAAACTAATGGGGCTGCTGGAATTACGTTGTGATGGCGAAATAGATGGATCACGTACGGCGTCTTCAAGGTCTCGTCTCAATTTATCCGAACGTTTTCTGAAAATTGACGGCAGTCTTTTTCTAGATTTTTTAAAATGGATGCATTTTGAGTTCAAAACAAGAAAAAATTAAAAGACGGACAAAGTTAAAAAAAATTTGTTTAATTTTGTTGGTAATGCTTTTTGTTTGGCATAAAACATTTCAAGCCGTGACAGTTAGTGTGAGAGTGCGCAATGGATGCGATGTAGTATGAGGAAGTATCTTGATGATGGGTATATTGCTTCTCTTCAAAATCGTTCAATGCCGGATGCTTTTACTGTTTCAATGCTTAAATAACTATTTCACTGATAAAAGACTTAATAATTATCAAATCATGCTTAAAATATTTAGATTTTCTTAATGTTATTAAATTTTTAAAGTATTAAATCATACCGTGCAAACAAGCACGAAATAAAGATTTACATTTTAATAAACAATCAAGAATTCATTCAAAATATTAAACCTAAAAAAGATTGACCGAAGATGTCAGTGGCTTTTTTTCTCTATGAGCTTTTTTTTAACAGAATGGGTATATAAGATAAAACGCACAGGATTAAAAGGATGTGTTGCCTCCTGCACATTCAAACTGTTAAGCATCGATATGTACGAAAGCTTCACATATACATTTACATATATCGCTAAATGATACCAATTCTACTAGTTATTGAAATAATGGGTGGATTGGACTACGGAACGTTAGCACTTCCATGCAACACCCACAACTATTAACGCAATATATTGACGTTATACGAAGTTAACGTCTGAGGAATAAGGTTAAATATAACCAGAACTTATCACCAATAAAAACAATCATTGGTTTATCAAGGGAAATAACGCATATTAACATTATCCACGTCTGAGTGTTTATTTAAATATTTACGTGGATGAATCAAATATTTTCCTTACAACTCCTTTTTTTCCCGTATTTAAATTTTATAATTTATACCACACACCTACATACCTATAACATACAGCTGAAATAGCTGACAAGCAGCGACAACATCGCACTCTGTTCCTGCAGATATTAATGAAGTTTTTAGAACTAAGATTCTTGCTTTCGGTTTCATATAGTTCTCATTTGCTTTTTGTTATGAATATTATAAAGCCCGGATGTTTGGCCAAGATTCTTTGTGAGTGCGAGTGGTGATCGCATAATACAATTATGTAAGGTTAGAGTGACAACCGGACATTTTCTCACGAATGTCTCGTACCAATTGTCATTGTCCCTGTATGTTTTGCTTTTTATTTTCTTTTTTACTTTTTCCTTCTCTAATTTATACTATTTTTGACATTTTGTGCCATAATATTGCACCATTTTTTATTTATTCTGTTTAAATATTTTAATATTTTATTTAATTAAAAAATATTTGAATAAATTTTAAATATTTACGTATTCGATTTAAGCAAATGCGTTATTGGTGCAAAATGACTCGCTTTTTGGATAAATTAAAGAAGTTTTTGGATAAATTTAATATTTTTTTTTCTCTTAGTGTATTGAACCACATAACGTGATATCTCCCATAAAACTACAACTCTCACAAATTGTATTTTTGCACTTTAAGCAGTTTTAAGTCTAAAAAATAAAAATTAAGGGGTTATTCCAAAAAACCCGATATGTCTCCGAATAAAATTTTAAAATATTCGTCATCAAAATTTTGCAAAAATATATTCTTTTTTAATGAAAAAAGAGGGATTGTAAAAAGTAATTTTTCGACTTGGTCCGTAATTTATTGGGATATAGCCATAATCTTTTCAGTGCAAGTTGATATTATAAATAAATAAATAACTGGCCATTTCAGCCCTTGAAAGGACTTTGACCTAGCTTCTTATGATCAATTGTGTTGTGTGTGTTATTAAGTTTGTACACAATTGACCGAGAACCGGACCTACATGCTTAACGCCGACTCCGAACGGCGATGAACGGAAGTTCTCGTTCTCAAGAAGCTTTTGATTACTCTCTGAGGTTTGCCATTGTCTGCAGAGAGGTGGCGACCGTACAGAAAAATTATTTTAATTCAAATAATTTTCTGTCGCTGCTGGGGTTCGAACCTGGGTCTCCAGGTTTGTTGACATAGCGGCCACACACTTTAACCAACTACGCCACGGACGCCACTGGACGCAAGTTGATATTGCAGTAAGTAAAAAACATGTATTTAAAAATCGATTTTTAAAATCATGTTTTTGACATAAGTCCTTCAAATATAGTAAGTTAATAACGGGTGTATCAACAAGCGGTATAGAATTTGTTTTTCAACAAAACGAACAGTTGTTAGGATGTCTCTTATTGAATTGTCTTTTTAGATTTCCTATTGGATTACAAAGAAGGTACTTGGTGATTATGCATAGAATACAATATCTATCAAACGGCTAAATTAGGCTTTAGCTTGCAGACCTTAATCCTTTTTTCGAAATTTTCGATCACTCTTTAGCATGATTGGGGTTCTATTACGGCAATGGCGACTTCAATGATCGCATTGAAAGTGACTCAACTTATCTCAAAAGAAAGTAATCTAAAGGTGTTAAAGGGCCAGATCTTGTTGGACAATTGGTGTCTCCAAAACAGAGGCGCAACCAGGAATTTGTTTTGGGGGGGGTTTTATAACTATATGTATATGTATAAAAGAAAATGTATGTAACTATAGCGGCTATGGTGTAATGAGTCCAAATATTGCACTCAAAACGTTAATTCTACCCCAATGGCAGCAAACATAAGGGGGCATATAGGTTACAAATTTAAAAAAACCGACCGATTTTGTAACCTCAAAAATCATTTTTTTTTCAAATGGCAGCCATTTTGTTTTTTTTTCGGCGGATAAAAATTTTTTCTCAGATGTTCCAGATGTTCCAGACTGGCGATATCCTGCACACCGTCATATTTTTGGCATTTAAAAAATTCAAAAATTCTGAATAATTAAATTTTTTTTTTGTATTCCTTAAATGTTAATAAATATGTGTCCAAAATTTGAGAACAATATCTTTTTTTCTTTCTATGAAAAAAAATTCCCGAAAAAAAAATTTTTAAAATTTGTAACCTATATGCCCCCATAATGACGAAATTTTTATAAATAGTTATTAGAATAGAAAACAAATTTTATTTATTATTTTAACATCAAAACGACTTTAGTTACAGGCTTAAGGCGATTAAGAATAATAAAAGAAACTAATTTATATTTTTAAATCCAGTTTACGCTTACTTTCAGCGAGTTTATCTAAAATAATATCCACTGATGGTGTCATTTCTCTGTACACATAAAGCAATGTGAGGCCGTTTAGTCTATCTTGCAACATCGTGCTTCTTAAATAGGTTTTGAGTCGGCGAAGTACTGAAAATGTTCGTTATTTTTCACATGAAGTTACTGGAAGAGTTGCAAGGATAATAAGAAAATTACATATATTTGGAAATATATCCTTATTGCACTGCTGTATTACTTGAAAAACTGTGTTTTTGCCATCATAATCTTTTTTATTACTTATTTTATACCAAACATTCTGCTTATTTTTTGGTCATCAAAATCTCCTTCCAAATCTTCTTTATAAAATGCGATTAGTTTTTCAAAAGCGCCTAAAGCTTCAACATTTAGCAATTTTTTTGCATCAGGAAAATGTGATTGAAATCCAATTAGAATACCTCTATGTTTTAAAATCTGTCACTCAGGCTTGTGATAAATGTATCCAAGAAAGGTATGTACACCGATATGCGATTCAACACATTGTACGTCAGGGTGGAAAGATGCAACTCTTGGTCTCGTCAAAATGAAGCCATTAATTTCTGTTTGTTTTTCAGCATTTATATACAATTTTTTTAATTCTATTTCAGCATTATCTCTGATATTTTTTACTTCTTGCAAACTGATATTGGCTAAATCGACTGCTTGTGTCAAATCAATGTTTCGAGTTTGAAGAAATTTGCATAAAATTTATGAATAACCAAATACTTGGTTAATACACTGCAAAGTTATAAGAAAGTCTGTCTTTTGTAATGCACAATTCAGTAAATTGGCTTGGCTGGATGTGTTTGTATCCTCCCAACAGGAAATTTTGTCTAATGCCAATATTATGGCATCGAAAAAACTCACAAAAACCGTAACCGAGTTGTATCTCTCAATCCATCTAGTAGAACAAATTTTCTTCAGTTTTTGATGACTACAAATATTTAACTCTTCGAGGCAATGTTTCAAAACCACTTGCAAAACCATGTGCAGAAATTGAAAGGTCTAGTACATACTTCTTCATTAAAATTCATCATCGTAATACAAATCGGTAAATCAGTGGAATAAATATAGCAAAATTATCAGAAAAAGAACTGATTTTCATGTTTTTGCCTATAGCTCAAAAACGAGCTCATGGAGAAAAACGGATCTGAAATCAGGAATCCCAATTTGTCTATAATCAGTTGAAAAATCTCCGGTACCAAAATGTCTGTCGCGAATTGTTATGCTTCAACCGCAATCGATTTGAAATTTAAATTTGGGTTTTTCGCGCTTTTGACAAAAACATGTTATTACTTATCATATTTTTCTTTTTGTGACAATAATTTGGGGGGTTAAACCCCAAAATCCCCCTTTGGTTGCGCTTCTGCTCCAAAACATGAAATTATGCAACCAGGAAACTTCGTACGCAATAATTCGATTGTTTCGCGACTTGTTTACCACAGTCTCATAGCAACATTCCGTTAAAAAAGAGGTTGCCTGTGTCCTTACAGTTCATCTCCACTTAAAATTGTTTATCATATAATATCATTGACTGTAACGACTTCCGTCATCGTTTTCGAATAAGAACAGCCCTATGATACCTTCGGCCCAAAATTCACGCCAAACTATCACTTGCTGTAATGCATTGGCATCTTCTGATACGTCAGAAAAAACTATTTTTTTTTTTTGCAAAAATCACCGCCAACATTTACGCTTTCTAAGACCCAACCAGCGAACGTACGGTTACAGTTCTTTAGTCAATTGAAGCTTTTTGGTATACAGGGCCAAATCTTTCATCAATATTCGCTACAGTGTGGATGTGGATTCGAGGTCGAGTACTTGAGAACAGGGGCTAATTGAGGTGCTTGGGTCGTTTTCAACACTTTCCTTCACTCCGTATATTTTCGTTTCGGTGTCTAATCATTTTGGCACTGAGCCAGTCTCTTGGAATTTTTAGAATATGTTAAGTACACACATTTTAGCAGGCACATGAATACGAGTAAAATATGCTCGAATTTTGCGCATCTCATCTGTGATTGATTTAAAAAAAAAAAAAAATTAGGCAAATTCTGTTCACTATTTCGCTATGTAGCGTTGCATGGTAAATTTTTCGCTATTGTAAAAGACAAATATCAACATTTTACAACTGCTAAGCAATCAACTGTTAATAATAATACCCCTTTGCAACCCTACATCTCTTGCTGATTCACTCTTTTTAATCAGAACTAACCACTACAACAGATACTGGCAGAATTGGACAACAAAAGGTGGCACCTCCTATATTTTAACAAAATTTTAACGGAATTTGTAAGCCCAATTAAAACTACATATATCTACACTGAAAAAAATATATTAGCCTACAATTGAACACAATGTATACAAAATATGCAAAATAAAGAACGAATGATCCCCAAAAAGATATAGGCGGGATTGGACATAGGCTCTTACATCTTAAATATAAACTTAATCTATATTGAAACAGCCGACCCGATTAAAACCGGATATATATCAACAAGATAATCAATTTCAAATGACTTAATTAAAAAATATCAGAAATGTGGTTTCCTTTGACTGATGTGACACCTTACTACTACGACTGTACAATTGTATTAGAATCATGATACAATTATAAGGTAGGCTCATTTTTAGATGGCTGCTCAATTGAGAAATTTTGCAACAACAAAGCTATAGGAGCTAAAAACGTCAAACGATAAAAACAACAGCAACTATTAGAAAAACTCAAAATTGACAGCTGATTTTGACAACTAGCGCACCCTGCTCTCCAATATGAGCCTACCTTGTAATTGTATCATGATTAGAATAAATTTTTAATTTCTTTTTTTTTTAAATATCATGAAAGGAAATACCTCACAAGTGCTTATATTTTATACAGTGCTGGATACACACCTTTATACACACCTTTTATTGTGTTTGTTCTGTATTTATATCTCTTTCATTTGAAATCGAATTATATTGGTTTGTACGAAGGTTGCTATCTATATTTGTGACCTGGGCAGTAGTAAGAGCCAAAACTTACTATCTGAAGTTTTTATTGGAAACTTGATATTGTTGAACATTGCCATTTGAGCTCGATTTGTGTTGTTTAAAGTAACTTGAATAACTCATTTCGGGCAGAAATTGGAATTAATTCTCGTGAACATTTTCGGGTGATTATTTTTCATAACATTCGAAGTGGATTATCAAAACAAGAATGCATCGATGAACTTAAGACTAATTCTTTATACGGCGATAAAGCACTATCCTAGAGTACTGTAAAAATGCGTATAACGAATTCCGTGATGATCGTTCAAAACCGGATGCTGGGTCAAAAAACATCGATGCTGTGTGTGAAACTGATAAAGCAAGACATCATGTGACATAATGTGAGATCTTTGGGTATTAGTATGAGAAGCATCAATAAGATATTGCATGATCATTTGACCGTAAAAAAGATTTGTTCCCGTTGGATCCCAAATAATCTGACAAACGATCGAAAAAATGATCTTGTCGATTGGTGCAAGGAAATGTTGAAAAAATACGATCAAGGTACATCGAAGACGGTGTATAGATAGATATTATAATATCTACACAGGTATGGGTCGACCAACTCAGCTAAAAACATACAAAAAAAGTTGTTCGCGGCACATAGAAGCAGATGATTGCCTGTTTCTTCGTCATTAACGGTCATGTGGCGACAATGGCGTTAGAGCAACATAGGAAGGCTAATACTGAATGGTACACAACCATTTGTTTGCCAGAAGTCATCGAAGAAATTCGAAGAAGAGGCGAATTATTCTGCATCATCAGCTCTTATGTTCAAAGAACTCTATGATCAGCTAAAAACGAATTGATTGAACGCGGTTGTTGCATTCAAAGCGTTTCTTTTAGAATCTTCTTCTTCATCGTTCTTTAGAACCTCAATCGGAGTGGGAACAAATGCTTTCAAAATTGGTTCAAACGCATTTAAAAGTGTATTGTTCTTAAAAACTTGTTGGAAAAACATAAAATATATTCCAATCATAAATAATTGTTGTTTGGTTTTTATAATTAGGACAGAAATATAAATAACAAGCATCTTATTATTTATAATATGTTTAAAACTAACAGTTTTATGCTAAATCCGAACGGCTAATGTTCATGTTCTCAAGATGCTTTAGATAAGCGCTGCCCACAAAAGTTATTTGAAGCGTGCAACAACAATTTCAACTAAAGGCCAGCCTCAACAGCAAAGGGCATCGCTGCTTAAGATGGCATTGTTTACTCTCTGACCATTTCCTACTGAACCATTTCCTAGGAAATTTCCTTAACAATTTCCTACTGAAATCCAATCACAGCCGCCGATTACCAACAATTTTCGATTGAAAGAGTCCATACAAATAAACTAAAAGGAGTATATTTTATATCCCCCAAAAATAGTGCCGAGATAATCTTAAAATTATGATTAAAAAAACAAACAAAAAATGTGCACTTTATACTCTACTGTACATTCCTTTTATCAACTTACTTAAATTATTCAACACAAGTCTTAAAATTTTTAAATACACCCTTAATGGGAGTGTATCTTACACTCAAAATACAGAAATTTCTAAAGCATTTCTTATTTAAATAAATTTATAAATATTAATTTAAAAAAATGTTTAAAATATCTTAACAAAAGGCAAAAAACGTTTGTAATTGTATTGTTTAATTTTACTTTAATAAATTTTAAAAAATACTCCATTTTTAGTAGCATGCAAGGGTTTATAAGCCCTTAAAATGATTACAAATGAATGTCACAAATTATCTAGATGAGTTAAAATCAACGAATGAGTTTCATTATGAATAACGATAAAAGTTAATGAAATAATAATGTATTGAGACAGAAAATTTAACATGAGCTATTTACATTAATGAATTTGGGAATTTAAATAAAAAAGTTTAATAAACTAACACAAGGCTAAAAAGATTCCCAATTAAAGAAGAATCTTTCTTAAGTTAATCACAAATTTCAATGATGTCCGAAACTTTTGTCAAATTTTTAACATATTTTTCATGTTTGCAATTAATTTAAATTTTTAAAAATGATACTTTAATCATCTCTATTTATTAATTTTTTATTAAAAAAAAATTTTTTTTTTTTTTTTACAAACAAGTAAACATGCTTAAGTCTAATGAAAGATCTAATTTTACAAAGTTAATAGTTACAAGTTAATGAAAACTTAGCAGTTTTGATGCTAATTCAATATTTAGACCAATTCGTTCATAGGTCCATATTTGTTAGTATATTTACTACTTTATAAAAAATTCATTAGGTTTAAAGTCGAAATTTACCTTAAAACTATTTCCATAACCAAATATTTCACAGCCATAAGAGTAAATTTATTGAAAATTAAAAATCGAATTTAATAACAACAAACACTACACACAAACTGAATTCACTCAATTAAAACATTCCATTCTTTGAGGCTTAAATGTATAAAGCACCATGTTTATAATCATCACCATGAAAAAGGAGAGGAGAGTAATGTCCAGAAACCATGATAAACAATTAATATGTTAAAATATAAAACTATAAACTACACTTTAACAAGAATATCAGACAGTTTTTAACTTACTTAAGGAAGCTTTCGTTCTCCTCGTTTAGTTTGTCGGCATCCTTTGATTTGTAACGCATCAAACGTTCCAATACGCAACGATTTTCGTCCTGCAAAACAAAAACTGTGTGAGTGGGAAGTTTTTTCATTTTGTCAAGAGATTTATTTCTTAAAATTGTGATAGGAACTTTGGCGAACTGCTTCACTTGGTGGATGAACGGAAAGTAAAAAGTAGCCTTTATTACAACCTTTTGCTTGACCAAAGAGTGCTTCGTTTTAAAATAGTTTCTCATACAACAAACACTGAGAGATGGGTCGTAAAACAATTTACGGGTCATTCTATTTATCAACTCACTATATTTATAGTCAACACCTGAAAGCAGTGACGGCTTTAGAAAATTTATAAAGTAACAATGATTCCATAAACATAACAATCATTTCAACTCACTTTAAATCTAACTCTTACTGTTTACTCTTTCTCTAACTCTTACTCTAACGCTAACGCTAACTCAAACTTTAACGCTAACGCCAACTCTAAATCTAGCTTTAACTCTAACTCTAACTCTAACTCTAACTCTAACTCTAACTCTAACTCTAACTCTAACTCTAACTCTAACTCTAACTCTAACTCTAACTCTAACTCTAACTCTAACTCTAACTCTAACTCTAACTCTAACTCTAACTCTAACTCTAACTCTTACTCTAACTCTAACTCTTACTCTAACTCTAACTCTAACTTTTATTTTGGGCGATTTTGCATTTTTGTTGGGTAAAATTTCGTTTTTTGCTTTTGGGCGAAATTTCACCCAAATATGTTGGGTGAAATTTCACTTTTCGTTTTTGGGTGATTTTTGTTTTTTTTTTCTTTTTTGGTTGATCTTTCGTTTTCAATATTAAATAAGAAACATCAAGCAGTTCTTAAGCATAACGGTATTTGAAGTAAAAGCAGCGGTTCTTCTTTTGTTTTTCTTTTGTATTTGCATCATTTGCTTGAGTTTGCTTGGTCAAGTCAAAGGAAATATTTAGTACCGCGTATCGCGGCGCGGCGGATAACGCGTAGTGCGACGGATCGCACGCGCCACCCGTCGCCCCACCCTGCTCCCCCCGCCACCTCTGCCGTAATTTTTTCTTTTTAAAATTTTTTCATAACCAAAGAAATATAATATAATATTAAAATGAATTAAATTTTAAAATTTAACGCACTTCCTACACAATCAGTGGCGGATCTACATACGGGCTGAAAGGACTTTAGACCCCCCCCCCTGGGAGAAATTTTTGTATGGAAAACAAAAATGAAAAAAGTCCAAAAAGACGTTTCAGCCCCCCTTTGGCATACAAAAGTGTAGTTTCAGCCCCCAACTCCATCCCCCTTCGCGAATGCTAGATCCGCCACTGTACACAATTAAGATTGATTAGTAACGTAGTAGTGCAATTAAAAAATCAGCTTACTCAGTACCTTTTATCGTTGCAATAATAGTTCTAATAACAGTTTTTGTGCTAATAACAGTGGTTAATTAATAACTATATTAATAAAAAATAAATAAATAGTATTTATCTCATCACATGATTGAATTAAAATAGACTTTTAAAAAAAAAATACTGGCCTTGAAAATGCTCATTTCGTATCTCGTGTGGAAACACAATGTAAAATATTGGGCGATTTTTCATTTTTTTTTGGGTGCATTTTCGCTTTTGTTTTTGGGTAATTTTTCCAAAAGTTTTTAGGCTTTTTTTCGTTTTCTTGGGTAAAATTTCGTTTTTTCGTTTTGGGCTATTTTTCATTTGGGTGATTTTTCTTTTTTTTTAGGCGATTTTTTTTTTTTGGCGATTTTGCGGAGAGCCTTTGGATATAGCTTCATTAGGATCAACTTTTCATTAAGATATGTTGAATTTTCCATTTTATATTTGTCATGCGTAACTTTTTTTCACCGAAAGTCGAGCTTTTTTTCGTATTTTGTTATTTTCTTTTCAACTATTCTGTTCGACGTGCATTGCAAGTTTTGACAAATTTTCTGTTCGAGTACCTTTTCAGATTTTTTATTGTTTTTTCGTACTCTCAAAAAATTTTTACTGGCAAGTTTTTACTGGAAAAGTACGCGAACAGACCTAATTTTTTTTTATGAAACTGTATTTTTATTCTTTTATTAATAATAAGTTATTAGTTAAAACTTCAAAAATTCGATTTGGCATGGAGTCATACAGTGATTTTAAATAATCTAATAAAACTTTCGTCCATGCTCATTGAATGGCAGAAATCAGGCCTCTTTTATTTTATCTCCGTTCTGACGACCAGACTCGTACACTTTCCGGGCTAGATGGAGGCGAATATGGAGGCCAGTCCAGCAATACCACGTTTTGCTTTTTTATCCAACTCTTTACGATTCTTGCAGTGTTAATTGTGGCATTATCGTGTTGGTAAGTCCATTGTAGATGACCGAATAAATTAAAAAATTTCGGAAAAGCCCTTTCAAGTATTTCCTTGTCATTTTAGTGGACAGAAACTCCAGTTCGATTTTCCCGGAATAGGATATTGAACCGTGACAACATCTTCACGACTATGATGACGATCCAAAAAACGTTAATCTTTTCGAAGATCATGAAAATAGAAATTGTAGACATCAGGTCCGTCAAAATTAAACTTTTTTTCATCTGAGAACACTACATACTGCCACTCACGCTTACATGTCATGCGGCTTACGTTGTGCATTTAGTGGGGTTTTTTTAAGCTTTTTTTTCTTCTTAAATGTTGTGCAGTCTTGTTGAAACGTCTTACAGTTGAAATACTGACATTTATCGAAGCTTCTTCCCGAACTTTAGATACAGATTAAGATGAATTGGAGGCTATTGGAAGGATAAGTATCTTCTATCTGAAGCTGATATGTCTTTATGTGTGCAGCCTTTCATATTTTTATCATGTTGACTTTTATTTCGGAGAAAAATTGCTTATCAAATTCTGACTTCTGCCTATTTTTGTGTGATTTTTTGGGCACTCCAACCTTGTTTATCAAAAATGAATATCTTTGTTTTTCCTCTGAATTCAGGGTTTTTCCACGACCCATTTTTGCTAATATTAATTTTTAAATACAGAATAAAGAAAGGCACCTATCACCTCATATCGACACTTTCAAAACTCGAGACGAATCTAGTAGCTTTTTACAGTGAAACTATTCTAATGACGCATAAATAAGCAGTTGTTTTTGCAACGCAATTACAAAACAACAACAAAACTAGTTAACGTCAATACTTATATTTTTGTTTTTGCATAATTTTGTTCAAGAGTTTAGTAGGCTCTAAAATTGCAACAACAACAATTTTAAATATCTTTCGTAGACACAGCATACACTCGAAAAAAAACTGAACCTATTCTGCTGACAGGGAGTGTATTGCCATGGATCAGAAAATAAGAGAATGAGCTGGTGTTAGAGGAACCACATTGCATTCAACCTTATTACATAGTAGTCTCGAGTTTAAATATGCCTTCATTAACATAATTATGTATAAAACTCTACCAACAGTACTGATGCATCACCAAGAACTCTCCTTAAATTATGTTTAGTGGATTTTATTCTAGCTTCCCACATTCTCTAAAAGGCGGTTCGGTCCTGCGGGTGGAAAAAAATATTATTAAAACTGTTCATAGGACATTTCCTTAATTATTGCCTCTAGAGTTGTAGATTTTTTAAGAAACAATTAATTTTTTAAGTGTTTGATTGCAGCCAACAAAATTTGTACCGCTATGCGAATACAAATGACATGGTTTTCCACGTCGAGATAGATACAAAGGACGAAGTGGTTCTTTGAAAGTTGCAGTGCATAAATCAGTGATCAATTCAAGGTGAATGGAATTAGTGATAAGACATATAAAAAGAAATATCGACACCTTATACGTTTTTGAACGACGATATTTTCTTGGACGCCGATACAAGCGTCCTTTAAAACCTACTACAGCATTTAAGAAAGTGTATCCAGCCAATTCAAAGATGAAACGGCTTAAATCGGTTATACAGACAGCACTTAATAAAATGTATGATTCTAGGAATACAGTACTTTAGTCTAAGTAAATATCAAAGTTCTGGACTTCCAGCATGAAGATAAAGAAAATAATAATCTTTGGCAATTAATTAATGATATTTGCTTAAAATAAAGTTAAAGATAATACGTTGTTCTCCTTATGCAAATTTAAAGTCCGGATTTTTTTTTTCAAAAGTTGGACTTTGCTTTAGTAAGGCGAGAAGAAATGGAGTGGTGCCCGTCATAACAACCTTTTTTTAATAAAATACATTTTATAAAAACCGTAGATGCATCTTGATTATTAGAAAAATTACGCATAACGTCCTTTCCTTAGCCCCGTTTGCGTATGCCTTTTCTAAAGGGGGTAAAAATTAAATACAAACAATTTTAACAAATTAATTTTAGCTCTAAAAAAATTGCTTATATCACCAAAAACCAAGATTTTTGCCTATATGCAACAATTATAACTTATCTCCATAATTATTACAAAAACAAAACACGATCACTTATTAAGTGATTCATGAATGTCATACATATAAATAAAGTAGACAACCAAGACCATTTATATACATATATATCACATGTAAACAATAAAAAATGGAATAATCTATGTACTTAATCAATTAGCCTATGTATGAACGAATATTAACTCAACCGCCACACTTTATTGCCAGCTGTTAGCTGACAGCAGACGCATAGCCGCTATTATTTGACTTCATTAAATGCTTTATTGTGATAAGCATTAGGTGGATATTGATATGCTTTGCAATGATTTAATTTTCCACAATTAATCACCTTTCACTGTTTGCTACTTACAACTTCTATGAACGCTTAGTATTCCTGGAATCTTTTCGGAAAAAATTGCTTTTTTTAAATGCCGCGAGCTTTGCGAAAATATCTAGTATTTTTGAGTATTTGCGAAATTATGAATGAAAAAATTAACATTTAATTTTGTTCACTAATTATTTTTTTCTAATCATTTTGTCAAAAAAACTGTAACGAATTTTTCTGAATGAGCACTCAATTTTTGATAAAACCGAGAAAAAACTGAAGCAAAACAAGTTAGGAAATGATTGGAAAGTTTGTGGTTGCTTCTAGAGATTTGATTGCAAAATGTTGCGTTTTAGCTGTGCAAAGAAAGCGGTACCAGCTGAGAAGTTTAAATATGTGCAGCTTTAACTGCGATATGTTAACCGCATTTACATCAACATTCATGTGCAAGTTTCGAGTAACACTACTTATCATTTAGTGAAGTGAAGAACTCACCTGCACGCCGCGCAGTTTATCCTCCAAGGCGCTAAAGGCCAGCTGCAACGCTGTGTGCTCGTCCAACAGCGTTATATTCAATTTTTTCAGCTCTTCTAAACTAGATTTTAACATCTGAACCTCAGCACGCAGGGTATGATTTGTATTTTTCTGCTCCGCTAAGCTGGGAAGTGCAGATGTATAATTTTTACAAAAATGTCTACAACAATAAAGAAGATACCCACTTCTGTTCCTTTTCGGCAATTATTTTCTTTTGTTTCTCCATCTTGACATTGAGATCGACAATTAGCTGCGAGTTCTCACCTTTACGCTTGTGCAGTTCCGTCAGCTCTTCTTGCTGGGCCAGCAGCTTTTTTTCAAGTGACGCAACGGCTAACTGTGCTCCAACTGAATCCTTGCCACCTGTTGAGCAGGCAGCCATACGTAGCTGTTCATTTTCGACAGAAACTTTTAAGTTATCAGACTTGAGTTGCGCAACCTGATCAAATAGGCGGTTATCTAGGCAGGAAGAGGAAATTTTTAAACAATTCAACTATTTTAAACTTGTTTACACAACTGAAGGCCGCCATCGACCTTGAATAGGGCTACGTACTCTGTAGTATGATTTCCTTGTAGTTCCCCGACTCCCTACGATTACGTTCAAGTAAACGCGTCACTAAGCTTTTCCGCCATTCAGGCTCCTCCGCCGACATATCGGGATTGTGTGTTTAGTGTTCGTTTGTGGTGATGATGAGTGTGATGGTGACGGAATCTGTTGAAATATGTTGCGCCGCCGTTCGGCGCTACTGCGTGCTGCTGTATCTTATGTTTTAACTTTTTGCTTAACTTTATTTTTGTGTTTGTTGTAAAAATGTTGCTTTTCTTATGTGACTTGTGTTAACCAACTGCTGCTTTACTTGCACTCAGCTAAGTTTGGATTTTCAACACTTAATAAATTGCTTTAAATCAACAAAAATAGACGAATCGTGAAAGTGAAACGCGATTTCTTTGTAATTTTTGACATTTTTATTGTTTTGGCAATTTTGACAGTCAGCAGTTCGCCAGTGTTGCAAGCTGGAAAAACTAAAACTTTCGTTGTAGTTGACCAACTGTTGAGAGAAACATGGTTGTGCAACCTGTTGTATGTTACACTGCGTACACATGTGCAAGTTATCACTCGCAAGTAGAGAATATGTATTAACTTCGAAAAAGTTAAAAAAACGCAATACGCAAAAAAATTTGCAATACATGTTCATATACAAAATGATGTCGAATACGAAGCTTCTCGCTACATTCGCGTATTATTTAATTTTATTTCCATTTCGTTTTTTAATCTTAAGTATATTGAGGGTTACTTCTTGAATGAAGTCGCTAATTCACAATGCTGCGTTAGGTCGATCGTGCGTTGTAATTCGCAATTCGCCAGTAAACTTTGGTCATACTTTAATCGTAAATATTATACAAAGGGGCAAAGTACGAACAAAGTATTATCAAACGAGATGAATAGGAAAAATGTCTGCTCGATCGTGCGTTTGACATTTTTTTGTGATGGAAGGGATTTGCATTTCCTTGGAGATAGCTTAATATGTGGTAATTTTTGAGTTTTATTGGATTTGTTGCATTATCTGGTTATTTTTGAATGCATGTTTTTATTAAAACTGCTTTTTAGCACATTCAATTATAGCATGTTCACATTGAGCTAAAATTAAGTAATTTCGTGAGATAATTTCGAAATTGTGGAAAAGTGTTCACACTGGGTTTTGATAATTTTGCTTGACGCTTAGTTTTTTTTTCTGTGAATAAATTATTATCATGTGAAATTTTTGAACATAATACGGCAGCATGAATCCAGAGGAAATTTCAAGAGTTGTCCTATTTTAAGCTTGAAGATACAGAATATAATGAGTCTGTAATAAATGATATAAACCATAAAATTCATTCATAAATCATTTAATATTGAAAATTTATTCAATTTAAAAACAACAATCTTTTTGAAAACAAAATTCTTATTGTGTCAAAAAAGGTTGTGTTCAATGCACACAATTTTCAGATTTCAGGGCTGCAAGTAAATATTGACCTAATTTCGTGAGTAATTTCAACGAAATTAGCTTGTTTTATGTAATTTCGAAATTAACCAATTGTATGGGAAATTACCGTTTAAATTATATCATTTCAGACGAAATTACACAAAAGCTTGAAATTACTTAACGTGATTTAATGTGAATTAGCAATGTGAACATGCTATTAACTTCAATTGACTTTTTTGACACTCTTTTTAAGTTTTCATTGATGAAATAAAATAAAATCAACTTTCATTATAAATTCAGTGATTTATGGCCGTTTTCTCAATGTCTGGTTAGTCTAGCTCTTAACCAGCAGATAACTAACCGTACGATAGATAAAAAAACAATATCGGTTTCACCAAGTGCTGATTAAGCAACCTCCGGTTAAATCATTAATTGTGAATTTTTCAATTGTGTATACGCGAAAACTTCATATCATCTGTCTTGTGTTTATGTTTTTTTTGTAATTTTGTGCCGCGAAATGAAATAAAAGTGGATAAAAACAACGGACTGCCAAATTTTACTCCATATGAAGAAACGTTTCTTGTTTTTGAATTGGTGTGTAAAATAAATATAAAATTGTTTAATCTACTCAGATGTTCTTTTGATTAGCAGCGAACCGGACACACAACTTGCCATTTACTTAATCAGCATTTAACCGACAGATAAGAATTAACCGAACATTGAGAAAACGATTTTTTGTTAACCACTGGTTAAGGTTCTGGTTAGTGCTTAACCGGACATTGAGAAAACGGCCCTTAGACAAGAGACTGTTTGTGGAATTTCTTATGTGGCTGCTTACATATGCATCACCTAATTTGTTCTTGTTAGGGCACCCCAAACGATACTACATGTAGGATGGACTTGTCATGTCATCACACATGCAGTACCATTCGTGTGCTGAAAATAAAATTGGATGGACATGTCCGATTAAAAAAAAAGTTTTTGACTTTTTGCTCGATTCATCCGACTTCCGTACGACATGTTCGATCGTTTGGATCCGTGTCCACCCAACTGAGTGCATTTTCTCATTCGATAAAAATGTTTCAGTGAGAAACTTCGCGCTACAAAATGACGAATGTAATAAATGTAGATTTTTAGAACGAATTTTTTGATCTGTATAGAGGTCATGTCTAGAGACTTGGAAAATTAAAAGGGAAATTCATAAAAACAAATTACTTTATATCGACTCATAACCGCCAAAATATCTTAAGCGACATAATATCCGATTTATGTTTTTTGATGAAAATCGATAATTTGCGATGGTTTACATCGTCTGTCAAAATTTCATAGGTGTACGAAATTAGATTATGAATTTAAACCAAAAGCAATTTTAGCTTAAGTACACACTACATGTTTGTTTACATTTTTCATGACAGCAAAGTGTCGCTTAAGATGAAATTCTCTAAAAGAAATTAATCAATATAAGGGATAAAATTACTAAAATAAAATTAATAGCAAAGAGATAAGAGATAAAAGATAAAATTAATAGCAAAGATAATTAAAAAAAACCTTCTCCTGTAAAATTTTCTTTTTGGCGCTTAAGATATTTTGGCGGTTATGAGTCGATATGTTGTAAATATATCGAGGGAAATTGCTCGATGTTTACTTGCTGGCAACTTTAAAATAAGGTCGTGCTTTCTGATAGCTCATCTCGTGAATTTTTTACAACGTCGATGTAAAGTGCGATCCACGCACGACCGACCTAATACTATGTTTTCATCTTCTCGGAATCGTGAGATTTTGAAAAAAATATTTTGAAACGTTTCCATCAGGCATGTCATGACAACTAGATTTCATTTGACAATTAAGACTTCATTTGGTTGCTTACTGATCTTTTTTTTAAATCATTAATCAGTTTTCCTTGCAATTAGTGCTGGATAGTGATGTATAACTTTTCACAGATGCAACACTGCATTTTATGAGTTTTTGTTAAAATCTCAAGATTTTAAATCTTGAACTTTTATGAAAATCTCAATAGATTTTAATGTAGATTTTACGAAATCTCAAGATTTCGAGGAGATGGAAGCATTGCATTGTATTATGTTTTTTTTTTTAAATCGACTATACACAGTCCACGACAAAGTGTAAGTACTTACAAATTTTCATCAAAATATAATTTACTATAAGTGTTTAAATTTTTTTTTGTAAGTGTAATAATCTTATGCAATTGCACTCTGTTATTTATTTTCATATTGGTCAAGCATTACGAGAGAAATTCCATTATTTTACAAAACATGCAAAAAATGTCAAAACAAAAAGATAGATTCAACAAAAAGGATACATTAACCTCGTTATAAATAATTAAAAAAGTATATTAAAAAAAATTTTATTAAATTGGAAAATGGTTTAACAGTACAAAAGTGCAAGTAAATCTTAAAATCTTCATTATGAAGGCGTGAAAGTCAGTGAAATCGCAAAAAACAAAATCTAAAGCGAAATCGTAAAGTGATTGTTGATTCAATAGAAACCATAAAAATTATGGCAGAGCTGTTAGCAGTAGAACTGCTAACTTGAAATTTTAACCCCACTGGAATAAAAATACCAAAGAAATTTAATCCTGACGGATCGGATGGTTAATCTTATTATTGTCACGATTTGAAAAAGGGAGAGCGTATCCTTAGTCCGTCAAAAGGTGGGTAGATGTGTGATGATAGGGGCCCGAAAGAGCTATTGTGAAGAGACTGATATAGAATTTGTTCCTATAAAAAAATAAATAACTGGCCATTTCAGCCCTTGAAAGGACTTTGACCTAGCTTCTTATGATCAATTGTGTTGTGCGTGTTATTAAGTTTGTACACAATTGACCGAGAACCGGACCTACATGCTTAACGCCGACTCCGAATGGCGATGAACAGAATGTTATCGTTCTCAAGAAGCTTTACATGGCATTTTGATTAATCTCTGAGGTTTGCCATTGTCTGCAGAGAGGTGGCGGCCGTACAGAAAAATTATTTTAATTCAAATAATTTTCTGTTGCTGCCGGGGTTCGAACCTGGGTCTCCAAAGTTCTTTGACATAGCGGCCACGCACTTTAACCAACTACGCCACGGACGCCACATTTGTTCCTACATGAATTAATTTCCAAGATCATTTCAATTTAACTGATAACGTAATTGATAACATGGTCACAATGACCAAAAGTTCAATGTTATTCCAACAAGAAAATAAGGCTGTTTACACAGCGAGAGTAGTAAAGGACTTTTTTCAAGATGGAATAGAAGGAATAGTGATGTAATCTTGCGGCCCACACCAATATTTGGGCACCTGACATTATTGACGGTTAATGGTTCCTTGGAAGAAATTTAATGGAGGTTTTACTGGTTATTAAGGATCTTTACTTATATTAACATTTGATTTCTTACAACTTAAGCTTATGTTAAAATAATTTGCTATTATTTTGTCATGCCACCGAAAATATTTTTGCATTGTTCTAAATATTGAATACTTTTGTTGAAAAAATTCAAATTTTTTCTCACTTTTCCAATAAACAGTTTTGCTTTAAAAAGGCTTTAATCGGACCATTTACAATAAAAATTGATATGTACATATGTATGTTCTATTTTTTTCGAGGATTGCGTACATAAAAATACAAAATATTAGTCGAAACAAAATTTATTAAAAAAAAAAAATCAATAATATAATCTAATTTTTTTTTGCAATTTCTTAATAGAAAATATCAAATTATTATTTGCTTAATTTTGACCAATTGTCATAAAAAAACGCAGATTTAAAATTATCTCTTAAAATATAATAAAAGATGCTAAAAATCACTAAAACCAAATTTCCGAAATGCATTTTGGCCTTAATGAGGCGTTTACAACGTTTGTATATTTTTGATGAGTATTTTGCTATAAATTAGCGATGGAGCTACTGTAGTATCATAACCATCGCATTAATTCTTTAGGTGAAAGTGTATAGCATTAGCGATAAAAAATTTAGCTTTAGCGAAATTCAGAATTTAACCTAATACTATGTTCACACTAATGCCGAAAAGCCGCTTTTTGGACAATAATGGCTTTTCAGCTGAAAAGCTAAATGATATTAAGTTTTTCGTCATAGAAAAACTGTCAAACGAAAAGCAGCTTTTTGATTGCTATTCAGCAAAAAACTCTGAAAAGCTAAAAAACAGCCCTGTTATGAAGTCGGTTTGTCGAAGTAAAGTCAAAATTTATTACTAAAATCCAGGTTGTCACCAGGCCCGCGCGCACGGGGGGACTTTTGGGGGTTCAAACCCTCACCTTCCAGGAGGATTTCGAACTACACTTTTGAAATCCACAGAGCTGTCTGATTATTAAAAATTCCCATTAAGCAAAGTTATATTTATTCTGATTTATTATAATTCTTCATCATTGAGGCTTCCCTATCAAAGTTTAAATTAAACATAGCAACTCTATTCAAAAGTAACTCAACTCATGTAACGTTATTTCATAGGATAAATAGTTTTAAAGTAGTGTCGTGCAAACCAATACATTAACTTGCATACTTGTGTGTGTGCCTGAGATAGCGGCAGCGTTACACTTTCTTGCTTAATGAATGATTAACTTCAACTGCTATGCTCTGCGTTGAAGAAATTACTCTCCCATTTATAGTGTACGTTTGATAAATCTGTGAAGAACACGATATTGAAGTAAGGAAACCTCAGCAAGCTGCACGTCAACCTCATCGTTGTAATATAGAGACTAATTCCATACCTAGACTTATTCGTCACTCACCTTGAAGTTCGTTTTCTTAAGCACCGTGGAATATTATCGAATTTTAGATGTCTTTTTCCATCAAAAATTTCAACCCTAGATGAAGAAGCCAAAGAAGCCTGGAGAAATACTCCACGATTTTGCAAGACGATTCTTTCGAAGTATAGATCAATGAAGTGAAGCTTTGGCGAAGACGGATTTTTGATAAAAATACCAACAGCCCTATCGAAGCTCTTGACATCTGCAATGTTGCTTTTCCAAATGTTCACCAAATCTTGCTGGTAATGGGTGCGTTACCAGTAACGACATCATCGAATGAACTCTCTTTCGGGATGTTAAAGTTCGTGTAGATGCAGTATTGGACGCATTGCAGCATTAATTTATTGAGGGAATAGTTTTGTAGAGAGTATTTGTATTTACTCGGAATACTAAAAAATAATCTGAAAATGTATAACTGAAATCTTATAGTTTTATATCCAATATATAAATTTTCTGTACATCCATTTTTTGATAGTTTTCTTTGTACTTAGAATTCCGTATTTTTTAGTCAAAACCCCCTCCTCCACAGTACCAAATCCTGCGCACGGGCCTGGTTGTCACTGATGTTTGACATTTCGTCTATCTGTTTTTTTATGTGCATACTAGTAGCCAATTGCACCTTATTTTCTTAGAACAATAAAAAAAAAAAACGCAATAATAACGTACATATGACTACTGTGTGTCAAATGAAAAGCTATTTTTCAAGTGTGAACACCTTGTTTTGAAAATTTTCGGCCTATGTGTGAACATAGTATATATAAGATCAATATTATATGAGTTCAGGACAAAATGTAATAATTCTGTCTCACAAATTTAGTTGTGAGAAAATTTTTGGCTGGATGCCAAAGTTTTATTTAAATAGGCAAAATAAAAAGTAAAGCCTTATAGACTTATACTACGTTCACATCTAAGCCAAATGAGCAAATTTGAATATCTCATTAAAAAGTGTTCACACTTATAAATCTCATTTTGTTTGACGGTTGTTTTTGTTGTATTTTCATATTTTGTTTTGATAAAATTTTTCTGTGTACAAATTTTTCTTACATTTTGCTTTGAAAGGTATGTTCACAAAGCAGTTTAATATGCTCAGAGCTATGTTTAACGTGAAATTATCTCATTTGCTACTCATTTCGTTGAAATGAGTTGTAATGAGTTGGAATATTTCTATGGGAAATGAGCTCATTACGCATCTCATTTGTGTTTGGCCGAAATGAGCAAATTAGCTTAGGTGTGAATGGGCTATTATATTACGTTCACACCTAAGCCAAATGAGCAAATTTTAATATCTCATTAAAAAGTGTTCACACTTTCTTATCTCATTTTGTTTACGGTTGTTTTTGTTTTATTTTCATATTTTGGTTTGATAAAATTTTTCTGTAATGTTTTATTACATTTTGCTTGGAAAGGTAAGTTCATGGTGTAATTAAGAAGGTGATCGCTAATTTTTAACATCTTTCAAAAAAATTTTACCCATCCTTGTCAAAAACAGCTGATGGTAAATTCTAAGCAAAAGTTGCAAAGCAATCTATTACAATTTGTTATTGAGTGCAAGCGATTTAATACTTTTCCGCAGTTTATCTCTTTTTTTCTTACTTTCTCAAAATTTTTTGACAATCGTAGGGAAATTAGTAAATGTTAGGTTCACCTTGTTAATTACACCATGGGTAAGTTCACAAAGCAGTTTAATATGCTCAGAGCTGTGTTTAACGTGAAATTATCTCATTTGCTACTCATTTCGTTGAAATGAGTTGGATATTCAAATTAATATTTCTATGGGAAACAGGCTAATTACGCATCTTATTTCGCTTTTTGGCCGAAATGAAATTAGCTTAGGTGTGAACGTAGGGTAAAACACCCAGTCCTGAGCCCTCAGCCTATTCTGAGCCCTCCACTCATTAAACTGTCTCTAGTTAATAATTGTCAGGATGTCAGTTAAAACAGTAAATTTATAATTATTCGTCAAAATTCGTTCAGTTCGTTCAGCTATCATGCTGAGTATGAAATATTAAGTTAAAAGTGATTTTTTAAAATAAAAAGACGTGTCTCGTGCTCTTACTCAGTCAAGTGATTTGCTAAGCAATATCGACAATGAGTTAACACACTTTAAACCTTCAGGTATGGACATATTGTTATGATTTCTATAATAAGCTTTGGTTATATTAAAAGTTGAATATTATTTATTGTTTATTTCTTAAATATTTCATTAAAAATATTCTGTGTCAAAGCAAAAAAATGGGGGCTTGTATCTAGATAGCTAAATTCGATGTTTTCAGTTATGAGCCATGGGGGCTCACAATTGGAATATAACAGAAAAATAAAATATCCAAATGTGAGCCCGTAGAGCTCAAAGAAGGAAAACAGAAATTTTTATAAACATTCTTATTAACCCGTATTAAAAATAATTTTCCTGGCGACAAATGGACAAAATGACATCCAAAAAATATGTATTCGAGTTCCTGAAGCTTTAAGAAAAAGATTCAAGAGGCTGGTTCCATCGAACTTAAGCATACTTCGATGAAATGTCCTATGCCCAAAAGAAGAACCAGTTTTATTTCCTAGAGGTGCAAGTAACATTTATGAAACAGATAAAGGAGCAGCTAAAGAGAGCATGACAGTTATGTTTTCATTTTCTGCTGATGCCTCGATAATTCCACCATGTTTGTTTTTGCTTATTAAAGAATATCCAAGGATATATTAGAATCAATACCTGAAGGAATAGAGTGAAAACTGATTTAGGCTGGATGACTTCGGATGCATTTATATACAATATAAAACAAGTCTTTAATCCAACACTGGTTTCAAATAAAATATTGTTTCCTGTAATTCTTTACGTATATAGTCATAAAACGCATTTAACTTACAGTTAATCCAAGCTCTGAGAAGAGTTGCAAATTGTTCTGATCTACTTATACCGAAATACAACAAAAATTTTACAGCCAGCCGATGTGGCTATTTTCAGACCTCTTAAAATGGGGTGGTCAAAGGAACTGCAATGTTGGAGAATGCATAACATGTACCAACAGTTTACAAACCATAATTTTGCAAAATTATTAAAAAACATTATTGGTACCTGCATAAAAAATGAGACCATAACTAATGGTTGTCGTACCTGTATCCTTTCAATCTCAACGCAATCGATTACAGTAAATGCCTTGGAAAGTCAGGTTTGGATCGAACTGAAGTTCAGCACAAAGACACAAAAATGAATTTGTGGTTTATGACTTATATATAATATTACTTTTTATTTATATTTTGTTAACTTTTTGAATATTATTTTTTCATAAAATAATTAAAATAATAAAGTTCTTATTGTAAAAACCAGATGGCTCATAACTGGGCAAAAGGTGGCTCAAGATTGGAAATCGAGGGCTCATAACTGGGATTCGGTTCATTTTTTAATAAATCATTATTTTTAAATATATTCATCTAATTGGCATTCAAACAAATTTAATCAGTTTACTATTCTTGAATGAACGCGTATTTTAACACTTAAACGCTGCCAAAAATGCTAAACATAACAAAGTTATCATTCTACTAAGTAAAAAATTCTCTTAAGGGGGCTCAGGATTGGATGTTTTACCCTACTATTACTCCACAATAGAGACCAAATTGCTCGAACTAGAAATGAAAACAGAATTGCTCAAAGGCTACGCCATGGCTTGGCGATAACGCAACTTTGTGAATTTACTAGGAAAGTGGCAACACTGATAGGGATTGTAAATTGTACGTATACGGGAGTGTTCCGAAAGCATATTTTGTACTAAACAGCTACAGTGTAGACAAGAACCACTGGATGGATGTATTTCGTTCTGCCTAAGGGTATGCAACGGAAATTTTTTAACTTTTCTTGTAATCGAGGTGCATGATTTTTGTAGAATAATTCGAGATCTAGATAAGAAGAAGCAGGTAATATGTAGAGATTGTACGAAAATGATTGGATTTTTGTTGACTGATGAAAATCCAAAGGCTAAGTATGGCAATCATGTCAAATAACTTTCACGTTTTTTTTTTGTTGTTGGTTTCCTTACCTTAAAAGAAAATAGAAACATAGGAACAAAATAAACAGATACATTTTGGTATTCGCACATTATCGGTCGTTTAGACGATTCTATTCGTTTTTAATTAACTGTTAGTTTCAAGATGCTTTCTTTAAATTTGAATTTATGTACTTTTAAGGAGCCACAGTTAATGACGCCCACACACCCAACAATTATTAGAATTTAACAGGTTTAAACAAGCGGAAACATTTAGACAACAATTAACAAGCCGGTTACAGCCAAGATGCATAAACCACCTTGATTAATTCAATGTTTACAAAAGTCACCGTTTTTACGGCACAAAGAACGACGATACAGTTAAAACAGTCTGTCAACCACGGTGACGACATCTTGACAGATACAGACCGACAAACAGACAAACATATACGTACAAACATATATTTAGCTTATTTTGATTTTGGCCAGATGAAACAACAAAAAATTTAAAACAAGAAAAAACATCTGTGAATCATACAAAGTGTAAAAACAATTGAACAAAATTAAACACTCGTGTGAGAAAATGACAGGTAGACTTTCATGAACAAATTAACGAACGCGCAAATGTTGATAACTGCGCAAATATGGCGCAGCGGCTTTGATTTTTAGGCTAAGATCGTGGAAACGAACCGTGTTGGATGTAGGCGGCAATGCCAACTAGAAAAAAAAAAACAACAACAATCAATACCCAACAACATCACAATGCTCATAGATGCCATAGGAAAACTAAAGAAAACAAAACAAAAAAATCACGTCATCGTCTTTGCTGTGAGCCAAGATTTCTGAGCTAAGCTCAAAATAGCAGTTTATCAACTTTTGCGCTTAGGAATATTTTTAAAAGATTGACTTGAAGAAATAGTTTAGTTTAGTGGAGAATTTCAAAAGTGACGGTCATACCAAAAGCATCCGTCTACGATGCAAAAGTAAAAATAAAAAAATTAAAAAAGTGAAAAGTTGAAAATTTCAAAGAAAAACTCTTCCCATTAATTTCCCCTCCCATTGCTAAGACCCAACCACATCCAAAAATTCCTAAAAATGCCGCTACACAAAAACCACAACGACGACTACATTCCGATCAAGTGTGAGGGTTGGAATGGCAAGTTCCTCTACGAAAAGGGTCACACCAACAATGTCTCGAAAGTGCGTCGCTACAATTCAAATATCACTGATACGAGCAATTTTTATGGTTCTACCACAGAACCCACAGTGCTACCGCCTAGCTGGGATGGCACCTTCAGAAAGAGTGGTGAAACCTATCTAAAACCAGACCGAAATCGTTCCGATGATTCCGAGTACTACGAGTACGATACGGAGCCAACTGTCTTGCCTACCACCTGGAATGGTGAATTCCAGCTAGATCCAAATGATGTACGCATCAAGCCGGAACGCAATGCTTCAGATGTGCGCGATTATGCGGAGGCAAATCGATTTAAGGTGACCAACTGAAGGCCCTGGCAAGTGTAACACCCACAATGATCAAATGACTAAAGCCTACGAACAAGGACAATGATTAAGGATTAAATGAAGTTTGTTTTTTCTTAAAAAAATAACTATATAACTATATTATGTGTGCTTTGAAGCACGCTGTGTTGCGTTAGTTTACTAATCCATGAACTAATTTTATAAAAATTTTCCATCATTTTCAGTGATAAAGTTCAAAATAAAGTTTAAATAAGCATAGATATTTTATAGATGTTTAAGTAATTATTGCCTGTTAAGATAAGTAAATGCGCCCAAGATGATTTTATTTTTATTCTATTTTACATACATATATTTTATATATTTTTTATCATAGAGCTCATGGACACTTCGATTTTACAGTTATTACTAATATGTGTTTGTTTTGTTAAACTAACAATAAAATTAATAAAGCAAAAAGTAACGCTTTAAAGAGCTAAAAAAAATATTTGTTTTCATTTCATTCTCTGAAGAAAAAGGAACAACTCTTATTTATCCATGAGAGAGAGAGGGATAGACAGTGTTCAACTGAACCCAGCAGAAAAGTGGACCAAATTTGAAATTGTTCTGAAATAGTTCCAAAAAGGACCAGTACTAGTTCCACTACAATACTCTTTAACATTGAACGAACTGACGCTTTTTGCGGGTTGATGTCATAGGAAAAGACAATTGTCCCCATAAACACTCCTTTTTCCCCATATTTAAACTAGTTGCAGTAGGAACATTTTTAAACTAATTGCTTTCGCAATAGCCTGAAAGTGGTTCTTTTTTAACTACTTTTAAAGTGAACATTTTAAAAGTGTACTTTTGAACTTTTCCATCCACAAAATTTATTAAAGAAGACATTTTGCTTATAAATGTCTATAAACATTTTTATTTTTTTTTTTTTTATCATCTTTTCTTGTGCGCAGCAAATTTTTAAAAAAATAGCCAAAAATTTTATCAGCAATACTTTTGAAAATAAAAGCAAAGTGAACTGTTCTACACTGAACGCCCTTTGTACTTTTTCAGAGCTTCTTCTAACTGAGCTAAAAATGAACTAATTCACTTTTTTAATTGACTCCAAAATAACTGCTGGGAATAAACATAAAAAAGAACATTTCGAAAATATATCAAATGAATTTTGACAAAATGTCAATTAAATTGCACACAACTCATCAATTCATTGTGTTAAATGAATTCATTTAAGAAGAAAATAAATAATAAATTCAAATTGGCTCAGTTGACTCAAGTTTCAATCAAAACTTTTATTAAAATTAAATATATCCACTCAATTTTACTATTTTGACGCATTTCAGATTTTTTGTGGGCACGTCTGCTTTTAATCACAATTAAAAGCGCGCAAAAAGACATGTTTGCTTGTGTTTTTTTAAGCTTCAGAAATAGAAATGATTAATAACGAGCTCAGTAAAATAAAGCTTAATGATTGCTAGCCCTTACTACAAAAGCAGCTAAACTCAAAATTTTAAAGTTTTTTGCAGTCCACATCTAAATCGACTGTTGAAATTATGTTGTCACATTCATGGTAAAATAAATCACTTAGACTCGCGGCTGAGAGCCAAGAATCAGAATTATCAAAAATTGTCAAATGTGAAATTTTACAACAACAAAGCTGTAGGTGCCACAAACGGCAAAAGCAACAACAACAATTAGGAAAACTTAAAATCAACAGCTGATTTTGGCATCTAGCTCAACTTATGCCATGTCTACACAGAGAGTTTAGCTTGAGTTTAGTTTTAAGCAGAGATAAAGAGATGGGAAACTTCGATGTGAAAGGGATAGCACTATGCCTGCTTTATGTCAAATTGAAGTCAATACTAACACAATATTATAGTTGTGGTCGTACATTTTGTTGAGAAACTCACCCAGTTTGGGTGCTAGTTTGAGTTATTCAGCTGGTTTGGGTTCTCACCACTGTGTAAAATTTCACTGAGCTTAGACAAACTTACCACGGACTAAACATAAACAAATTAAGGGGTAGCTCACACTTGTAACTCTGAACTTCATCGATTTTTTTGTTCTTGCATATTTTTTAAGTATAACTATCTACGAAGTAATACGTCTCCAAAAAGGTCCGTATGCCTCGTATTTCTGGCATTCATATAATGTTTGGAACTTTCAGAAATTAATTTTCGATGCCTCTTATTGTTTAAATTTGTCAGTTTAGCTCGAAGGTTCGACAACTCGATTGCAGTAACAGAGAGGTGCGCGACGAGAGAAAAATGAAAAGCAACAGGAAATTTATAAGAATCATCGTCGGTGGAAGAGCTACCATATGGGTCCTGAAAAGATGGCTGCATTTATGTTATTGTTTATTGTTATTGTTTAAAAATTATTTCCTTCGTGTAAACTGAAGTTGAAACTTAAATCGTAATTTCTCGAAATGTAATTTTTTAATCGGTGACAAAAATTACTTGAAAATTCTGAACCTATCTTTTTAAAAGTTTGCAGATTCATTCGATAAAAAACGGCCATTTTATAGCCAAAAAACAACAGTATTTTTAGTGAAAATTTAACCATTAACTATACTTTGCATACTTTTTAAATGAATCGATCAGCTACTAGTTTATGTTGTTATTTAACTAAATCTATTAGCCTATTTCTCTTTCAGGTGATCCAGTTCACCACAATGTTGGTCACCGCAAAACGCAAAAATAAAAACACAATTTTTTAAAGTCATTTTTAACAAGACCATACAATATTTTTCAATAAAAAATATAACTAAAAGTGTTCAATGTATGTATTTTTAGATGATATAACGATCGTTTAAAAAATTTTAGTAGTTTTCGCATTCATGAAAAACCCTATTAATTGTACTGCAAGTTTGGGTAGCGCCTTAAGTAAATAAAGTCAGCTGCTGGTTCAAATTTACGCTGGTTGTTGTATAATCTGTGAAGAAACTCAACATGTATTGAAGGTTCGTGTACGGTATAAGGATCAGAGTTGCTTTTTTAATTTTCAAGGCATTTTCATTGGCAATATTAAGTTAATATGTTATCAGTTGAGAGATTTTGCATGCATAAATTAAGTTTCAGCCTCTTTTATATTCATTTTATGTCCATATCCAATGCCTATTTATTTAAGCTTCGAAAATAAAACAATATTATTGCTAACTTAAAGCAGCTGTTAGTCGATACAACAACAGTTGACAATCTTGAGGTGAACTCATATACACAATACGTGAGTGCATAAAAAATGAGAAGAACAAGCACGATTTTGGCGCAAAATCAACAAAAATGACAGCAGAATCGAAGTTTCCCATCTCTTTATCTCTGGTTTTAAGTTAACCATAGCTGTTCACATAGAGATGTGTCGGCAGAATTGTGTTTAGTGTGACATTTCTTTGTTAACTTTTGTGTTCTCATATTTTGTCAGCACATCCACCACCGTGACATCAATTCCACTTGAGGACAAGGCTGCATGCGTACACATGCGAATTCTTCCTTGCTCTGCTCAATTTGGAATTTTTATCGGCCCATACTTACATATATGAAGACCTCATCTTCTATACTTGCCCAAGTTCTTTTCTTCGCTGTTTTGCTAATATTTTGCAAATAGTAAATTGCAAAAACAAACAGCTGTTTTTGACATTTCTCACCACAAAATTGTACAAGTTTCATCTGAACGTGCCTTTTCACGTACATTAGCATGCTAATAACATTAGCATACTTTTAGGGATTTCTCAAATTAAGTTTTGATACACACAGAAACAAGTTGAGTTTAGTTGAGTGTCATCCTTTAAAATTGTACTGGAGAACTCAAGAGTTTATGTTGCGTTCAGTGGCAAAACTCAACTTTGTACTGGAAACTCGAACTAAACTCTATGTAGACATGGCATTATTCTCCAATGTAAGCCTTCCTTGTAATTGCATCATGGTTTTGACCAAAGAACTCGGCGCTTTTGACGCTACAAGCCCACATACTCGGAGAGAAAAAAAATCAAGCACTCTAGGATTGAATCAAGCAAATATGCAATCAGTTTACAACAGTCATGACCAGGAAAATAAAATGGTGGGCCAATGTTTTTTTTTTTTAAACAAACAGAAAATAGTCCTCATTATCGCTTTTGCTCATCTTTGCAAAAAAAAAAAATAAACAAGACAACAAAATTGTCAAAGCACTCCGACAAAACTAAATTTCTATTTCTATGGCCGTGTGCTATTCGGAAACTTTACACTCGGATGATGAAATTTTGACAGTCTGATAGAGAATATTTGGCACATGTGAGGTGAATATGATTGCCAAAAATTCATGTAGCCCCAGGGGCATGGTGTAATTAACAAGGTGGTAGTGAATTTTTAACCTCTCTCACAAAAATGAACTCTCGATCTGTCAAAAACAGCTGATTTCATATTTTAAGCGAAATCTTAGCAAAACAAAGTTTGTGATATTTGTTTTGGCTCTAGTTTTCACTGTGTTTTTCAATTATTTTGATGAAAATACGACGAAACTACTTAAAATTGCAATTTATTACTTATTAGCTAGAACTACCACAAGCAAGCAAACAAAACAAATAATGATTTGACACTTACCAACATGTCCTCTCTTTATATCACAATATTTTGGCAGATTCAGCAAAATTGAGTGTGTGGTGAAAAATTCACTACCACCTAGTTTATTACATCATGCCCAGGGGCTAGAATCAATTTTGACAATCGGAGAGAGAACTTTTGACACAAGCAAAAATGAAAAAAAAAACACTTGTGAGGTTGTGAGTCGTAAAGAAGTTCAAAATTTTCTGTTTCCGACAGCATAACAACTAAAATTGCTAATTTTAAATATATATTAACAATTTCGCAAATTAAATTGAATTGTTGTGCTAATGCACTACCAAAATCCAAAACGTCAAAATTTCTAGTTTTCAAAATTTCATCGTCCTTTTGGCACAGCAAAAATTACAATTTTATGTCAACAGACAGAAATTGTATTCAAATCAGTAAATTCTCTCCTACCACGAGTGAAAAGTTTCCGAATAGCACACGGCCTATATATAATAAAATTGATGTACAAAACAAAGACAAATCATGTGTGTTTTTGTGTTACACAAGTAACGGAACAATCATCTCAAGCTCAGCTTCGTCGAGTGAGACTTTGTTTTTGTTGTCTTTGCATGCAATTGTTGTTATTAAAGCGAGTTTAAAATTTGGTGAGAGCGTTGGTTTTGTTGTTGTTGTTTTTTGTACGTGTTGTTTTTTTTACAAGTGTGCAAACACAAATTTGATAAAATAAAACAATATTGTAGCTGGGCCAACTGGGCCAATTGTGATTCTGGAAGCTCATGTCTGGTTTACACTCAAGCGTAAATTTCTCAATTCAAACATTATTTTGTTAGAACTGAACAAATTTAAAACGGATGATATTAAAAAAAAGAACGTTTTACTTCAAGAAATATTTGCTTTAAACTCAAGAATATTTTTTCGAAACTCAAGACCAATATTTGTTTGAAGTTAGAAAAATTTGCTTGATTCAAGTAACTATCTGCTGAAAACTAGAATAATTTGCTTGATGTGAGAAATTTATTTTCCTTGAATTGAAAACAATTTGCTTAATTCAAGTAAATAATTTACTGAAAACAAAGAATAATTTGCTTGATTCAAGTAAATAATTTTCCTAATACTAAAATGTTTTACTTGATATTAGAAACTAACTTTCTTATTTTATTATAATCAAGCAAATTTGTCTCGCATCAACTTATATTGACATGCTTATAATTCACAACATGTTTACATGAAAACATGTTTAACAGCCCGAACAGAACCGAAGAGGTTGTCGGATTCACCGTGCAACGAAATACATGAAAATATATGCAGCCGCCAAAAATGAAATCGCTGTAGAAATCCGCGATGGAAAAACGCCAGAATTGAATTTATTTTATTTTTCTCCGACGGTTTTGAACTTCTATCATTCACCGAAAAGCCCTTGTTCTAGATGTGTTCTCAGCGGATTTCACCGTGAGAGGACCGACATCCGACAACCCCAAAGATAGTGCGGATTGACAAACTATGGTATGCAAACATGTAAGTCCAAGTAAAGTAACAGATAAAACACTGCGCCTTCGAGCCATGCCATAGTTTGTCAATTCGCACCATCTAAAACATGTTTTCATGTAAACATGTTGTGAATTATAAGTATGCCAATATAAGTTGAAGTGAGAAAAATTTGATTGATTCAAATAAACAATTAAACTCAATTCAAGCAAACAATTTTTGATCAAAGTCTTGTTCCAAGTTCTAGAATTAAGCATTTTATTCTTGTTTCAAGCAATCATTTATTTTTGGAAATAAATGCTCATTATAAATTTATTTTTCTTAATTTAAGGTTTTTGTGCTTGATTTGAACAAATGAGGCAAATGAACAAAGTTTGAATTTTCTTAGGTCAACCAAAATATTTGCTTAATACAAGAATATTATTTCTCTTCGTGTGGAAACTTAGACATGGAGCTTTTTTTTTTGTTTTTTGTTTTATGTTAACATATAAAGCTTAAAATGAGCCCGTTTTGTTGAAAAATCTTAGTCTACTATCTGCGTTGGCTGTAATGTTGTATTAATTGTTGGTTATAAGCTAAAAAAAAAAGAAAAGAATATGTATAGAACGTAAGGTCCACCATGTGGGATTATGTATTTGTGCATATAGACAAGTTAATATTAGAGCACTGATGGTCAAAACTAAAGTAAATGATTTAGTCAATTAAATGTCTATTTTAATAAAAATGATTGAAGATATAATAAAAATTATAGTTTTTTGTTTTTAATTTTCTCAATAAATAGGAATGAAAAAAAAAATTGTATATAAAAATTTTGCCATTTTGCTCTTTTCATGAATTGGCTCTAAAGAAGTTGATCGTCCAGTTGAGCAACAGAGTAATGACATTTAAATCTACTTTGACTGATTTCAAGAATAATTAATATTTCAAAAATATTTAGATTTGATAAAAACTACTTTTACAATGATTTCATTTTAATGGAGATCGTCGCACAATAGGTTATTTTTGGAAAAAAATTTGTTTTTCAATTTGAAAATTGTTTATACTAAGGTTTGTTTCATATTTATAAAACCACCCAAGATTTGTTGATATTTCCAAAATGACTGGCTGTAGGGTATTATAATGTTTTACTCAAATTAACACTTAAGTGAGAGAGAACTATTCCCCTCAACTCGACTTCATATTTCACTAACGGTACTTTTAAGAGTAAAAAACAATATTCGCTCTGTTTCATAAGTATAAAACCGCTCAAAAGTTTGTCATATAACGCGTGAGCTTCAGAGTAGGAAGAGCTGTTTTTAAATTAATCAATGAAAAAAAAAGTATATTTTTCTTGAAATGCCACGTGGTCTTAGTCTTTCCGATGTTGAAAAAGGGAAAGTTATTGCCTTTTGGAAGGGAACTTTCTATTAAGAGAAATTGCGCGCAAAATTTATCGCAGTCATAACGTTGTTTTAAATTTTTTAAATAATCCCGAGGAATATAGCAAAAACATGCGTTGTGGAAAAAAAAAAAAAAGATTAATAAGCAAGCAGTCAGCCATATTTTGAGAACTGCAAGCAATTCCCAAAAAAGCTTGCGTGACTTGGTTAACGTTGCTGGGGTTCTCGTTTCCAGATCAACCGTCTGGTGCATCTTGCACACCGGTCCCAACTTAAAATTTTCAAAACTAAGATCTGCTCCACGTTTGACGAAATGCCATAAGGATGCAAGGCTCCTTTTTGCTCAAAAACATATGGCAACGAATTGGAAAAATTTGAGTGAAAATTGTTTTGTAAAAGGTTGGTTTTTTTTATACAAAAAAATATTTTCAGGTAATTTTTTCTGATGAAAAAAAAAAAATGGAATTTGGATGGTCCAGATGGGTTCCAAGGTTATTGACACGATTTACGCAAGGAATCCATCTATTTTTCGGCGGTGGTAGAGCTATGCTTTGGGGGGCATTTTGCTCATCTGGATGCTTGGAAGTGCAGTTCACTTCCAGCAAAACGAATAGCAAAGCGTACACTGATGTACTCCAGATGACTTTAATGCCCTTTCTAAGCAGAAATCATAAGAAACGTTTCGTCTTCCAACTAGACAACGAACGCATCAGTCCACGTAAGTCGAGAGACAAAAAAATGGTTTTCAGAGCAAAAAATGGAAATTTTATATTGGCCAGCTGGCTCACCCGACTTGAACCCCATCAAAAACCTTTGGGGTATTCTGGTTCGTCGTTTACAAAGAGGTAATACGAGCCGGTGGCAACCTCGAAAAATGTTATTGTCAGAGAATGGAGTGAAATTGATAAAGACTTGCTGAAAAATTTAATAGATAGTATGAATACCAGAATATTCAAAGTTATTTTAAAAAAGGGAGGCGAGTTACACTGACTCTTAATAAAAAAAAATCGATTAAAGAAAATTCAAATGGTTTTATTTTCGATTTCTTCAAAGTGGTTTTATACTTATGAAACAGAGCGAATATTGCTTTTTTTACTCTCAAAAGTACCGTTAGTGAAATATGAAGTCAAGTTGAGGGGAATAGTTCTCTCTCAATTAAGTGTTAATTTGAGTAAAACATTATAATACCCTACAGTCAGTCCTTTAGGAAATATCAACAAATCTTGGGTGGTTTTATAAATATGAAACAAACCTTATAAACTATTGAAAATTATTTCAAAGAGCTGCATCATCACACTTTATTTCTCCTCAGTTTCTCGGTGAAGTGTATTTCAGAGTAGCCTTTATATCAAATAAAAATTTTTTGAATGAAGAGAAGCGAAGTCAATAAAAATAAGCGTTGCATATTTTGAAAACCTTTCGTTACTGTCGATTTTTGGAAAGTGCACAATAGTGCCGTCGACAAGGGTTGCCACCTGCTCAGCGGAGACGGGTGTGGGTATTTATATTACTACAACAAAAAAACCCGAAGACAATATGCAGGTGCGTTTGATAAGACTTTTTAATAAAAGTCTTATCAAACTTCTGCACAGTGTGACAAAAGGAAATAAAACACGATAAAAAAATATTTGTATTATTATTACAATATCGCGATTTTTTTTTAATTATCGATTTAAAAAAAAAGAATACCACGAGAAAAAAGTAGCCCAATTTTGGATCGCACTCTAGTTGCGGGTCCAAGGAGATGACTTGGACCCTCTCACAATTCCACCGGTGGAATTAATTTATTTTACCTGTTCCTGACGGAACTAGGATCGAGTGCGAGGGGCCTAACAAAACAAACGCGCCAAATCGAATACGGAGCACGACTACACGCGACAGAAAAACGGGGAAAAAGAGAAGCGCGGTAACACACAAAAAAAACCGGACAATAAAAAAAGTAAGACACTGTGTGTGGTGAACGCACCAACACACACAAACAACAATGCAAATATCTATGTATAAAAAGGATACTCCCTGATTAACGTCCAGGTCCAGCGGTTCCGGATCCAAAAATCCCACGGACTCTGTCTGTCCGGGTGGGCTCCACAGCGCCTTTGGAACCACTTCACCCATTATGAAAATATATATATATATATATATAAATATATATATATAAATATATATATATATGTATATTTCCCCTTTTTTCAACTTTTCGACGATAGTCGAAAAAAAAATCACTAGGCACAATTCAGTTGATTTCCGACACCACTTGGCACACTTCCACACTCTTTCACTGTTCAGAATGAACTGAACTGCCAACCAGCGGTGCAGACTGGCGATATTTAGGTTCCACAAGATGGAAACCTAAACACAGCCATATTTTTTACAACACAAGATGCGGTTTTCGCAGAAACCGGTATTCAAACCTGAAGGCTTTGCTCAAACCTATTTTTAAAATCTTTTTAAGGATTTTTCAGGTGCATCTTTGAGCAAATTTAAATAAAACCTTCTACCCACCCAGTGTTTTTTCCATCTTGGCGGCATCTGTGTTAGTATTGGTGTGGCAACACTCCACACCTTCCACAACCCACAATGGCTACCCTCATTGTGAATTGGCCAAGTGATTTTTACTTTTTTTCACAATGACAGTCCTAGTCCTGTTCGTTTTATTTGTCGCGCAATTCCGTGCGTTCAGTCACTCGTGCGATTTCAGTTTCGTCGAGCATGGAGCACAAGGAGAAACCTAAGCCAGACCGAGTTACGAAAGTAATGAATAAAGTGGTTTAATGACCACTGGAGTGCATGTGTGTGTTGGGCGCCACTCCAAACGCACAGTGATTACGTCTGGACAACACAAAATCGTCATTTTATGACTACACATAAAATGGTCGCCGTGTAGTTTTGTCCGTACGTCACTTTGGCGCAACTAAAGTTATAGACCGCGGCACATTGTTTGCGTTTTTCTATTAATGAAATATCAAAACATAGAACGACAGCGAAGTAAAAGCTACGGAAATCATAGCGAGCACACCGTGTAACATACACCTTGCATCGTTCCCGAACACAAATCGGTGCAAACAAGTAGAGGGGTCGGTCGATATGATTACTTACCTAAAATAATTAGAATTAAAATTAAAAACGCCATATCTTGAAAGGGGAAAATAATGATATTTACAGTTTTAAGAAAGGGGAACCCAAAGTTGGTTCCCGCATAGGGGTTGGTCGATATGACCACATAACCACAAAAAATTACAAAATCAGCATGTCTCGAAAACTAAGCAAAATAGGTCAAAATTAGCGATATTTACGTTCACAGCACGGAAGCCCAAATCGGGCTGCACAAATAGAGTGGGGGGGGGGGGGGGTTTGGTAGATATGATAACATAACCTTAAAAAGCGAGAGCGAAGTAAGATATGCAAAAAATAATACTTTTTTGAACGAATGTAAAATTGGGCTGGACAAGTAGAGGAGTAGAGCGAGAGGTTTAAGTGTCTCTTAGAGACAGACATCCAATCAACAAAGATGATCTTTGGAGGTTAATCAAGGACGCATGGGAGAAAATTCCAGCTACTAAGTGCCAAGAACTAGTGGATTCGATGCCCAGGCGTTTCTCAGCAGTTATCAGAAATAATGGATACTCCACCAAATATTGAGGTAGTAATAATTATATTTCAATAATTTCTATTGATTATATCATGAAATTTCAGTGACTATTTCTGGCTCTATTTTAATTCACAGCCGAAAGAGGACATATCATTGAATTTCGAATTTTTTCGTTTCTGTTTCACTAGTAACTTAATTAGTTAGTGTACTAATATTAATTAAATGAATTATTCTTTTTTACCTATTAAAAGAAAAAAGTAAAAATGCAAAGTTTCCTTAGATTTATTGATTTAAATAATTTGTATAGCACTGGTTCTATTTCATCGCACATCACTGTAGTTCTCTTTTGAACGTCAATGTTGATATGTCGCATCTAAATTTAAGCCGTGACTTAGATTCATCAAGCAATGCGTTCCATCAGACAAAAACTCAATTAAATTGCCCTTAAGCATGATACAATTACCAGGTAGTATTATTCGCTGAAAATCAGCTGTGGAAAAACTGTCAATATGGGCATATAATGTCAAAATATAGCGAGTAGGTGCAAACAATGTTGCTTATTGTGTTATTGCAAATGAAAATAGCGCGATTTTTGTAACAATTTTTCATATTTTTGATATTAAAACTTTTTTAGCGGGTTGAGCACTTTTTGGTAAAGCAATAAAATATTGATAAAATATTCTATTGATAAAAACAATAGAATCGCGATATCATCAAGGTGCTTACATCAAGAACGAATTTGTTTCTATATGTTTCAAGCGTGATACATACATACAAACATACATATAAGAACTTTTGCGCTATGGCGGACACTGCCAACACAGTTGTACTTACTTTTATATTATACAACTGTGTACAACTATATACTAACTTTTCTGAGAATTTGTTGGTGTTGTTGGGTTTTGTTGTTATTGTTGATGCAGTCTTCAAATAATTTTTAAGGTTCACATGAGGGAGTCTTAATAAAATAAAGATGAATACTTCAATTTAATCATTTCATTATATTTGTATTAAATATAAAAAACAAAACAAAACCTAAACAGAGATTTAATTTCTAAATATTTAAAATGATTGGTTTAAGTCAGTGGTGCACAGCGTTGGCAGAACTTCCAATACAAGTGCAAAATTTTTGTTTTAGTATGTGTGTGCGAGCAGAATACTGAAAAAAAATACTTTTGCAAATTCTTTTACACTCATTAAGTAAAATTAGAGGATAAATTGTTTTTGATAGATAGATTAAGGCTCATAATAAGGGTTTAAATAAAAAAATAAATATTCAGATTAAAACATGTTTAATTCATTCATATATTGCGTCTGTACAGCATTTAACAAAATTATTTGAGCATGCGATGCTTACTCCACGAAGTGCAAGCGCAAACTGATTCTCTGCTAGCGTTGCAGAAGTTCGGTACCTTCGCACACACGACTTGTATGTGAAAGCCGAGCGGCTCTGAAAGCATCTCGTGTGCATCACTGGTTTAAGTATAAAAAACAACAATATCCCCTTTTACTTCTTGCTGTGATTGCAATACTGCTATTTGACACTATATGCCCAAAGCAACGAGTAAAAGTAGCGATTAATACTACCTGGTAATTGTATCATGGCCCATGGTATAATAATACATGGTAGCATTGACAACTGCTTATTTTCTCTTCAACAGGAAAACATAAATTGCCAAAAACAGCTTTTTGTGGAAATACATCAGCAGCTGCTGTGGTTGTTGTTTTTTTTTTCACTTCAACGTTTTCAACATTGCTTGTGTTTTCAATGGCGGATTGTGAGCGCTCTCTTTTTGAGTATATTTTTTGACAGTATATGATTTCCCAAGCAACTGTCAATGCTACCATGTATTATTATACCATGATCATGGCCCTTAAGTAGTTGAATTCTATTCTCTTTAGAATACACAATCACATCGATAAAAGCTATCATATTTTATAAGAAAATTTCTTTCTCATTATCTTAGAGTACTTATTTTTAAATAGTATTTAAAAAAATAACTACGATACAATTCTTATTATTTACAGCAACGAATTGTTTTCTTAAGATAGCGGCTACTTCATAACATGATACATTAGACAGGAAATAAACTTTTGACCATTGTCGCAGGCAATAAACTGTTTATCAAACTCAAACGAAAAATGTACTTCGAGCTAAAGAGAGTTAATAAAAAACTGGGGAACCATCACAGTCACCTTCAACATCTGCTGACAGATAAGAACTGATTTTGATAAATATAATACCATAGACAGTTTTCAACAAAATGCGTAGATACTAATAAAGACTTTCTAGTGAAACATCATAAAAAGATAAAAGCAAAAATAGTCTTTATTATGTTGCATTAGTTAATTCTCTGAACTAGAAGCCGGAAGATTTGAGGAATTAACTATTTTTTTCACATTCTTATGATAAAGAGCTTAACATATAAATGATGTTGAAAAGTTTGGTTACTATGTGAATTTAGTTTGTATTATATGACTTTTTATTTTCTGAGTAAGCATCTCTAGTGTTCAGCTGACTTGAGAGAACCACTGAGATAGAAATAAGATAGAAGAAAAACCAGGAATCAATAGTTAGAAGACTTAAGAATCAATATAAAGAATCAAGAATCAATAAACAATAATGATTAGTTAAAAATTAATGATCAATAATCAAAAATCAAGAAACAAGTATGGAGATTAAAGATTCGAGAATCAAATGTCAAAAACCAAGAATTAAAAATCAAGAATCAACGATAAGGAATAAAGAATAAAAAATTATGATCCAAAAACAGAAAATTCAGATCAAAAATTGGGAATCGTGACTGAAGAATTAAGATTATAGAATCAAAAATCAAGAATCAAAAATCAAAAATAAAAAAAAATAAAAAACCAAGATTTTATAATCAAGAATCAAGTAACTCGAATCCAGAAACAATAAACACTTTCAAAGAATTAAGATACTTGATTCTACTAGAACTAAGGATCAAGAATTTAAAACCAAGAATCGAGGATCAACAATTAATAATCAAGAATCAAAAATCAAGAACTCAGCGTCAAGAATCGAGGATCAGAAATTAGACGTCAATAATGGAGTGTCAAGAATCAAAAATCTCTCAACAGAATTGAGATAAGCACTGAGATAATCATAAGCAAGAAGAAAAACGAGGAATCAATAATTAGAAGACTTAAGAGTCAGTAAAAAAGAATCAATAAACACGAATCAAGAGCAAAGAATTAATTACCAAGAATCGAAAATTAAGATTTAAATTTCAAGAATAAAGAAACAAGTTCAATATTCAAGAATCAAAAATCAAGAATCAAGAATTAAAAATCAAAACTTAAAAAATAAAAATAATGAATATAGAATCAAGTGTCAAGAGTCAAGAATCAAGAATCAAGAATCAAGAATTAAGAATTAAGAATCAAAAATTAAGAATCAAGATACAAGAATCAAGAATAAAGAATCATGAATCAAGAACCAGGAATCAAGAATCAAGTATTAAGAATCAAATATCAAGAACCAAAAATAAAAAATTAAGAATAAAAAATCAAGAACCAAGAATCAAGAGTCAAAAATCAAGAATTAAAAATCAAGAATCAAAAATAAAAATCAAGAATCAAAAATTAAGAATAAAAAATCAAGAATCAAAAATCTAGAATCATGAATCAAAAATAAAAATAATCAAGAATCAAAAATCAAGAACCAAGAATCAAGAATGAAGAATCAAAAATCAAGAATCAAGGTATAAGAACCAAGAATCAAGAATTAAGAATAAAAAAATCAAGAATCAAGAAAAAGGAATAAAAAATCAAGTATCAAAATCAAGATTAAAAAATCAAGAATTTAGAATCAAGCAACACGAATCCATAAGCAAGAACCAATTTTTAAGAATTAAGAATCAAGAACTAAAGATCAAAAATTCAGCGTCAAGAATCGAGGATCAAGAACGAAGAATTAAAAATGAAGAATAAAGAATACAGCTTTAAGAATAGAATGCAATGTCAAGAATGGTGTATAAAGAACCCAAATTCAGGAGTCAAGAATTCTGAATCATGAATAAAAAAATCAAGTATCAAGAATCAATAATAAGAAATTAAGAATCTAGAAGAAGAAGAAGAAAGAATCTTGCTCAGCGTACTTTCCTGAACCTATAAACTCCGTTGTGGTACCTTTTCAATATCTATAAACAGCTGATGAAATAGCGACCGTTATTCTCCACATTGGTCGACGGTGATCCTCAGTGTTTTGATTTAATATTTTTTTCGCTTTCGAATAATTACAACTATCATTTGGATGCAATTATGTATATCATGAATTAATTTTCTAATTGAAAGACTTTCACTCAAGTAGGTCCTTTACTTCATAAGTCACGAAATGTTATCACAATTCTGTAAATGGTCTTACCTATTCTGGTTGTCAATTTACAAGAATTAATTTGTCAAAATTTTGTCAACCTAACTTGTAAAACCTATTCAGGCGAACACTTGACAAATAAAAAGCTTTAAACGCTTAAATATTTTAAATCATTTACAAATATTTAAAGAAACAAAAATATAAAAATTTCCTTTTGTACTTGAATTATCCCCCACAACATATTTGATCAATACTGTTTATAGGAGGCAACACTTTGTTTTGACAGTGTTTATTTTTTCAAGAAAATGGATGAAAAATTTGTATTCTTATTGTTGTTTACTTTTATTTTTCAGTTCTTGTTGTTTTATCAATATGTATTATATATTATTATACATTTATAATCTTTTATTTTATTTGGCGAGAAAAATATAAGTGAATAACCCAGCGTTAGCTGGATTTCTACATAAAAAAAGGCACTGTCAGCACCTCTTTTGCTATTGACAACAGTGTCAAGAAAAGAGCTTTTAGAATTGAACGGAAATATTTACAGTTGTCAATATATTTACTATTGTTTATATGTTGAACTTTGTCAACTCGCCGGAATAGGTCTGTTAGAGCATGTTCGGGTACAAAAGGCTTAAGTCAAAAAATGTCAATGTATGATGATTCTCTTTATTAACCCAGGCATTAAAAACTTATCGGTAAGAATAATGGGCCAAGACATAAGCAAGAATAATAAGAAGTATTAGCTTCAAGTTTTAAAATAATTCTTTCACACAAATTTACCAGAATTTGTTGAACAGATTCCTTAAGACCCTTAAGATTAGTGAAAACTCAGAAACTATTTTGATCAAGTAACTCAGCTTCATTGTTTCTTATGCGGCTTACTTAAGAGTTTTCTGATTGTTAAATGACTAATAATTTTTTAAGATTAATTGTTACTATTCAGACGATCGTGACTAAACGCGTTACCGTGCGTGAACCGTTCCATGCAAATTAAACGAACCGCATAGTCTATGGTTCAAATCACACCTAATAAAGGAGATTTTTTCGATTGCATCCGATTGATTGCATATACATAATGGCAAAACTCAGAGTGTAAATAAATACCATGTCAAGCTTAAGAACGTTCACAATAGTCTTTTAGGAATGTACCCGACTTATAACAAAATATTTTGATAATACCCCATTAAGTTCAAAATATTTTTGTCTTCAATTCTAAATTTATATAAAAAAACAATTGTGGGCTATCTCAAATTTAGCCTACTACTTATACGAAGAGCTCATTATCTGAGCAAACCTAGGCTGGTCACCGCACAACTCAAATTTCAGCCCCTTCAAAATATACTTTCTAATTTCACTTAGTGATGGGCACAAAACAGATTTGAGGTGAGTTTGAGTGAGGTACTCATTTTAAAAAATGAGGTGGTACATTGTCCCACTTCAAATGAGGTATAACTGGACTAAAGTGAGGTTACCTCATTTAAAAAGAGGCTGTGAGGTGTTAAAAGTGCTATGCGATATTAGGAGTTGTTATGAGAAGTATACAAGGGAGGAAAATGGAAATGGAAAATAACTTTGTGCAAATAGTTCAAAAACCTATTTTGAACAATTGAAATCAATACAATCAGTTTCTATTAAAAATCGGTATTGTATTCAAATCTGTTTGAGAAGTAGATTGAGGTGATCAAATATTATATTATAAAATATATAACAAACCTGTTATTCAGTAATAAACTTACGATATAGTTTCAGACGGAGAAATCTTTACAATTGTCAAACCTCAGGATTAGGCCGTAAGTCAGAAAATTATAGTATTGTTAAAAAAGTCATGTGGTTTTAATTTCGAACCAATTAATTTAAAATATTAAAAAGTTATATCATATACATTGAAAGCTCCCATAAACGGACGCTCTAATAAGCGGACATCTCCTATAAGCGGACACATTCTTGGGAACGACGAAAAATTTTTGGTTGTTTTCCATAGAAAATGCTCTCCCATACACGGACTTTCCGATAAACGGACGCGAACACACACACATGTATATTTATGAAAAAATAATCTCCCATAAGCGGACGCGAAGCTCTAATAAGCGGACAATTTTCTCTTTTTTTACCACAAACATTACTGCTTTTATATATTTTTTTTCTGTTTTGGTGTCTTCTACAGTTCGGGATTTTTTTTCTTCTTTTTTTACGAATTAAGTCATAATTTTTTTGCGCTGCTCACTTGTAACGGTAAAGTAAAACAATTAGTTCCAGCGTTTGCTCTACTTTATGGGTTAATCCATGATACATGTACAATTATAAATACAAGGTAGGAGTGACAACTGGCTATTTTCTCACGAGTGTCTTGCATCGACTGTCATTTGCCTGTATATTTTTCTATTTTCTTTTTTACTTTTTTCGTTCTATTTAGTATTTTATTTATACTATTTTTGACAGTTGTTGCAAGACGAAAGAACAACCTTATAAAGGTGTATCACGGGGTAAATCATTGAAATGTTTTGCAAAAACAATCCAGTTTAACGTAGACTCTTGCGCAATTGCAAAAACTATATACATAATTAATATGAATAAATTTATTAAAGAATAAAAATTATTTTAAATTAGAATATCCCCAATGCCAATTTTTTTTAATTTGAAATTTAATATTATTTTTTACAATTATTTTTTATAATTTAAAAACAAAAGCTTTGAAACTTTAATTCCAGAAAGTCTCTTTCTTTTTTCGACTATAACTTGCCTAGACTTCGAAAATAAACGTTCTGAAGGTACAGATGTAGCAACTGCAACTAATCTTTCTTTAAGTGCTTTGTATAGTAAGGGGTAAGCATCTTTTTTCTCATGTCACCATTTAAGCGGATCCTTGTTTCGGCGCAAAAAAGGTTCTTGTGAATATTTACCCACTGCAACGATCCCTACTGCTGTTGGATTTGCATTCTTGATATCTACTTTGTTATCAAAATCATCCCAAATACTTCTCTCTTTCCGAGCAGGTTGTAGATCCACCATTACTAACTCTTCGTCACCATTTTGTAACTGCGATCGAAAGTGAACATTGACAACAAAGCGTTTCAGGTTTGAGCTTGCTCAAATTATTGTTATGGGTAATTAGTAAGCCCATGTCTCTTAAATCGCGGGTCCAATAAGGTAAATAAGGCAAATATGTAATTGTCCTCAATATTAAGAAATCTTGCTGCCAATCCGTCTTAAAGGACATTTGCCATTTTACTGACCGATTCCGGAAGTGTGTTTTTGTCCAAAAATTGTTGGCACTCTAAGTTAAGAGCATTTGAAATTAAAATAGCTTTGGATATTGTTACTTTTTTTTCTGATCTTATTTCTTCAGAGACGTCTTTGAAAAATAGTAATATTTCCGATGCATGAGTCACAATTTGTATATCATCAATATTAAGATTATCCAGTTCTGGGTAATAAATTGTCATTGTTGTCATCAAACTATTTTTAACCAACAAAATTCTTTGAAACATGTCGTATGTCGAGTTTCAGTGCGTTACTACATCCTTTTTAAGCTTTAGTTGGCTTTCACCCAGCTGTTTTTGGATAGATTTCATTTTCATCTTCACTCTTCACTTTGCACTATGGAGCAAATTGTCTATTTTGGTTAGGCCTAATGTTGTGGAATTTGAAATGTTAAATTTGAGTTGTGTAAAAATTTGAAGCGGTTCAATATATTTTTTTGTGGTGATGGTACAATTATTGTTGATGTATGGGACATTTGAGGTACACATGTATGAGCTACCCAACACTAATTTCACTACGGAACAGTGCAACAGAACTCCAACATAGCGTAGCACAATTTTTGAATTTCCAAAAAAAATTATTGGTGAAGCTTACGTCTCATACAACGATACCACTTTGTATAGACCCCTTTTACATTGGCCAAGAGTTCACGGTGAATTCTTGCATTTGTCGATGAGAGTGGTACAACGTGAGAGAGGATATGTTTAAAAGCAAATAGCAAAGAATTGACGTCATTTCTTGACCAATGTAAAAGGGGTATAACAATCATTTCGTTATTTTTTTTTTTTGTTTATTCTAGCTCTTCTCACGTAACTCCACTAGTTACAATATCTCGACTTAAAGCTATACAGTCAACTAATCCGAGCTTTTGAAGTTGTTAAAATGTCATGCAAGACGTCAAAAGCGGAAAAAGCTTTAAATACATTGCGGAAAAGATAACGCCGAACTAGAAAGAGTTTCAGCTGTTTAGCTGATAAGAACACAATAAACAGTAGGAACAATAACAACAAATATAGAACAATGAAGCGTACCGTAGAGTGCAATAAACAATACATAATATTTATTTACTCAATTTTAACCAATTCTACTTAAAACATGTGTACACATGATATGGACTCTCAACGAGAGGAACTAGCACCAAAAAAGAACCGACCGTTCCAACAAGTTTTTCCAAGAATTTTATTAAGTAATAAAATAATTTCGGTATCGTTTTCCGCTCAATTATAGAAGGTATAAAATGCGAAAACTGTGGCATAACTTATAACAGTTTATCGTCAAGATGCAAACGAATGCAATGGTAACAAAATCAGCGCTATTTGTACTCCTGCTGACACTTGGAGTAGCAGAAATTGCGGTAAGTATGGGGTCTCCTCAAGAGCTACTTCCAATTAGCTTCCGATAAAAATTTGTATCCTCCATTGCTTAGGCTCAAAGTGGTGCTTTAGCTATATATGGCGATCTGAACTTTAACGTAACCTCAAAAACGGATGACTATGTTCAACAGAACAAACGCCAGTATTTAATCATCATTAAATCCTTGACTGATGAGCTAGAAGCTTATAAGTCCAACTATGCCAAACAATTAGAAACCATCAACACACAAACAGTTCTACTGGAGACCAACTTATTGAATATCGAACAACGCTTAGTACCACTCGAGATGCTGAATGACTTAACCAAGTACTGTGTGCAGAAGTACAAAGTGCGCCTAACATCAGTCGCTACAGTAAAGAGCAGAATCACGAGTTGCACATCTACAGCCCAAAGTTCCTATTTGAGCATCGTGAGCTCTGCAACATCTACTATTACAAACATGAACACCTATATAAGCAATACGTTCAAGACAGCTATAGATAACTGCGCAAAGCTGCACGCAAAATCTCCTACCAACTATACGCTCTGCATTACAAATGCGGTAAGTTAGTCCAACTGAGCGTACATCAAAAAACTGCATTGATAGCTTTTATACTTTTCCATGTTTAAAGATCTCTAATGCGGACGCAAATATGAATTCATATCGCAACACCTTCAACACCAATATGCAAACAGGTACTTGTTCGGGTGATGGCCGCGTGAAGCAAGCCGTAGAATGTAGTTTCACCAACGTTTTCAGTTCCATCTATAATTCGGGTGAAGTAATGTATTCGATCAATAATTGTATAGAAGGTAAGGAATTCTGCCCACCATGTGCTGTACCAACAAACCCCACACCCATAAGTGCTTGTGCCAATGTGGTCAACATGCAACTGAGCCCAGTAATCTATACAAATGCCACCATTGTGAATCCTTTCCTTGGTTGGAGCACGAATTCTACGAATTGTGTGGAAGTAAGACTTTCTGCGAATTTACCTTCCTAAACTTATGGAGTAAGTTCGATTATAAGTCGATGACATTATTTTATAGATATATTAGAACATACGAGTATATCATATAAAATCTGTAAATATTTTAATAAAATATGAATTGAGATAAATGGGCCTATTTTCTTATGTGAAAATTACTACCTTACAAAATGCTCTCATTTCGCCAAATCGCAATGGGTTCGTTCAATTTCGGTTGGCAAATTGTTGGCTTGTAAATTGTTTCGATTGGTTTATTTTATTATTCAAAGTCTTCTCAAACGCCTCATTGTTCGCGAATCAAGCCCATAGTTTGAAACGGTGTGATTATTACAACCCCGTTCTGTGTAAAATTGCATTATTCTATCATAAATATGAGCCGGGACATTAGGGTTTTTTTACGACATTATGGATCATTATGGAGCATTGCATGAATCGGACCAAATGGTGGAGAGTACGGACCGAGGATGTGCAGCTGTGGTGGATATCCAACTAAATTTTAGGTTTCAAATAAAATATATGACTTTGGGTCTAATGCATAAAAATGAGATGTTTCTCAGAGATCATTCGTGTGAGATCAATCTCAAGAAATGAGTCATAAGAACATTCTCAGTCTCAGTCTCAAAATTGTATGCATAAAAAGGAGATCAAGCTCATGACAAACAACTCAACATAAGTGAGAACGATCTTAAAGCTTCAGTTGAGCTTTAGTTTATTTAAAGCAAGCTAAAGCAATTAATCGCTAAAATTGCTTCTTAAAATTTCAAAAAAATATCCGAAAGAGAATCTGGAAGTGAACAAAACTGTAGCTTATCAAATTATAAAAATAATAAGCTGTCATAATTTCTATTTGATGAGTTAAGAGAAACTCAAATTTTACTACAGAAATCTAATCTGCCGGTGCACAAATTACAAAAAGAAGCACTTGAAAGGTTTCGAATTGTCCTAGAGACTGATGAATTCCTATGTCCTCACCAATTCCATTTTGAAATCGAGGATCAGCCAAAAATCTTAAATATACTCTCATTTTTTCAGAATTAGTAAGAGCTCCACCAAGCGATTCCAATGTTGGCCCAAGGAAATGCTCTGCTAACCAATCGATGTTTTCTTTATTAAAACGAAATATAAACTTACTGCTAGATTCTTCAAGATGTCTACGCAGCTTATACATTTTTTTAGGACTATAAACGCGAAAGTATTCTGCCATTTCAGTTGCTTGAAATAAACTGTGAGATCACTTGATAGGAGACTCAACATTTACCGAGAAAGTTCTCATCTCATGACGAGTAAATAACTTTTTATGCTTACGACAACGAGTAAATTCTCAAAATATCGAGTAAAAAGTAATTTCTCACTTTTATGCATGAGACCCTTTGTTTTATTTTTTTTTCTATGAAAATATAGTTTGTTTATATGTGCTAAATTGCTGTCCAATCTTTTTAAGTATGAGTTGTATTCAATAAATATAAAATTGGAATGCAACAATATAACCAAACAAAAGTAATGTGACATGATCATTGAATCGCAAGTTACACTTTAAAAAAAAAAATTAAAAAACAAAAAATTAAAAAAACATATTTTCTTAAATAGGTAACATATACATACTAACATAAATGTATTTAATTCGTGGCCACCACTTTGTTTATAAAAAAAATAATCAAAAATGCAAATATTGTAAGGCTTTACGTGAAATGACTCTATGCCTCCGTCATTATATTACATAATTTTCTCAATGGGAGAATGAAAAGGTCTATAACTGCTTAGATTGCATTCTTTCTGATATGTTTTTCTACACCAAACTGAAAATTTCTAGGAAAAGTTATGAACAAAATATTCAAGTTGAAAAATTTGAGTTAAAATGAACACTCAAAACTTTTTGAACTTTAAAACTTTATTTTAGATTTATTTTCAGCATCAGTTAAGTATTGGCAACGATATACGTATGTATCGATTGGCTTAATTATCGACTGTGGTTTAAGCGATAATAACTGATAGCTCAAAACTGCACTAAAACTATTGTCGCTCTCCCATTAGCTTTCACTCTAATAATTTGACAGACTTGAAAACTTCGTTCATTTCAATGTAAAAAGAACTTTAAGCCTCCCAGCTAGCATTTTCAATCGTAGGCGACTCTTCCACGATCGGAGCGGGCGATTAAATAAATCGTCGACGATGTCGTATTCCGATCGCGGAAGTTCAGTACAACGGGAGAAACTGTGTCAAGCCGGCGACTCTTCCATTCGAGTCGTCTACGATGCTCAAAAAAGAATCGTGTAAGATGATTTTATTCCTACTTCAAACGACCCTTGAATCAATCGCCTAATTGAGTCGTCTACGATGCTCAGGAAAGAATCGCTGAAGAGTCTTGAAACTATTGCCAAGACGATCTTTAATTTACCCCAAATGCTTCAAAATAAAAAGCATTGTTCTGTATTGTTCATTTTTTAATTGTAATATATGTAATTAGTTTAAACTCGTATAAATACAATAAAAATAATTCAATTATTAATTAAAAAAAAAAGCAAAATTCAGACATAGAAAAAAAAAATATATAAAAAATAAATTATGGAGCTAAATCCCCCTAATTTTCTTCGTCATCCTTCTTGGTCCGATCACCCTTCCTGAGTCGGTCACCAGCATGGACAAAATGTTGCTTTAGCACTTTATTTATTCCTGCGTCGTCACCTTTAAATTTTGAGTGACATACATCTTAAAAAAGAAAAAAAAATTAGGAAACTGTAAGAGCATGAAATAAAAAGTACTTACTTGATATAATTCTTGGACACGTGTTCACTAGCTTACAACTGAGTTAATATGAAGCAAACATCAGTTGTTCTTTGTAAACTTTTTTAAACAGAACGGTTAAATTCGCCAAACCATCGCGAGAATGCATATGCGGCGATTTTAGAGTAACACAAGTACACGAATGGTCGTCAGAACGATTAAACGACGATTGTAGAGTAACAAAAAAAAAAACACTCGTCAATCAATCATCAAAATGAGTCGCATTCTTGCTTGCACTCTTTTAATGCTCGCCAAGATGCGTGAACGACGATTCACTCGTCCAAAAATCGTCACAACGACTCGCAATAGCATCATTTGGAAGAGCAATATAAAATTCTACTTAACAATCGTCTTGACGATTAAAAAAAGAATCGCGAAATGATCGCGATCGTCATACAATCTTCCAAATGCTAGCTGGGCTTGTAGCCGACTGAGCTAAGCTTTAATGTGGTTAAAAAGTTATGCAAGTCGTCAAAAGTGATAAACAACTGAAATAATTAACCGTATTTATAATGCTGAATTAAAATGTTTCGAGTAGAGAGTAACATCTGTTTAAGCAACTGATAAAAAAAGAAGAAACATAAACAGAATAAACAGCAACAACAACACAAAAATAAAAAAAGAACCAACAAAAAACGTGTCGCGTAGAAGGATAAATAAAAACAAAATATTTACTCATTCAATTTTAACGATTCGTAAATGGCACATTTGAAACAAAGACTGCGAACTATCTAGAGAGAGAGAGAGTAACTGTAAAATAAATACAGTAAAATAAAATAAATAGAACCCAGTCAGTAACTTTGGTACAATGGGGTCACTTCTTTGGGAGGCTTGCTATAATCTTTTTATATAATTATAAAAATTTTCAATGCCATATTAATGCTCAGATAGGTATACCTCAGGGGGCCTGAACGAACTTTTTAATATGACTTTCCGATTCTTTAATTTTTTAATATGAATAGATTAAAGGACATATTAGGATATATAACCAGCCTGTAGAAAAAAGGTTTTAGGGGTTAAAATTCCTCAATCTAATGATTCTTACATTGAAAAAATAAAATAAAAATAAAAACTAAGCAAATGAGACATTTAAGACACATAAGATTTTTCATTAAAATAAAAAAATATTAAGTGAAAAGGGGCTTTGCTTTAAAGTGTCTTAATATATAATCTGATAGGGGCAAAATTTAACTTTTCCATTATAAAATTGCAAAAAATCGTTTTAGCAATGAAAATTTTTAAACAATATATTGAAACAACCTTTAATGGAGAAGTCCAATTATAGCTTTGCGTTATCAATAATTTAAAAAAAAAAAAAATAAATATCTGGCCATTTCATCCCTTCAAAGGACTTTGACCTAGCTTCTTATGATCAATTGTGTTAGGCGTGTTATTAATTTTGTACACAATTGACCGAGAAATGGACCAACAGGCTTAACGCCGACTCCGAACGGCGATGAACGGTATGTTCTTATTCTCAAGAAGCTTTACATGACATTTTGATTACTCTCTGAGGTTTGCCATTGTCTGCAGAGAGGTGGCGGCCGTACAGAAAAATTATTTTAATTCAAATAATTTTCTGTCGCTGCTGGGGTTCAAGCCCGGGTCTCCAGGTTCGTTGACATAGCCGCCACGCACTTTAACCAACTACGCCACGGACGCCACATCATCAATATTTTTAAGATATTAAATTTTCAAAGTCGACTGAGAATCTCTCAAAAGGATTTGCATAAGAGATTGTACAATAATTGAGATAAACGTCTGTACATAATTCGAAAAGAAGAAGTATAGACTGAAACTTTAAATAATACAAAAACCATAAATGGTCTATTATTATTTAACTCCAGAGATCTTTCAACATTTCGACTTCTTTCATATGGTTTATTCAACTTAGAAAGTTTTTTTAATTGAATTAATTTTTCTGTTCGGTCGTCACCTCTCTGCAGACAATGGCAAACCTCAGAGAGTAAATAATGCCATGTAAAACTTCTTGAGAACATGTACATTAGCCGTTCGGAGTCGGCATAAAACTGTTGGTCCAGTTCTCGATCAATTGTGTTTTGGATCTTAAGAAGCTCGGTCGAAGTCCTTTCAAGGGATGAAATGGCCAGTTTATTTTTATTATTATACAATAAGAAACTGACTCAAATCTTGACAGTTAAAGTTTGAAAGAAATCATATCTTAGAAATATTCAGCCTTATGCCAGGATCCGTCGTAGCTGTGAGTTTCTTTCAGATTCATAAAGTTATATTCTACGATCCGAATCGTTACGTCGTATTCGAAATTCTTTACATTGACATTCCACGTTTCGAACGCATCAACATTTGACATTTATTTTCGAGGAATTTTTTACGATAGCTTTGCATCATCGGAATTCATTAGTAAATCGAAATTTTAAAGTGATTATTTTATAAAAATAAGATGCCTAAAGGAAATTCTCCTTTAAACCAACAAAAAAAAAAAAACGTTTATTCTGCTTATGTAGGTCAAAAATTAGAAATACAAATCAATACAGGCGTTTTGTCCGTTTAATGTTAAAAAAGTTCATTATACCAATGTCAAAACAACCACAAACATGGGTCAAAATTACCCGAAAGTGTATTAAATGGGTTTTAAAGACACACATTTTTTTATTGCAAAAATGTTAATTTTGAAAACTGACCAATTCGTTGCGGCGGGAAAAAATCCAATCTAGGGTCGATTCGCTGCATACCTGATAATTGACAAAGCAAGTTGATGGACGTAGTTGATATACATATTTGAATCGATTTTTTTCAATGACGAGTGCCGCAACACGGATACAGATTGAATGCACTCCTTTCGAAACAAAAACGTCGGCTTCCACTATTAGTTGCGTGGTTGCTGCTGGTAGTTTTCCATCTGCCAAGTCGTTCAATTATAAATATTTTGGAACGAACCTACATTTCGTTATCTATTTCAAAAATATCGCTGTAATCTCGTAATACTTTTTGCAGAACTTTCTTAGCTCTCCCTTGTAGGATATCCTCCTCGTGGTGTGCAAAAATTTAAATTGCAATGGATTTAATTTTGATCACTTTTTATTTGAAAATCATTAAATTTAACACTTTAATTAATCATTTTTTTTTAAATTTTATGTCTCTTGTCAAAAACAGCTGTTTTCAAATCTTCGAAATTAAATTTCAACGAGGCAACAAACTCCACTTTGTTTTGTTCGGAACCTAGCATAGCAAATTTTTCGTATTCGTAGCGTAGACTCCCTGCAAGACATGGGTAACCGAAACTTCAACACTTAAACGAATTTTTGTTCACTACTAATGCATATGCAGAATATGTTTTTTCTTAAAAATCAATATTTTCGTTAAGTAACCTATTATTTTCTCAAAAATGGCAACGAAATGTTTCGTTTCGAAATTCTGTCCGCGTTTTATAATGTAATCTCATTCTGGTGCTTGCAAATATGTATAAAAGTTTTAAAAAAGCATAACTTTTGGAACAAATGTGGCCGATACTGGTTTATAGGCATAGAGTTCGTAGAGCCAATGCAATTTTGAAATCGTGCTTGAATATCAAAGAAAATTAAACAAATAAAGGTTTGAAACCAAATAACGAATAAAAAAACAATAAATAATTTAATCAGCCTTGACAAAAAAAATATCGAGTCAAGTGCTCAAAAATACATAAAAATTGATAAATTTGCACAAAACTGATTTTGCAGACGATATATCTACATAAACTTAAAGTAGCCAATGGAAAAATAGATGGTGTCTTGCGACGAGTAATTGCAGACGATTTGCTGAGCAAATTTAATCGGGAAGGCCGATGGGAGAAAAGGGCCCTTAAAAAACTTACTTTGATAAACGTAATTTTATTTGGTATGGCCTTATCAATTTATAATTTCTATAACATTAATTATATTTGTGTATTTTTTGCAGATGTTTCAAAATAGAGGGGAGACAACAATTGGAAAAGGATATCTGCAAATCCATTGACTTAGTTCACAATAGACATAAGCAGAAATTATATAAGTTAAAAACGACCGGCAATTAAACTTAATTTTTATTCTTTTTATTTATTTAAAATTGCATCATTTCATATCTAATTTCAAATTACAAATTTTTATTATTAAATTATAAAAAATTAATTAATTTCCTTAATTTTTATTTCTTAATCATAATCACAATTTTATCATAAATAAAAAAATATGAATTAACATGTGTAACAGTCATTTCTTATTTAGAAAGGTTAGCTATTTATACTAATTAACTAGACCTAGTTACCTATAACTGGTATCAGTGACGAATTCTATTCTGTTAATTAATTGGTAATTTTTATGGTAGTTAAAATTGGTGTTACTTTTGTCCCGATGTTCTGTATAATATGAAAATCGTAATTTTCTAACGGAAACTTATTATATCGCTCCCAATTAAATAATAGTGGTTTTAACCAGTACCTGTCTTGCAGGGCTTACTTTCGTAGATTTATTACGACGGATCCTAGAATAGGGCTGATTATTTGAAATTAGAATCAAATATATTTGAACCTTGATTGCGGCATCTATGTATCAGACCAAGAATTTATTGAACAGCCTTTAAAAACTCATTTTGAGGACTTTTGGGTAAGACGTATTAAAGAAAGTAGTAATATTTTCCATTTTATTTAATTGGAAAATCTAATTTACCACTTCGTTAGTTATTCATAAATTCTGTTCATTGGATCAAAAAGGATTTTTTTATTTTTAATTTCCTTTTTCTTAAAAATGGTGAAAATCGTGTTTTTTCCTTGAATTATTTTTCATCTTATAAAAAGCTGCGGTATTGAGAACATACTCGTACTCCTATCCATGTCATTTGGACTATCCCCATTCAAAGAAGTACAAAGTTCGAAAGACGCATTAAAATTTCATTCTCGTCCCCTGTAATACTTAAAACATATCGTTTTTTAGTTATAGTTATGCGTTATTTTAGTTATAGTTATTCATTAACATTCATAGTCAATAATATATGTGGGAACCGGCCAAATCAACAACAAACCACATGCAACACGGAAAACTCGAAGCGGACAGGCCTACTAGAGACAACACTGACTGGACGAATTTGACGAATTACGTTAAGACGTTAAGACTGGACGAATTGGACGAAGCGTGGGACGAGTAAAAGTGAGCGCTGAGGCGAACGGACGTGTTTCTTTAGCTCGAGAAAAAGTAAAATCAAAATATGAATAAAATTGTGCTAATTGTAAAAGAAATTAACTAAAATTGCAGTTGAGAACAAAACTTAACTAAAAGATAAATAAGTGAACTAAAATGCAATGTAATATGTGAATGTAATGTCTAAACTTAAAACTTAAATGTCTACAATAAATTACTTAATTGAACTAAATGTAATGTGCTGCAATTGTGCTAAATATAAAAGATATGAACTTAACTGCAAATTGTGAACAGAAATGTAATGCTTAATCTATATGCAACGCAAGGTTACTGTGTTAAATTATCTAATTAAAACTTAAAATGTTACTGTGTTAAATTATCTAACTAAAACTTAAAATGTAATATCAAACAAAAGATTCTAATGTTAAAATAAAGAAACTTAAAAGAAAAACTATTTTAATTAATGAAATAAATCTACTTTGAAAAAGAAGGAAAAAACTATTTTATTTAAAGTTAAATAAATCTACAAATTGGGGGCTCGTCCAGAATTTTCCATGCGAACAACAACAAAAGCCACAGATTTGGAGCGACAAAGCAACATTTCAACATAAGCATCGTTTCGTTATTTCAAAGCAACATCGTTTGAAAATAACGAACAAACAACGTCCGATAGCGATTACATCATGCAACAGTTACCTTAAAAGAGTTACACGAGAGAGAGAGAGAGAGAGAGAGAGTGATACAATAGAGAGAGTGATACGAGAGAGAGAGTGCTACGAGAGCGATTGTGAGTCGATTGTGATTCGAGAACGAACAGAGAACATGCAGAGGCAAACATAAGTTGACAAAACAAAAGAAGAAACCAGAGCGATAAGCGAACACAAAACCCACCCTTATTTCGACAGCAATTTGGAATGCTAACAGAGAGCGTAAGGAGTTGCAAAGACAAAGGCAAACACAAAGGCAAAGACAAAGGCAGCCGTGTAGGAGAGAGAATGAGCAAAGAATCGAGTAAGCTGTGTATTGTATTTATTTATGTTATATAAGCGAAGTATTGTATTTTATGGTATGAATAAAAAACATAAAATTGAATTGAATAGAAATCATTCTACATCTTAAAGTTAAGAATAATTAATTAATCAGTTGAAAACATCAATGACACTTTGTTGAAAGTCAGTTACCGGATATATTTTGTTGAATAATTCAATAATAATATTAAAATTTTGTTAAATTCCGATCTTAACAGTTGCGCTTGCCTAGTAATATGTAAATAGAGCGTACATAAATAAGATTAAAGAAAGATGATGAGAATTTTGTGAAATGTTTGTATTTAGGGAATTTGCGAATAAAGTCAAAGAGTATAAAGAAAGTTATTGAAAAAAAGATTGAACAGATTGATTGAAGAATTTTAATAAGAAAATTTGCAAAAATATTTTTATATTTTTCCTATATTCTCTAAAATACGTACGTTTTAGTTGATTTCTTTTTGAAAGCACAAGATTTTTTTTTTTTAAATTGCAAAGATTAAATAAATTACTTTTAACCAAAACAAATATTTAATTATGGAAGCATCGACAATCCGTAAAATGACCGTGGACGGGCTGCGGACAGAACTGGAAAAACTAGGACTGGAGACAACGGGACTGAAAACGGTGTTGCAAAATAGACTTTTGGAGCATTTGAATTTAGTTAGCGGTGAAAATGAAGATGACAGCTCAGAGTATGACGACGTAAGTTCACAATATGCACAAAGAAGCATGCCAGAACGCTCGACGTTCACCTTGCGTGATATTGAAGACTCGCTTTCATCATTTTCAGGATCTGGTTGTCCAGATGTTGTGAAATGGATCGAAGAATTCGAGGAGAATGCAACAACGGTAAAATGGAATGAGCTCCAAAAATTTATTTACGGCAAACAACTGCTCAAGGGCGCAGCAAAAATTTTCGTGAGAAGTCAGCATTGCATAGTAGACTGGAAATCTCTAAAAACCGCACTAATAAATGAATTTAGTGAAAAATTGTCATCATTGGAAGTCCATCGGTTGTTGAAAGATCGACGTAAAAAGCAACAAGAAAATTTTCGCGAATATCTTTATAGCCTGATGGAAATAGGTAGCCAAATCAACTTGGACGATACTAGTTTGATAGAATACTTTATAGAAGGGATCCCAGATTCCAAGTTCAATAAGAGTGTTTTATACCAGGCAAGGACAGTTACAGAATTAAAAGAACAAATAAAGGTCTATGAAAAAATTAGGGGCGGCACACAGCAGTCTTTTAACTCTAAAGTTCAGTCACAAACGCTAGGCAGAACAAACCAAAGCGAAGGCAGAAATAATCATGAAAATGATAGAAAATGTTTTAAATGCGGTGATAAAGGTCATATGGCCAGGGATTGTAGAGCGGCAACTATTACATGTTTTAAATGCAAACAGCAAGGACATCGTTCATTTGAGTGCAAGTCAAGCACTAGGCAAGAGTCTGTCAAACTCGAACCTAGAAATGTTCATACGTTATCGAAAAATAAGCAAGAGAATGATACAAAGCTTATGTTTACGTGCAATCGGGTTTTCAAAAATTTTATACTCAATGGAGTGGTTGTCTCAGCATTAATAGATACCGGCAGCGATATAAGCGCAATTCGTCACGATACCTTTATGAAAATGGGTGGCATCGAGTTGTGCCCAAATACAAAGAGTTTAATTGGAATTGGTGGCAAAGAAATACAAACGCTTGGGCACTTTATTAAACAAATTGAAATTGATGGCATTACATTAAAAATTACTTTTCACGTCACGAACAATCGAGATATCTTATTTTCAGCAGTACTTGGGAATGATATCTTAGACCTGGTCGATATCACCCTAAACTCAAATGGAGCTATTTTTAAAGAAAAGAAACAAATAGAACATAACTATATAATAAAAAACGGAAGCAAGAATAAAGAAGTATTTAATACAAATACTAGGGAAACCCAGTCAACTATTACTGAGCTCATAGGCGAGTTTGAACAAATTTGTCTATCAGCGTCAATCGATGATTTTACTTGCGATGAAATTTACGAGCTGTCTCATTTGAGTGAAGATATTAAAAACGAAGTCATTCAAGCAATGAGAGAGTATAAGCCAAGAAAGTTACATTCATCGCCAGTTGAGATGAAAATAATAATAAAAGATGAAATTCCTGTTTTTCACCGACCCAGAAGATTGTCACCAGCAGATCAGTCCATAGTTCAGCAGCAAGTTGATTCATGGTTAGAAGAAGGGATAGTTAAACCCAGTTTTTCTGAGTATGCATCTCCAATCGTACTCGTGTCTAAAAAAGATGGTTCAAAGAGATTGTGTTGTGACTACCGCAAGCTAAATGAGAAAATTATACGAGATAATTTCCCAATGGCTAGGATTGACGATGTGATTCAAAAGCTGCAGAATGCATTAGTTTTTACGACGCTGGATTTAAGAAACGGGTTTTTTCATGTTCCAGTTGAACAATCTTCACAAAAATACACATCGTTCGTAACACCTAATGGCCAGTACGAATTCTCGTACGTACCCTTCGGAATCTCAAATTCGCCGGCAGTTTTTTGTCGATACATTCACGCCATTTTTAGAGAATTAGCCCAAGAGAATGTGGTAGTCATTTACATGGATGATATTATCATTCCGTCTAGAGATGAAGAGGAAGGAATTTTTAAATTAAAGAAAGTTTTATCTGTCGCAGAGTCGCATGGACTTCAGATTAAGTGGGAGAAATGCCAATTTTTAATGAAGAGAGTTACATTTTTAGGATACATTGTTGAAAACTCCTCTGTTAAACCGTCATATGAAAAAACGAGAGCAGTACAGAATTTTCCTCTGCCAGTAGATAAAAAATCACTCCAACGATTTTTAGGCTTAACCTCCTACTTTAGGAAATTTATACCAGGATTCTCTATAATTGCAAAACCACTCTCTGATTTATTAAAAAAAGATGCACGATTTCAAATTAAAGAGGAAGCTCTGATTGCATTTAACCAATTAAAGGCTTCGTTGGCTAATGCTCCTGTACTGAAATTGTTCGATCCTTCAGCGTCAACTGAAATCCACACAGACGCCAGCATGCATGGGTATGGAGCTGTGCTACTGCAAGTCGATAGCGAAGACCAAAGCTTACATCCAATAGAGTATATGAGTAAGAAAACCGCAGTACACGAACAGAAGTATCATTCTTATGAATTGGAAGTTCTTGCGATCATTGAGGCGTTAAAAAAGTGGAGGGTATACGTGTTAGGAATGAAAATAAAGATAGTGACTGACTGCAATGCATTTTCTATGACTATGAAAAAAGATGATGTACCACTGCGGGTATCAAGGTGGTCAATGTTTATGCAAGATTTCGATTACGTTATAGAGCATCGATCAGGTTCAAAGATGCAGCACGTCGATGCACTCAGCAGAGTATTTTGTCTTATGACCGAAGAGTCAGTACAACATCGTATCAAAGAAGCACAACTAAAGGACCCATGGACGAAAGCGTTGAGAAGGGTTCTCGAAAAGGAAAACTACGAGGATTACTTTTTGAAATATGACGTCCTGCACAAAGACCCTATAAAGGAACTGCTAGTTATTCCATCATCCATGGAGCAAGAAATAATAAAACTTGCTCATTCGCAGGGTCACTTTGCTGCTAGAAAGACACAAGACTTACTCGAAAAGACATATTACATCCCGAACATGTCTGCAAAAGTGGCAGCTGTAGTTAAAAGTTGTATCGAGTGCATTATAGCGGAGGCCAAAATGGGCAAAAAGGAGGGATTGCTGAATCCAATAAACAAGGCTGATAAGCCGTTGGGAACGTACCACATAGACCACATTGGACCTATGGAATGTACTCACAAACAATATAATCACATTTTGGTCATAGTGGACGCCTTCTCTAAATTTGTATGGCTCTACCCAACTAATAGCACGGGAAGTAGTGAGGTGATTGATCGCTTGCAAAAGCAGTCTGTTGTGTTTGGACATCCGGAGAGGATTATTACAGATAGAGGTGCCGCTTTTACTTCGAACGCTTTTAAGGACTATTGCACGGAACATGACATTCAGCATTTGCTAATCGCCAGTGGCGTACCACGTGGAAATGGACAAGTGGAGAGGATCCATAAAATTTTGGTGCCAATCTTAACTAAATTATGTATTCAAAATCCCCAGAACTGGTACAAGCACGTAAATCGGGTGCAACAAACAATGAACAATACGCCACCACGTAGTACCAAGTGTACTCCTTTCAAGATTCTCACTGGTCTAGAGATGCGTGTACCCGAAAATGAAGATATCCGAAGTTTGATGAGAGAAGCTGTAATAGCTGAGTTGGATCAAAGCCGCGATCAAGTCAGGGAAGAAGCGCGATACAATATTAGCAAGATTCAAGAAGAAAATAGGAAAACATACAACAAAAAGAGAGTTCCTGAAACGCAATATGCCATTAACGAGCTAGTCGCCATTAAGCGCACTCAATATGGTTCAGGACTTAAATTGAAACCAAAATACTTCGGGCCATACAAAGTTGTTGCAAAATATGATCACGGAAGATATCTTGTTGAAAAGGTTGGACAATCTGAAGGGCCTAGAAAAACTAGCACAGTTGCCGAATTTATGAAGAAATGGAACTCTTCATTCGGGTCGAATGACGAGTCAGGAGGGCCGAATGTGGGAACCGGCCAAATCAACAACAAACCACATGCAACACGGAAAACTCGAAGCGGACAGGCCTACTAGAGACAACACTGACTGGACGAATTTGACGAATTACGTTAAGACGTTAAGACTGGACGAATTGGACGAAGCGTGGGACGAGTAAAAGTGAGCGCTGAGGCGAACGGACGTGTTTCTTTAGCTCGAGAAAAAGTAAAATCAAAATATGAATAAAATTGTGCTAATTGTAAAAGAAATTAACTAAAATTGCAGTTGAGAACAAAACTTAACTAAAAGATAAATAAGTGAACTAAAATGCAATGTAATATGTGAATGTAATGTCTAAACTTAAAACTTAAATGTCTACAATAAATTACTTAATTGAACTAAATGTAATGTGCTGCAATTGTGCTAAATATAAAAGATATGAACTTAACTGCAAATTGTGAACAGAAATGTAATGCTTAATCTATATGCAACGCAAGGTTACTGTGTTAAATTATCTAATTAAAACTTAAAATGTTACTGTGTTAAATTATCTAACTAAAACTTAAAATGTAATATCAAACAAAAGATTCTAATGTTAAAATAAAGAAACTTAAAAGAAAAACTATTTTAATTAATGAAATAAATCTACTTTGAAAAAGAAGGAAAAAACTATTTTATTTAAAGTTAAATAAATCTACAAATTGGGGGCTCGTCCAGAATTTTCCATGCGAACAACAACAAAAGCCACAGATTTGGAGCGACAAAGCAACATTTCAACATAAGCATCGTTTCGTTATTTCAAAGCAACATCGTTTGAAAATAACGAACAAACAACGTCCGATAGCGATTACATCATGCAACAGTTACCTTAAAAGAGTTACACGAGAGAGAGAGAGAGAGAGAGAGAGTGATACAATAGAGAGAGTGATACGAGAGAGAGAGTGCTACGAGAGCGATTGTGAGTCGATTGTGATTCGAGAACGAACAGAGAACATGCAGAGGCAAACATAAGTTGACAAAACAAAAGAAGAAACCAGAGCGATAAGCGAACACAAAACCCACCCTTATTTCGACAGCAATTTGGAATGCTAACAGAGAGCGTAAGGAGTTGCAAAGACAAAGGCAAACACAAAGGCAAAGACAAAGGCAGCCGTGTAGGAGAGAGAATGAGCAAAGAATCGAGTAAGCTGTGTATTGTATTTATTTATGTTATATAAGCGAAGTATTGTATTTTATGGTATGAATAAAAAACATAAAATTGAATTGAATAGAAATCATTCTACATCTTAAAGTTAAGAATAATTAATTAATCAGTTGAAAACATCAATGACACTTTGTTGAAAGTCAGTTACCGGATATATTTTGTTGAATAATTCAATAATAATATTAAAATTTTGTTAAATTCCGATCTTAACAGTTGCGCTTGCCTAGTAATATGTAAATAGAGCGTACATAAATAAGATTAAAGAAAGATGATGAGAATTTTGTGAAATGTTTGTATTTAGGGAATTTGCGAATAAAGTCAAAGAGTATAAAGAAAGTTATTGAAAAAAAGATTGAACAGATTGATTGAAGAATTTTAATAAGAAAATTTGCAAAAATATTTTTATATTTTTCCTATATTCTCTAAAATACGTACGTTTTAGTTGATTTCTTTTTGAAAGCACAAGATTTTTTTTTTTTAAATTGCAAAGATTAAATAAATTACTTTTAACCAAAACAAATATTTAATTATGGAAGCATCGACAATCCGTAAAATGACCGTGGACGGGCTGCGGACAGAACTGGAAAAACTAGGACTGGAGACAACGGGACTGAAAACGGTGTTGCAAAATAGACTTTTGGAGCATTTGAATTTAGTTAGCGGTGAAAATGAAGATGACAGCTCAGAGTATGACGACGTAAGTTCACAATATGCACAAAGAAGCATGCCAGAACGCTCGACGTTCACCTTGCGTGATATTGAAGACTCGCTTTCATCATTTTCAGGATCTGGTTGTCCAGATGTTGTGAAATGGATCGAAGAATTCGAGGAGAATGCAACAACGGTAAAATGGAATGAGCTCCAAAAATTTATTTACGGCAAACAACTGCTCAAGGGCGCAGCAAAAATTTTCGTGAGAAGTCAGCATTGCATAGTAGACTGGAAATCTCTAAAAACCGCACTAATAAATGAATTTAGTGAAAAATTGTCATCATTGGAAGTCCATCGGTTGTTGAAAGATCGACGTAAAAAGCAACAAGAAAATTTTCGCGAATATCTTTATAGCCTGATGGAAATAGGTAGCCAAATCAACTTGGACGATACTAGTTTGATAGAATACTTTATAGAAGGGATCCCAGATTCCAAGTTCAATAAGAGTGTTTTATACCAGGCAAGGACAGTTACAGAATTAAAAGAACAAATAAAGGTCTATGAAAAAATTAGGGGCGGCACACAGCAGTCTTTTAACTCTAAAGTTCAGTCACAAACGCTAGGCAGAACAAACCAAAGCGAAGGCAGAAATAATCATGAAAATGATAGAAAATGTTTTAAATGCGGTGATAAAGGTCATATGGCCAGGGATTGTAGAGCGGCAACTATTACATGTTTTAAATGCAAACAGCAAGGACATCGTTCATTTGAGTGCAAGTCAAGCACTAGGCAAGAGTCTGTCAAACTCGAACCTAGAAATGTTCATACGTTATCGAAAAATAAGCAAGAGAATGATACAAAGCTTATGTTTACGTGCAATCGGGTTTTCAAAAATTTTATACTCAATGGAGTGGTTGTCTCAGCATTAATAGATACCGGCAGCGATATAAGCGCAATTCGTCACGATACCTTTATGAAAATGGGTGGCATCGAGTTGTGCCCAAATACAAAGAGTTTAATTGGAATTGGTGGCAAAGAAATACAAACGCTTGGGCACTTTATTAAACAAATTGAAATTGATGGCATTACATTAAAAATTACTTTTCACGTCACGAACAATCGAGATATCTTATTTTCAGCAGTACTTGGGAATGATATCTTAGACCTGGTCGATATCACCCTAAACTCAAATGGAGCTATTTTTAAAGAAAAGAAACAAATAGAACATAACTATATAATAAAAAACGGAAGCAAGAATAAAGAAGTATTTAATACAAATACTAGGGAAACCCAGTCAACTATTACTGAGCTCATAGGCGAGTTTGAACAAATTTGTCTATCAGCGTCAATCGATGATTTTACTTGCGATGAAATTTACGAGCTGTCTCATTTGAGTGAAGATATTAAAAACGAAGTCATTCAAGCAATGAGAGAGTATAAGCCAAGAAAGTTACATTCATCGCCAGTTGAGATGAAAATAATATTAAAAGATGAAATTCCTGTTTTTCACCGACCCAGAAGATTGTCACCAGCAGATCAGTCCATAGTTCAGCAGCAAGTTGATTCATGGTTAGAAGAAGGGATAGTTAAACCCAGTTTTTCTGAGTATGCATCTCCAATCGTACTCGTGTCTAAAAAAGATGGTTCAAAGAGATTGTGTTGTGACTACCGCAAGCTAAATGAGAAAATTATACGAGATAATTTCCCAATGGCTAGGATTGACGATGTGATTCAAAAGCTGCAGAATGCATTAGTTTTTACGACGCTGGATTTAAGAAACGGGTTTTTTCATGTTCCAGTTGAACAATCTTCACAAAAATACACATCGTTCGTAACACCTAATGGCCAGTACGAATTCTCGTACGTACCCTTCGGAATCTCAAATTCGCCGGCAGTTTTTTGTCGATACATTCACGCCATTTTTAGAGAATTAGCCCAAGAGAATGTGGTAGTCATTTACATGGATGATATTATCATTCCGTCTAGAGATGAAGAGGAAGGAATTTTTAAATTAAAGAAAGTTTTATCTGTCGCAGAGTCGCATGGACTTCAGATTAAGTGGGAGAAATGCCAATTTTTAATGAAGAGAGTTACATTTTTAGGATACATTGTTGAAAACTCCTCTGTTAAACCGTCATATGAAAAAACGAGAGCAGTACAGAATTTTCCTCTGCCAGTAGATAAAAAATCACTCCAACGATTTTTAGGCTTAACCTCCTACTTTAGGAAATTTATACCAGGATTCTCTATAATTGCAAAACCACTCTCTGATTTATTAAAAAAAGATGCACGATTTCAAATTAAAGAGGAAGCTCTGATTGCATTTAACCAATTAAAGGCTTCGTTGGCTAATGCTCCTGTACTGAAATTGTTCGATCCTTCAGCGTCAACTGAAATCCACACAGACGCCAGCATGCATGGGTATGGAGCTGTGCTACTGCAAGTCGATAGCGAAGACCAAAGCTTACATCCAATAGAGTATATGAGTAAGAAAACCGCAGTACACGAACAGAAGTATCATTCTTATGAATTGGAAGTTCTTGCGATCATTGAGGCGTTAAAAAAGTGGAGGGTATACGTGTTAGGAATGAAAATAAAGATAGTGACTGACTGCAATGCATTTTCTATGACTATGAAAAAAGATGATGTACCACTGCGGGTATCAAGGTGGTCAATGTTTATGCAAGATTTCGATTACGTTATAGAGCATCGATCAGGTTCAAAGATGCAGCACGTCGATGCACTCAGCAGAGTATTTTGTCTTATGACCGAAGAGTCAGTACAACATCGTATCAAAGAAGCACAACTAAAGGACCCATGGACGAAAGCGTTGAGAAGGGTTCTCGAAAAGGAAAACTACGAGGATTACTTTTTGAAATATGACGTCCTGCACAAAGACCCTATAAAGGAACTGCTAGTTATTCCATCATCCATGGAGCAAGAAATAATAAAACTTGCTCATTCGCAGGGTCACTTTGCTGCTAGAAAGACACAAGACTTACTCGAAAAGACATATTACATCCCGAACATGTCTGCAAAAGTGGCAGCTGTAGTTAAAAGTTGTATCGAGTGCATTATAGCGGAGGCCAAAATGGGCAAAAAGGAGGGATTGCTGAATCCAATAAACAAGGCTGATAAGCCGTTGGGAACGTACCACATAGACCACATTGGACCTATGGAATGTACTCACAAACAATATAATCACATTTTGGTCATAGTGGACGCCTTCTCTAAATTTGTATGGCTCTACCCAACTAATAGCACGGGAAGTAGTGAGGTGATTGATCGCTTGCAAAAGCAGTCTGTTGTGTTTGGACATCCGGAGAGGATTATTACAGATAGAGGTGCCGCTTTTACTTCGAACGCTTTTAAGGACTATTGCACGGAACATGACATTCAGCATTTGCTAATCGCCAGTGGCGTACCACGTGGAAATGGACAAGTGGAGAGGATCCATAAAATTTTGGTGCCAATCTTAACTAAATTATGTATTCAAAATCCCCAGAACTGGTACAAGCACGTAAATCGGGTGCAACAAACAATGAACAATACGCCACCACGTAGTACCAAGTGTACTCCTTTCAAGATTCTCACTGGTCTAGAGATGCGTGTACCCGAAAATGAAGATATCCGAAGTTTGATGAGAGAAGCTGTAATAGCTGAGTTGGATCAAAGCCGCGATCAAGTCAGGGAAGAAGCGCGATACAATATTAGCAAGATTCAAGAAGAAAATAGGAAAACATACAACAAAAAGAGAGTTCCTGAAACGCAATATGCCATTAACGAGCTAGTCGCCATTAAGCGCACTCAATATGGTTCAGGACTTAAATTGAAACCAAAATACTTCGGGCCATACAAAGTTGTTGCAAAATATGATCACGGAAGATATCTTGTTGAAAAGGTTGGACAATCTGAAGGGCCTAGAAAAACTAGCACAGTTGCCGAATTTATGAAGAAATGGAACTCTTCATTCGGGTCGAATGACGAGTCAGGAGGGCCGAATGTGGGAACCGGCCAAATCAACAACAAACCACATGCAACACGGAAAACTCGAAGCGGACAGGCCTACTAGAGACAACACTGACTGGACGAATTTGACGAATTACGTTAAGACGTTAAGACTGGACGAATTGGACGAAGCGTGGGACGAGTAAAAGTGAGCGCTGAGGCGAACGGACGTGTTTCTTTAGCTCGAGAAAAAGTAAAATCAAAATATGAATAAAATTGTGCTAATTGTAAAAGAAATTAACTAAAATTGCAGTTGAGAACAAAACTTAACTAAAAGATAAATAAGTGAACTAAAATGCAATGTAATATGTGAATGTAATGTCTAAACTTAAAACTTAAATGTCTACAATAAATTACTTAATTGAACTAAATGTAATGTGCTGCAATTGTGCTAAATATAAAAGATATGAACTTAACTGCAAATTGTGAACAGAAATGTAATGCTTAATCTATATGCAACGCAAGGTTACTGTGTTAAATTATCTAATTAAAACTTAAAATGTTACTGTGTTAAATTATCTAACTAAAACTTAAAATGTAATATCAAACAAAAGATTCTAATGTTAAAATAAAGAAACTTAAAAGAAAAACTATTTTAATTAATGAAATAAATCTACTTTGAAAAAGAAGGAAAAAACTATTTTATTTAAAGTTAAATAAATCTACATATATATGTTTCACGCCCACTTTTCCCTACCTTACCTAATTTCCCACATTATTCTATAGTCGCATTAAAAGTTCCTTCTCGCTCACTGTAATACTTGAAATACATATATCGTTTTTCAGTTAAAGCTACTTATCAATATTCATAATCAATAGTATCGCCCACTTTTCCTTACCTACAAGGTCTTTACTTACCTACTCCAAAGCCATCAATAGAAGTTGTCCCACTGTAAAATGTTCAACAAATTTCTCAAGAATTTTCATCAATTAACAAAATATATGCGATATCATTTTCCTTTTACTGGAAGAGAGTGTGATATGTGCAAATTATGGCATAACTGTGATAAAAGTTATACTGACTGACATCAGTTAATCTATAACACGCAACCGAACGCAATGGCAAGAAAATCAGCGCTGGCTGTATACATACTGACTTTTCTACAAGCAGCAATCGCGGTACGTATGTTTCAGAGACACTGTCAAGAAAATGCAATAACAATAATATTTTCATATCTTAGGTTAAAATTTCTGCTAAAGGTAATCATTTCAAATCGGACTTTAACGTCACCACGAAAACCGATGACTACGCTCTACAGAACCAACGCCAATATCTGGCCGTTATCAAATCCTTGATTGACGAACTAGACGCTTATAAGTCCAACTATGCCAAACAATTAGAAACCATCAACACACAAGCAGAACTACTCGAGGTTAACTTATTGAACATAGAGCAACGCTTAATACCGCTCGAGTTGCTAAACGATGCCAGCAAATACTGCGTGCAGAAGTACAAAACGCGTCTGCCATCAGTCGCCTCAACTAAGAGCAAAATCATTAGCTGTACCTCCTCAGCTCAGAATGCCTATACAAACATTGTAAGCTCTGCACAAACAGTCATCTCGAATATGAACAGCTTTATGAACAATCAGTTCAAGTCAGGATTAGATAATTGTGTTAAAGTGTATTCGAACACCCAATTTAACTATACACAGTGCACTATAAAAGCGGTAAGGAAAACAATATAAGGCAATCGTTAATAAAGTGTTTTAATTATTTTGGTTTTCTTTTTCGCTATTTCGAAAGATCGCCAACGCGGATTCAAATATTGTTACATATCGCAACACTTTCAACACTCAAATGCAACAAAGTACTTGCTCGGGTAATAATCGGGTGAAGCAGGCTGTGGAATGTAGTTTTACTGACGTCTATAGCTCCATCTATACATCGGGTGAAGTAATGAATTTGATCAATAACTGTATAGACGATAAGGAATACTGCCCAACTTGTGTCGCAGCACCAAATCCCATACAAACTACTGCATGTCCCAACGTGGTAAACCTGCAACTGACTCCAACAATTTATACAAATAGAACCATTCTGAATCCTTTCCGTGGACTAGAAGAGGGACTTTCTTGTGTTGAAGTTCAATTCCAGCCGATGCATTTAAAGAGCGATACTCAACGGATTGTAGGAGTCAATTAAAATATTTTGTGAAAAATACTTAAAGTATTTAAGTAATACTTAAATTATCTACTAAGTAATATCATATGTAATAAGTTTATTTTTTCTAATAATACATAATTCCAGCTCAATTAGTCTATTCGTATATGTTTGTATTGGACTTTGTACCCCGAGAGAAATGATATTTTTATATTAAGCAAATATATTGTTGCTTGATCTAAGAACAATGAGCATTTGTTTCTAAACTTGAGTAAAATAAATGATTGCTTGAAACAAGAATAAAATATTTGATTCTAGAACCTGGAACAAGACTTGAATCAAAAAAATTTTTACTTAATTTAAGCAATCGCGGAGAATTATTTTAGTTTTCAGCAAATTGTTTACTTACATCAAGCATATTTTTCTCACTTCAGCTTATATTGGCATGCTTATAATTCACAACATGTTTACATGAAAACATGTTTAAGATGGTGCGAATTGACAAACTTTGGCATGGTTCAAAGGTGCAGTGTCTTATCTATTACTTTACTGGGGAACATGTAAGTGTCTAAAAGATATATTTAGAATATTTGAGTAGTTTTATATGATTGGTTGTCCTACATCCTACATCTTTGCTGAAGGATTTTTATTATAATAAGAAAATTAAGTTTCCAATATCAAGCAACACATTCTAGTGTTAAAAAATTGTTCACTTGAATCAAGCAAATTTTTCCAGTTTTCAGAAAATTCTTTACTTGAATCAAGCAAATTGTTCTCAATTCAAGGAAAATAAACTTATCAAATCAAGCAAATTATTCTAGTTTTTAGCAAATTATTATTTAAATCAAGCAAATTTTTTTCACTTCAAGCAAATATTAGTCTTGAATATAGAAAAAATATTCTTGAGTTTTGAGCAAATGTTTCTTAAACTAATCATTTTTTTTTCTTATTATCATGTGCTTTGAATTTGCTCAATTCTAGCATGATAATGCTGTAATTGAGAAATTTACGCTTGAGTGTAAACTGATAGCCTATTTGGTTGATTCAAGTCTTTCTGAAGATAATCAACGATTATCCAAAAAAACTGACGCCATGAACTTGCCTGCAGATAGAACTGTCTTCGCCTTCTTTGGAGCCGATTCTTCGCTTTCACTCCATTATTTTGACTATTCCTTCGTCTCAGGTGTGAAGTTATGGACCCATGTTTCATCCATGGTTGTGTATCGACGCAAAAACTTCGCTTTATTGCTGTGAAACTTCGCCAAACACTCGATTGAAACATCATCATCACGCCGTTTTTGTTCCATTCGAAATACCATTTAGTGGATTTACCTAAACATTGTTTCGTTTTTGGATTTTACTGGAGTGGTCTCGTTTAGTCGACCACTGCAATGCTCATCTTGGTAGCTTGTACGACTTTGTTTAAACACTGCGATCCAATATGCCTTACTATTGTAGACAAAGGAGCAGACTACTCAGGTTGGAATATAGCTTCGCTTTGATATTTGTTGGATTGGGTGAGGTCTTTGAAATGAAAGTATTATTTCACATAAATATATTTTCTTCCAATTTAACAAATTCGCTGAGAGCGTCCACTATTGATAACTGCCAAAATATTGAAGAACGCAGCGTCATCAAACTTCAAACTTAAGCTTTATAAGGTTAGAACATTCTACCAGAGCAATTCTTTTCAAGCAACAACAATCGTCTAAACGTCAGGTCGCGTATTTCTAGGACTACCCTCGTATCGTTTATTCGATGTATAGAGCTCACCCCATACCAAGAAAATTTACCCCATTTTTTTTGTTTTAAGGTAGACCTGAAATTTGTTTGCTTTGGGGCGTTGAACATTCCCTGCGATATCGTTGGAAAATAAATTTATTTTTATTTCGTTACTACAATAAATATTTTGTCTTTTTTTAGCTCCTTCAGGTCCTGACCAGTTTGAATGAGTTTTTGAAAAATGTAACCGCATTGCCTGGATTTTTTGTTGGAGCAAAGGAACTTTTCTTATCATTTTCCGGGTAGATGCATACTACGAACGGCAGGTTCCGGAAGACACCACATTGCTAATTCCTACCGCAATCACTCTTGATGATGACAATGGGTCCTTTTGTGAAAGATCGATAATGCACTTGTCTATTGTTGTCGGGTTTCCATCGTGGCTTTTGATTTGTGAGAATTTACAGTAATATATATACATATATATACACCCCGTGCCAATAAAAACGCATCACTTCGTAGATTTTATGATTTTCTAATTTTTGGCATTGGTATTCCCAAAATTTTCATAAACTTCGAGGAAGCACATTCAGTAAAAATAAGCACTCGACGACTCACACAAGAGGGTTTAACCTCTTCTGTCCACTTCAATGAAGAATAAAAGACTACTTTGGACAAAAAGTCACCGATCATGGACCGATGATGATTGGAAAAAAGTGATATTTTCAGATGAGTTCAAATTCCGTAGTGCGCAGGTGAACACACGAACGATACTCCGATCAATGCATACTACCAACTGTCAAAAATTCACCTTATGTAATGGTCTGGGCATGCATAACATTCCAAGGTGTTGGACAAATTTCACTGATCAGTAGTTCCGTAAATGCTGAAAAATATTCAGAAATAATATCCGAATATCTTATCCCAACCATTGCAGAGTTACTGCGCCATATCCCAGATGCAGTGTTCCAGGATGATTTTGCTCCATGCCATCGAGCACGTTGGTATGTAATTTTAGTTTATTAGTGAAAATTTAAGCTATATATTAACTTTAGTATTTATTTTATTATCATAGGTATCGAAATTAAAGGAAGAACTCGACCTCAACATAATTGAAAACTTATGGTCAATTATGGGCCGTGAAATTAAGGAAAAATCACCTAAAACTGTAGCAGAGCTCAAGAAAATAATAGAGGCAGTCTGGAACTCACAATCGCTACATGCTAAATTATCTCACCTCTATGATTCAATGCCGAGAAGAATACAAGCGGTTATAACAGCAGGGGAAGGCACAATAAAATATTAGGGTAAAAAATAACACTAAAATAATTATTAACAATTAATTTAATTTCATGAATCAAACCTAATTTGAAAAACTTGTTCTTTAAAAAAAAAAAAAAAAAATAAATAACTGGCCATTTCCGCCCTTGAAAGGACTTTGACCTAGCTTCTTAGGATCAATTGTGTTGTGCGTGTTATTAAGTTTGTACACAATTGACCGAGAAATGGACCTACAGGCTTAACGCCAACTCCGAACGGCGATGAACGAAATGTTCTTATTCTCAAGAAGCTTTACATGGCATTTTGATTACTCTCTGAGGTTTGCCATTGTCTACAGACAGGTGGCGGCCGTACAAAAAAATTATTTTAATTCAAATAATTTTCTTTCGCTGCTGGGGTTCGAACCTGAGTCTCCAGGTTCGTTGACATAGCGGCCACGCACTTTAACCAACTACGCCACGGACGCCACAACTTGTTCTTTTAAGTAGTATAATATTCTAGAAATTGAAACTTTGACCTGTATTGATTGAAAAATTTTAAAAATACCTAACGTATACAAAAAATAACACATTATTAGGTTTTTAAGGATTTACGTATAGTAACCACACATAAATAAAAAAATTTATTGGTGATGCGTTTTTATTTGCACGGGGTGTACGTCATTCAGCTACGAGTGAAAGTTATCATAATTTGTGTGAAAAACAATTCGTAAAAAAACACATTTTTACGTATATAAGCGTGTTTGAATTCTGTCGGAATCTTGAACTGAAATTATCATCTCGTATTTCATGACATCATTACTGATAACCAATCAAAATAAACTTACATTCTTAAAAATAAATATTGGAATATCTCTTTGATTGTACTTCTTATGAAAAAAAGAAAAAAATAAAAACACAATAAATAAAAAATATGTTATAAAATAGGGTATTCCGTTTTTTTTTTGTTTTAAAAGAGAACGTAAATAGAAGACTTATTAAATTAAATTTTTGCTAAAATTTTTCTTTGCTTTGTTTGGACCTTAACATCTTGTGTGAAAAATCCCAGTCGATCTTGTCGAACTTGTTGCGGTGACTTGGTGACTTTTTAGTGCTCCAAAGCTTAAAGTTTATCTATATAGTTATCGTAGTTATTTTCACTTAGTCACACAAAAAAGTTCAATTGCTTTAAGCCGCATAATTGACTCCACCGAAACGTTAACTTATGCGTCGAGGAAGCCAAAGCGAACTTCTTTCGCAGTAAAGCCAAAAAGTCTATTATCAACGATCATAACGCTTCGGGTTGACGGTAATTGTCACTAGGTCTGTTTCCGTACTCGTTTCAAGTAACTTCAAATTACTTTAAAGCGTTTCGTTCACATTTTTCCAGCACGAGTGAGAAGAAGAACAAGCAAAATCTCACTCTCTATTACTCGATCTATTCTTTAACTTTACTTGAAAATTTTGTTTGAGCACGAATCTCGAAAACTTCTTCAAACTTCTCGTCAAAGTGTCAAAATTAAATTGTTGCGAAAAAAACATGGTACAATGAAAACAAGGTAGAAGCATTTCAGAGAGGCAGACTGCAGCAACTGTCAAAACGAAATTGACTGCCCAAAGAAAATCTGAAAGCGACTATTTATTTTTTTTTTTCATTTTCAAATTACTATTGAAAGACAATTTTGGCTATGAGCATGGTAGAATAACAGAGGTAGACGCATTTCGGACTGCGCTCTGTTCCTCATATCCAAAATTGTCTTTCAAAAGTAATTTGAAAAATGAAAAAAAAAAAATAAAACAAAAATAATCGCTATCAGATTTTCTATGGGCAGTCAATTTCGTTTTGACAGTTGCGGCAGTCTGTCTCTCTGAAATCCTTCTACCTTGTTTTCATTGTACCATGGCTATGAGGAAGAGAGCGCAGTCCGAAATGCTTTTACCTCTGTTATTCTACCATGCGAAAAAATTAATGAAATTGGTTAGAAAATTAATAAAAATAAAGTTAAAATAAGCAAAATGTACGCAAATGGAAGCCAGAGTTTCCTGAAGAACAATTTCCTTGCAACTTCTTTGAAATTTTCATTCTTTTTAATAAACCAACCAGCAAATTCAATTAATATTTATTTTCAATTGTGAAAGAACAGCTCTTGTACTCGAACATCTCTTGAAGTCGTTTCAGTACTTTTTGGGAAATTTTTTCATTTTGACATATAATTAAATTACTCTCTATTACTCGAACTTTACTTGAATTTTACTTGAAACGAGTACGAAAACCGACTTACTGTTAAGGACTTTCAAGCCTACAAACAGCGCATTAATTGTGCTTCACTTTTCCTCATTACTTTAGCGCTTTTTACATCATAAAGTACTGTTTAAATGTCATTCCATTGTTTCATATTCTCCCTCTATTCTTACAATATTCTCATACACATTGAAGTGTCAAATTAGTTAGTTGAATAAAGAGCATTTTTTGAACCGAAAGCGAGTGCTGATGTTTTCAATTAAAATGTTTTTATTTTCTAAAATATTTTGCAAATTATAACTCTTTAATAGTCACACCTTAAAGAAAAACTATCTGATGATGCCTGCAGTTCATAAGCATACCATATAGTGCCTTTTTTTGTGTGTTTATCCTCTCCTTAGCTGAATTTTGTATGAAAGGAGATGCAAATTAAGGTTCAAAATACGTCATAACGAGCAGTAAGATATGGCCAATTGCTGAGAAAGCTTGGAAATTGGCAAATTCGCTTTATCAGCCACATTTCCACTTGCAACAGGGATATATTTCACAAAGCGTACATTACAATGGGGGTATTCACGATCCAGAGCTCTTTGTAGAGCTCTTGTGCAAAAGAGCAAAAAAACAAGCTGTGAACTCATCCCCTACACAGACCTAGCAATTGAAGTTAAGTTCAATTAGGTTTGAAAGTTAGTGATGTGAAATTATGATATTAAAGAATTTTTTAACTAGAAGTGTACACAATATATTATCACTATTTGTTTACTGTCAAAAATTCACAAAATGAACTCAAGAGCTCAAGCGCACTACAAAAGATCTACAGGGTATCCCCAGTGCGCACAGGTTTTTGTTGCACTTTTGCTCTTTTGCACAAGAGCTCTTCCGGAAAAATCCGGATCGTGAATACCCCTAATGAATCACAGGCCTTTACTTATACGTGACGATTCAAGTTTCTTAACTATATTTTCAATTACTGTATATTAGGACGACTAGATGACTGTCATCTCCGAAAAGTGGGCTCACATGATTCACCATGATTGTAATAGGTTTGTTTATAATAAACAGGTATACACCGATAAAAAAAATTATGCAAAATTAATAAAAACCCTAGTATAATTTATACGATGGCTTTGACAGTTTTCAGCCTCCTAAGTTTTTGGTCAAAACATCCAAGTTTTACGTGTTAACTTACCGATATTGATTAGGATGATGAATTTTGTAATTTACGCATTAACTTCGACAATTTATATGAGCGTGCTTGCTTATTCTGCCGAACATAGTGTTCAAGTTTTTAACAAAACACTTTGTTGAACTATCAAAGTTAAATAGATAAATAAATATACTGGGAGAAGTTTAAAATATACATCTTTTTAGGTAATTAACATGCTGTATATTGTTTTTGTAAAAAATTTCCAAAGACAAGTATGAAATGTACATATACTTAGGTAAAATTTTGTATATTGCTGTTGTGCAAAATTACCCAAGCACTTAGGTGAAACTTCTAAACAAAATTAACCAAAAATTTTCATTTTTATGTTCTATTTAATGTAAATAGACATACATTTACAAAGTTTACAACATAGATTTACAAAGTAAAAAAAAATTATGCATTTAGATCGCTTATAAATATATCTAATTTAATGCCAACAAAATGCTCTAATGAAGCATTGCACCTTGGCTAAACATCTAGGCCAGGGATTGCCAAAGAGTGATTTTTGAAGAGTGCAACAACAATTACAACCGAAAACCAACAACAACAACAAATCGTTGGATACGTAGTAAAATAAGGAATTAGTAACATAAAAAACACAAACAAAAAGCTGTCGGTGACGAAACCATACGCAAAATTACCAACAAGACACCTTCAGCGTAGCAAGAGTTGTGCGCGGTCGCAAGCGTTAATTTACCAACAACGACAAGAATAAACAACAATAAACACACGCTGTATGGTTGCGGTGCAGCTGCGCCTGTGAACGATTCGGCGAATTACAACAATCATAGAAATATTAAAGTTGTTGTAATAGAGTGGAAAGAGTTAGGCGATGGCAATCACTGATCTAGGCTATATAATTTCCATTACAAAAACTAAATGAGAACTATAGGTTAGGTTTTGATGACTGAGCCGGCAGACGACTCTTACAGTGAGGCCAGTGCAGGCCCGTTGTGATACCACATAATCTCTTTTGACCTATGAGAGATATCCCTCCTCAACAAACCAGTTCGAATGGATTATGAATTTTATGATATGCTTGATTTCCAGGCATGAGACTTCGGAAAGTCCTTTTAAAAAGAGATGGCCCAGAGTTTCCAATCTCATTTTACTGAGCGCCGGACATTCGCAGAGGAAATGCTGGACATTTTCTACCTATTCTTCGCATTTGCAGCTTCTGCAGAAATCATTTGATGTAAGTCCTAATCGAAGAGCATGTGTTCCGGCTAGATTGTGATCCGTGAGGATTCCTACTATTTTTGAAAGGTTTATCCTGCTTAATTCAAGTAGTGATTTAGTGCGTTTTAAGTCGTATCGAGGCCATGCTAGCTTAGCTACCCTACAATGATTTGTTCTTGCACTGGAGTTTATAGGAGGACATGGGTATTACAATAAAATCCTCATTTAAGAGGGTGTTCCTCATCAGCCAAATTAAAGCCCTCGATATCCCTATGAGGTGGATCCTGAAAAATCTTGCCAACTCGTTAAGAGATCTGCGGAACTCAGTGAGAGTTTTAGAGTTATCAATATGCGAGTTCAGCGCTTTAAGCTCAGCTTGACTATCTGAGAATATGTAAATATTCTTTACCCTAATGTCTTTTTGATCTAAAATCTTAGCGGTTTTATATATAGCCATCATATCCGCTTGGTAAGCACTACATAAGTTTGGGAGTCTAAAGGATGCTTCTATTTCCAGAAATGAGAACTATAACAAACAGGGATTATTCAGTGATCAATTTTTATCATACCATTTTGATAAAGTGTCAACTTTTCGGTGGTTTACCTAAACTATTGGTTAAAATGTAATATACTTGGCTTGGGTGAATCAAACATGTTTTTATTGGCAGGGTATTGAAGTATGTGCTTTCAAAGCAATGTATTAAACAATATATTACTTTGGTGAATAACCATAAGTTTCTAATTTCCATACAATTTTCTTTACTCAAACCGGCTTAGGTGATTTTACTATTCTTTTTTTTTTTCGGTGTAGGTATGTCCAGTGGCGTTCCTAGGCTTGGTGACACCTGAGGCGGATACTCATGGTGTCACCCATATAAAAAATTTCTAAATGCAAAAAGAAACCAATTCGATGAGATTAAGTGTTTTTATTATTATCTTTATGTTTTTCAAAAAAAAAAAAAAACAAACACCTTATGACAAACAATAAGAATTTGTAAAAACCAGAACAAAAATATTACATTTTCAGGTGTCTACATATTTAGATATGTAGACATAAGGTAAAAAAGAAAACTTATTAACTTCGCAGTCTTAAAAACTGAAGGAACAAAAACATTACATTTTCAGGTACATATTTGTATATGAAGGTATAAGGTTAAACAAGGAAATCTTATTAATTGCGTTGTCTTAAAAACGTACTTTTCTTACTTTAAGAGCTGCAAAATTTGAAATAACCTCATCGAAATCAATATTATATCAAGCTCGTTTTCAATAGATAAAATAGCAAGATCGGAAAGCCTTGCCTGTCCCATGGAAGACCTTAAATAAGTCTTAATTAATTTTAGCTTTGAAAAACTCCTTTCGCATTAAGATACACAAATTGTTAGAAATAATTTCAATGCGACAAAATGGGACACACATTTTTTAACGTAATGTATTTGTACCTTTTTCTTTCTGTTTGAGAAATAAAAAAAAATATCGAAATGGTGTCACCCCACCTACCTCCCCCCCCTAGGAACGCCTCTGGGTATGTCATACCAGAAATGCCAATACTACAGTTTTAAAACTACGAAATGGAAAGCCCTGTATAAGGATACTTACTAAAATACCTAATAAATTATAAGATTTTTAACATAATTTATTAGATCCACTCTTATATACTTTTTAACGATGATAAATGTATTCTTTTATTGTAATGACTTTTTGTATTTCAAACAAAAAAACAACACCATTTGTAAGTTCTTTTTTTTTTAAACTAGTTTACTGACTTATCATTATTTTTTTTTTTTTTTTTGTTTTAATGTCCAACTATTCGAAACAAAAAATTAGTATAAAAGATTTCTTATAAAAAAAATATATTTATTTAGAATTTATCCTGCTTGAATTTCTTCCGTTCCAAGCTACGGTATATGTAATTAAGACAGTGGCACATAATCACGACAGTGGCAAGCCTTTTGTGATGAAATTTACTTGCAAACATGGCGTCGATTTGCTGACGCCCTTGAAGGGATTATTTATTTTTTCGCTAGTCATGTCACTTTCCGACAAATGCCAGCTCAAGTGGTATGGACAGCGACCACTGGGAATTGTATCGGTACCACCACACGATGGGCAAAACTCACGGCCGGCCATGCAATTTTCCACCAAACCCATTACCTCGCCGACGCTTGAGTACGTACTACCCACAACTGTGGCGTAGCAATCAAAGATTTCCTTAATCTTGATAACAGCTGAACACTTGGCTTGCTTTAGCTGATTGTAGAACTGGTTTATATTCGATGTTGCAACCGAATTAGTGGATGTTATCTAAAACGTCAGTGAATAAGTCTTAATTCAAAATGTATGTTAACTAGACAAAATGCCCCAATATCTCTCTACTTACTGCAGCAGTCGTACATGCGGTATAGTTCGTCTCCAAGTCAGCGAACTTCTTTTTGCAATCCTTTAGCTGGTTGGCAAACTGATTGGCATAGTAGTTCTTGAGATTCCTTCGTGTTGTTTCGGCGGGCGCAATCAGTGGTTCACAAGCAACGTTGGCCTTCTGCTTGCACGCCGTTAAGGTTGTCTTTATAGTATCCAAGATCGGCAGCTTGCTGCGATATTTACGCACACAATAGTCGTTGACCTCATCCAGCAGCACCAATGGATTTAGTTTATTATCTACTTCATTCAACTTCATCTCCAGTAGATCAACATTATAGTCAATAGTTTCAACGCGTCCGTAATAGTCATTTCTGAAATTTGTCAAATGCATTTCGAGTAACCTATCGCTGGCCGTATATTGACGCTGATTTTGCATTACATAGTTGTCGGCTGGAGCGGTCGTTGATAGATTGTAGAGCACATCGGGCAACACGATGATATTGCTCTAAAATATTATAATTTTGAGTATAACTATTCTTCTGCTGCTATTTTTGGTGATACGTACAGAAGCGCTTACCTGAACTCCCATTATGAGCAGAGCAAATATTGCTCCCAAACCGAACGCTCTTAAATATGTTGATGCTTGACTCATGTTTCAACGAAGACTAAAATAATTCTTTAGATTTTGCATTTTCTTAAATAATTTAATCTCAATTATTTAAAAGTAAGTTGAATGCGACTGTAAAAAAGTTCCCCTAAGTATGCTGATAACATTCTCAGGAATAGAACAAATGTACAGGAACAATCAACTGATAACAATTTAGAAATATTAAACAAATACAAATACATATTTCAGTGGGTCAAACTATGGATTAATTGACTAAATAATATAGATGAAATAAATCAAAAAAACTCATAATAATCCAGTGCTTTGTAAAATTCATTGCTCAATGAATATAATGGAAAAATAAAAAATTGTCCGGATGAAATTTTTATATCACCTATTGAATTAGGGCTACCTAGGGTTTTCGAAACTATGATTTCATTTTGTTGATAAATGGTAATTGCCGTACAGTGGATCGAAATAAAAAGAAAATCCGAACGTATTATACCTCTTGGACCTATAATTTTCCTATACTAAGGTATCGTGTTTTGCAAGATGGGAAAAAGTGTTGTGTAATTGTCTCGTATTTTATTCCATGTTTCCAATTTTATGAAAAAATTATGGGCTCACAAAACCTTGATGCTATAAAGTTCTTTCAATGAAATGGGAGAGTTTTAATCACATACGACTCAACACCAGTGTTGTCACTTTACCACAATTGTGGTAGATCTACCACTTTTTTCGACATTTTTCATTTCTACCACTTTTACCACCCACTATTTGCAATTTGCTAAAATCTACCACTTTTTTATTTCAGTCATAAACTTTTTTTCAGTTCTTATCACAAATTTTATATACCACTTTAATATTTACTGAGCTCTGTTTATTATTTGAATTTTATCATTTTGAATGCATTTTTTCGGCGTGTCATTGTGATTGCTCATCGGCTAGTTCAGAAGTGAAAGAAACAGAAGCAAGTGCATTACAAGGAAAAATATTTGTGAAATAAGGACAAACAGTGCATTATTTCAGTATTTTAAACGGTTGAGTGAAAGGTATGAAAGTTCATAAACAAAATTAGCTTTCATACTTTTACATGAATTGTTTTTGTTGTTTATTTTTTATTTTTTATTTTTGATATTTTCTCAAAGCTTTAGTATTAAACTGAATGTAAAATGCAATACTATATATCAGTGGCGTTCCTAGGCTTGGTGACACCCGGGGCGGATACTCATGTTTTCACCCCTATAAAAAATTTTTAAATGCAAAAAGAAACCAATTCGATGAGATTAAGTGTTTTTATTATTATCTTTATGTTTTCCGAAAAAGAAACAAACAACATATTGTCCGTCCCCTTCATGCCAAAAACGCCAATGTGAATTTTAGTGTTTTTTGGGAAATTGAGTTTAAAGATTCGAATGGCTCAGAAAAAGCGAAACATCCACATTTTCCAAAATTTCTTTTCGGAAATGGATGGCACATGTCTTCGTTATGCACAGTTAAAATTTGGTTCCAGTTACTCTACAAAAACATTAAAAAAAAACTTTTTGTGCAATCATGTAACAATTATTGCTTGAAAATTGTATTAAAATACATCTCAAAATCATGAATAAAGCTCCATCAAAAAAATGTCTTTCATACGTACACAGGAAATTATGTTCTTCGTCAACAGAAAAAAACAATCAATGTCCTATCTCATCGGTAGCGGGTACAAACTAATTTTTAGTGAAAAAATGTGCACAAAATTCTGAAAATTTTGAACATGCGACTCTGTAAAAACTTTGGTAATGAAGACAATTGCAAAATTCCTTCTGCAGTTCATTTTTCAAAGTATTCTTAATGTCTTGAACCAATAATTTCAGACATTGACCTTCTGACCTGGGAGTTATATGGAAAAAACTGAACATATTATCAGAAAAATGCTATTTTTGAGATTAAAACAAATCACAAAAATCGAAATGGACACTTCTTGCCATTTTTTATCAAAATACATTGTTCTCAGCTTTCTTCAAAAATAGAAAAAAAAAATGATTGATCTATCTCATCACTTTTAAGCTCAATTTTAGTCTCAAAAATAGCATTTTACTCGTAATGTATTCAGTTTTTCCATATAACTCCCAGGTCAGAAGGTAAATTTCTGAAATTATTGGTTCAAGACAATAACAATGCTTTGAAAAATAAACTGCAGAAGGACTTTTGCAATTGTCTACATTACCAAAGTTTTTATAGAGTCGCATGTACAAAACTTTCAGAATTGTTAACTTCCTTTATGCCAAAAAAACTAATGTGCACATTTTTTCACTAAAACTGAGCTTGTAACCGCTACTGATGAGACAGATCAATGATTTTTTTTTCCATTTTTGAATAAAGGTGAGGACAATGTATTCTAATAAAAAAAGTGTCAAGAAAACTCCATGTCGATTTTAGGGAATTTTTAAATCCTAAAAATGTACCATTCTTGAGGGAAAAGTTAATTCTTAGCTGCTATAAAGTAGGAAGACCACTGATTTTCTTCACTTTTGATGGAAAAAAATTATTCTGAACGTATCCTCAAAAGAAAAATGAAAAAAAAGTTATTTACTAATATTGGAAATATTTAAAGTGAAAAAATGTGCACATTGGCGTTTTTGGCATGAAAAAATATCAGAAAATCCACATAGATGGTTTTAGCATGGAATTTTATAATTTTTTCTAGACCGAATTAGATTTTCTTGTTTTTGGGGAATATTCTTTGCATTAAAATGCACTAGATGCAATTAAAAACTTACAAACCATGTGTTTTCACATTGGCGTTTTTGGCATAGAGGAGACGATATGACAAACAATAAGAATTTGTAAAAAACAGAACAAAACTATTACATTTCCAGGTGTCTACATATTTCGATATGTAGGCATAAGGTAAAAAAGACAACTTATTAACTTCGCAGTCTAAAAAACTGACGGAACAAATATATTACATTTTCAGGTACATATTTGTATATGAAGGTATAAGGTTAAACAAAGAAATCTTATTAATGACGTTTTCTTAAAAACTAACTTTTCTTACTTTAAGAGCTGCAAAATTTTAAATAACCTCATCGAAATCAATATTACTTGCAAGCTCGTTTTCAATGGATAAAATAGCAAGATTGGAAAGCCTTGCCTGTCACATGGAAGACCTTAAATAAGTATTCATTAATTTTAGCTTTGAAAAACTCCTTTCGCATGAAGCTACTGATACACAAATTGTTAGAAATAATTTCAACGCGACAAAATGGGACACACATTTTTTAACGTAATTTATTTGTACCTTTCTCTTTCTGTTTGAGAAATAAAAAAAAATATCGATATGGTGTCACCCCTAAAATAGTGGTATCCGGGGCGGACCGCCCCCGCCTAGGAACGCCACTGCTATATATAATTATTTTTTTCACTAGTCAACGTTTCATTAAAAATGATTGATAACTTAAAATGTACCTTCACTAATATTATAAAATGCAATGCCTATGTATGTTCTTCTATTTTTATTTCAATAAAATTTATGTATATGTACACTAAGGGAAAAAAATATTAAATTTATCCAAAAACTTTTTTAATTTATCCAAAAAGCGAGTCATTTTTGCACCAATAACGCATTTATTTAAATCGACCACGTAAATATTTAAAATTTATTTAAATACTTTTTTAATTAAATAAAATATTAAAATATTTAAACAGAATTAATAAAAAATATATTAAAATTATGCAAGAATATATTTAAATATCTTTCAAATATTTACTATTTGAAAATAAAAATATCGCATTTAAGGAAAATTTATATAAAAATATTGAAATTGAAAAACAATTTATTTGAATATTTCCCACGAGCTGCGTCCATATCAAACGCCATTTAGTATTATATTTTATTTTCTTTTTGTGAAAATATTATTTTTGAGTACGGTGGTGAGCAGTGTTGCCAGATGGTCCGATATATCGGATTTGTTACGATTTTTAGCCTTGAATACGATGATCCGATATTTGGCCAAAATTCCTCAGAATGTTACGATTTCAGGAAATATAGATCCGACGTCCGATTTCACATATATTTCTTTATGTATATGAAATGAAAAAACTTTAAAATAAAATAATGGTCGCAACTTTGAAGCATTATTTTTAATTAAAAATCATTGGCAGCACTTCTTATCACGAATGTTAACATACTAAGGGCCAGTTTCACGACCATTAGTTAACCACTGACCAGAGGTTAACTAGCAGATTTGAGTTTCACAATCAAAGTTAACAAGAGGTTAAACCACCAGTGATGATGGTTTAAACCATTAGTTAACGAACAGCTGATTTCTGTTATAGAAAAAAGTTTATAAAAAAGCAAAAAGAGAAACGTGAAACAAATAATAATGGATTCCGATTGGGATTACGGTGTTGATAGCTATTCGGACTATGAGAAAGTGTGGTTAAAACACTTCACACTTCCTCATCGAAAAAGAATAATACAATCACGACCATATTTTTTCAAAGCTACGATGCCAAAGATGTCCGCGATAGATTTCTGGCAAATTGAACTCTGACTCAATTTTTTTCCATGTTTTCTCCGTCTACTACGCATGATATTTATTGGATTGTTTGCATTCAATTACGCATTTGTATTTTTGCACGATTTCCAACAGGAAATCAATTTCTTTTTGCGAAAAATTGGAACATCTCGCGTTTGTACTTTGTGTTGCATACATTTTGTCCATTGTGCAAAAGAAAAGTATTTAATGCAAATGTCAAAAACATATGTTTTATACAGTGTTGCCATATTTTCTTAACAAAATTGCCATTAGTTAACTCAAGCATTGTGAAACCCAAATCATATAAAGTTATAGTTAAGGGGAGCAACGCAGCCAGAGGCCGAAAAAAAAGGTCATGTTTGTGAATTTTTTCAAGGAAACCTATGGGATATTTTTAAATGAGGGTTTTTAAACCTGAAAATATACACATTCAAGAGTATTTTTAGTTTTTTTTTTATTAAGAAAAATTTAATATTAAGGTCGATACAGCAGTTTTTGTAGAGCGCTTTGAAAAAAAGGTGAAATGCGGTGACCAAGATTGCTATTCTTTAATTCATCTGAAACAAAAAAATGAAATATATTATTAAAGTAGATACTTAAAACTCGTACTTGTCATAGCCGTTTTTGAAAATATTGATTTTTCACAAAATGGCGGACTTTCGAACGTAAAAAAACGATTTTCGACCAAAAATTCGTCATAGTTTTGCCTATAAAAAATGAACGAAGCTAAAAAAAAAAAATCCTATGACAAGTACGAGATTATTATGTGTAAAATAAGCCTGCAAAAAAATCAAAACGATCGCTTCACTGAGCTTTGAGAAATCTTGGTCACCGACTTTGAAATCATGGTTTCGAGAAAAACGCTTTTGAAAATAAGCGCCAGCACTGCGCGCTTTAGAAGGCGGTTCACTCAGTAGGCTATAACTTTGTTATTTTTTGAGATATCGACTTGAAATTTTCACCACATATTTTTCAGACTTAAGGCTTTAAGAAAATGCAAAAAAATTTTTGAAAAAAAAAAGTTCTGACTGCGTATCGCCCCTTAACTAACAGCCTTTAGTTTGATGACAATTACTATCGCTGCATTGCTTTCAAAAATTTTCTTTGTGTTTGAATTATTTACTGTGATGTTTGTGCTAAACGGCGTCGTGGATGAAAATACATCTTACATTTGGATATGAATAAATTTTTGATAAAAAAAGATAAAAAACTAGTTAATTATGAGTTATAAAATTGTGGCATTTTTTTAATAAGTTTATTTCTTTTATAATTCTTAAAAAACATATTTTTTAAGAATTATATTGTGAGCTTAATGCCAAATAATTCATGAAGCAACAGGTTGCTACAACAACAAAGTTCTTTGCAGAACTTAAACCAAGCTGACTAGACCATGGTTTCGTCGGACGCTACTCCGACTCATCAGTAGTCTCAGTGGTTCTAGCAGTCCACTAACTTTGACAAGCTAATAGGCGCAAGATCAATAAAACCAAAGAGGAATTATAGAAGCGCTATACTTTGTCAAAGCAATGTTTTTCTACTCTTTTGCTAGTCGCAAAATTTCAAAAAGTTGACTGCATTGATTCTGCAAAGATTTTGTTGTTGCGCTTTTTTGTTTACTTCTTTATCACGTATCAATCTAGGTTCCAACATTTTGTTGGTATTAAACCATAGAAGGCGTGAAGAAGGTTTTTTTGAAAGCAGATGTTTATTATATGCGCAGACATATAATATTACATCATGTTTTCGTAGGTCGTGCTCGCACCAGTTTACATGAGTTAAAAAATTGTGGCATTTTTTTAATAAGCAATAAAAATAATAACAATAATTGTTAATGCCCCAATTTTATAACTCATGTAAACTGGTGCGAGCACGACCTACGAAAACATGATGTAATATTATAAGTCTGCGCATATAATAAACATCTGCTTTCAAAAAAACCTTCTTCACGCCTTCTATGGTTTAATACCAACAAAATGTTGGAACCTAGATTGATACGTGATAAAGAAGTAAACAAAAAAGCGCAACAACAAAATCTTTGCAGAATCAATGCAGTCAACTTTTTGAAATTTTGCGACTAGCAAAAGAGTAGAAAAACATTGCTTTGACAAAGTATAGCGCTTCTATAATTCCTCTTTGGTTTTATTGATCTTGCGCCTATTAGCTTGTCAAAGTTAGTGGACTGCTAGAACCACTGAGACTACTGATGAGTCGGAGTAGCGTCCGACGAAACCATGGTCTAGTCAGCTTGGTTTAAGTTCTGCAAAGAACTTTGTTGTTGTAGCAACCTGTTGCTTCATGAATTATTTGGCATTAAGCTCACAATATAATTCTTAAAAAATATGTTTTTTAAGAATTATAAAAGAAATAAACTAGTTAATTATTGTTGAAAAATAAATGCACGAGTTTAATAATAATTTCTACTATTCTGTTAAGGTATAAGTAGTTTGTACCTCAAATTCTGCAGCGCAAATTCTCTAATTTTGTATGTTTGTAGTATTACATTGCTTAAAGAAATGGATTATGTAGAATATGTAATTTATTTAAATAAATAAACCTTAAATGTGGATCATACATCTATATTGTATTTTATTTGTCTTCCTTCCGACAAACGCGTCGAAAATCCGACAGGCTGAAAGCAAAAATTACGATGCGAAATTTTTTTTCCTGGCAACACTGGTGGTGAGTGCGATGCATGATGAAATCATGTAGAGTGGAGTGACATTCTTCAGAAAATACCGAGTTGTCACTACACCTTACATGAATTCATCATGCTTCGCACTCACCACCGCACTCACCACCGCACTCACCACCGCACTCACAAATCATATTTGCCAAATATTCACGATATATTACCCTTGAAATATTAACTAAATGAGAACTATAAGACCTTCAACTGCTGGTACGAAGAAACTCAACGTACAGGAACAGAGTGCGATGCTGCTGCTGCTTGGCGGCTGCTTGGCAGCTGTATGGAATATGTGTGTCAGTGTGTGGCATAAATAAAATTTAAATACGGAAAAAAACGAGTTGTAAGGAAAATATTTGATTTGTCCACGTAAATATTTAAATGGAATATATACTCAGGCGTGGATAATGTTAATATGCGTTATTTCCCTTAGTGTATGTATATATGTATATGTATATGTATATATTATGTATATGTGTACATACAAATAAGGATTTTGAATGGATTTCTTAAGGAGAAAAAATCTACCACCCACTTTTTAAATTTACCACTTTTTTAGACTCAATCTACCACTATTTAAGATTTTCAAGTGACAACACTGCTCAATACCCAATATGTTCAAAAGGTTGTAAAAAATTGCTTTCATTACAAAAAATGTAAGAAAATTTAAAGGATAGAAACTTTCAGAAGAGAGAGAAAAGAGAAACAAGTAAACAGTTCTAATTTAAAAATGGAAAAATCGTTTAAGCATGATAAGTTTTGAGAGTTTATCTCTACAAGCTAAAATTGGAAAGGCAAAATTAACCTTAAAATAATTACAGTTGTCATATTATATTCAAAACTTTGAAAATTTCGATGACACTATTATGGAAAATAAAATGAATTCGTAAAAATTCCAAATTTTTTATTGAAAACTAAAACCTTTGCTTTTGTAGAAAGTTTAAAAAAGACAACATACATTTTTCCATTCCTTCTAGCTTATACAATTTTTATACCACCCTCTTTTTGCTTAACGGACAGTATATTAACTTTGTCACTCCGTTTTTAACGAGGCGTGTTGGGTACTGAAAATTATTCTTGATCAGCACCATCTGTGTTGATATAGCCATGTCCGTCTGTTTAACGTCACTATAACATCCGTAATTTGAATCTAATGTTATAAAATTTCATATATAGGCTTATTTGCATTTTAACCAAATCTGAAAAAACATGTCTACCACCCATAAAAAGTGATCCCATACCATACCAAAATGTTAAGATCCCTACAATGAATCTAAAACCTTGAAATTTTGCAGAAAACCTTCGATACGCATTTCATACGTATGAAATTTTCCAAAATCGAATGAAAACCATCCTACCTTCCAAACAAATTGGGTCATGAAAATGGGAAAATCTCTGAAAATGACACAAAAATTAATCTAAACTCTTGAAATTTTACACAGCTTTGATTTCAAGGTCAATTTTTTTTTGCAAAATCAGATGAAAACCACGCCCACCTCCCATAGAAAGAGACGGACAACTTTGGGACGAAAGGATATGATAGTGACACGAAAAAGGACAAGGATAAAAATACGTTGTTACGTCATTACCTATGGGTCTTACCACGATAAAGCTAACCTTTTTTTAATGTTATTTTTATTTTTCTTTTTCTATTGCAATTAGTGTATTTTGGTTACATTAAGGGGTTCCCTGAAATGCTCATTAAGGCGCCTCACTTTCTATGGAGGAAAAAAAATTGACCGGGTCCCCCCCTCAAAATAAACTTTGGTTTATGTTATGATGATTCCCCAAATTTTCGGATAATATAAAAAAATCACTGCAAAAAAGTAAATATCTTTTGTGTCACGGCAAATTTCCCAAAATTTTTGATGCAGAACTCTTTAATTCTTTGATTTACACTATTTGTGACATTTTTTTATACGAAAAATATCATGCCAAAAAAGTTATCCAAGAATTTTTAGAGGTTTTTTCGAACCATTCTAGCTAGCTAACGGCTATCGTTAGAGCCGAAATATTTGGGGAACCATCATAACATAGACCAAAGATTATTTTGAGGTGGGGGGGGGGGACCCGGACAACTTTTTTTTTGTGAGGCGCCTTAATGCTCATAACACCATTAATTTTTTTTATTTTTATCATGTGACCGAAAATCTCAGCTGAACTTTTGTCCCATGTAATTTACCGTAGCGTTAATAGTCACGAAGTTAGAATTGCATGCAACGTTTTTTATTTGTTTGTGTATTTTCACTGCATTAAGCAGTTGCTCAGTGGTGTCAGAGCGCAACCACTTTTTTTAAATTTTGGTTACGAGGTCAGAAAACTATTCTTTTCAGTATTTACATAAATCTACTGCAGCACTGATCGATAGTTCATGCAGCAATATTGCATTTTTGTTGGATAAGCTACTACCTACTCGACTCACAGTGTGTCTTTTTCAATTTTAGCGTGCCAAAACTCATATCTCAAAAAGTTGTATAGCTATAGACATGAAATTTGGTAATTTTGTTTTCAAGACCTTGTTTTTGTTTTTGAAATAACTGTCACAAAATATGGACGTGATCCGTCTACAGCCACGCCTATCACCCATACAACTGGAAAGGTATTATTGGTTAAGTTTGGATGTATGTATGCTATAATGATAAAATTTGGTATCTAAGTTTATCTTGTAACTTGAAACCTTTTGGCGAAAAGTGGGCGTGATCAGTCAACTACCAAGCCTACTTCGCACAGTGTGTAATTTAAATAATCTAGCGGAACTTAATTAAAAAATCCAAACCAACAGAAATAAAATTTTTTGCCTTGAAAACAATGTCAATACTCTACGCGTTTGTGCCTCATCAATAATTTTTTTTCGTTACATCACCAGTGGCGAAAAATTAGCGTTGAAAGGGACACAAAACAGAAATGAAAAAATTTTTAAAAATTTAATTTTGTTAATACGCTATTTTTATCAGTGAAGAACAACATATTTACCACTTTTAAATTAATAAAAAAAAAATTGTACCTATAATATTTCTTAAATATTGAATCGCTGAAGGTAAGAATAAAGCTAATGTGAGTTTGATTAATATTAAAAAATCCATTTAGAAAATATGTAAAAAAGTAGATTTTTGTTTTTTAATATTATAAGTTTAAAGTTACTTTTCTATTTAAGATGTACCCTCTTGTACAACTTTTAAAATTTGGCTTAATCTCTTCTTCAGCTTTTTAACTGATACAATCATTTAAATGTAGCTCCACGTTTTTTCAGTGCACAAACAACTTTTTTCCAAAAAGCAAAGGGTTATAATTTTTTTTTTTTTTTATTTAGGCAAAATGAAAAGTTAAGAATTTTTTTATGTATGGTATAAAATCAAGAAGGAAGACCGCATAAAAAAATATTTGTACTCATATTAGCAAGCTTTAATATGGTTGAGGTTGAGTACATACCCAGGGAGTTACAATTATTTGTAAGCGAGTATTGTGTTAAAGTTAACACTAAATGGAAAAAAGTCATTCTTTTTTGGCGAGGTTCTTAGAAACTAATAAGATCTTGTCGATATGCCAAAACTGATAAGCGGTAACACAAACGACGGAAATACCGCGCGCAGATTTTTTAAAAATACTGCATTGTCTGCAATCATTACTGGACTCAACGAAGATCTTATACATACATCGTTTTCGAATATTACTCGAAGCACTTTCCAGTGAGTCTGAGATAGATGCAATAAAGTTTTCCACCTATGCACGCGAAACAAAAGAAGTATAGCTATTTTCAACATTTCTCCTGGTACTATATGTCTGCAAGCATTCATAAAATACTACCCCGTTCTTAAGTGATAATAAATGCTTGCATTTTGCCTCTGGGACAGTTATAAGAAGATGCTCAGGAAGCAAGCAACAAAGAATACTGGTGAATGCGTGAAAATTTTAGCCGAAAAACTTGCCGAAAAGATTGCAATAGAGACATTCTCTACCGACGACTATCATCAGATCCACTTCTATATAGTAGCAATATATTCAAGCCAATAAATTGAAGAAGATATCCACTCACGAATGAGACATTATTATTACTGAAGACTCCTGAACTGCTCCAATCTAGTTCCGACGATGACGATGACGATGACAACGATTACGAAGACTATGACGACAACTAATTATGAAAATGTTGAAATTCACTATAAAATTTACACTTTCTATTTCATTCCCAAATCAATAAAATTGTTGTAGGTAGGCATTGCAGGTAAAATACCTGTAAAGATAACTTTCACTAATAATTTAACTAATTTAACTAATTTTTAATTTAACTAATTTAACTAATTTAACTAATAATTTAATTATTAGTGGTTATTTCCACTAATAATTTAACCTATTACTAATTAATTTGCATCCATTTATTTGAAAATAAAACAAAAGGTTTGTTTTATTCTTCGCATATATGGTAGGTGGGCGTGATAATGCTCCGACCACGCCCATTTTTTCTTAAGAATTGTATTGCGGCTTAGAGAATTACCAGAACAAATTTCAAGTCATTATCTTAACATTTAGAATTAAGTTCCGCTAGATCATTCAAATTACACACTGTGCTTCGGCTTCATACACAATTCCACTTGTTAGTAAACAACATTTTTTTAATTTATTAAACACGATAACTTACAAAGGATAATTAAATATATATTTAAGTTGTAGTTATGATCGCTGCCAAATTTTAAATTAACTTCACGGAATTATTCTGTAACTCTTTTAAATTAAACTCACTTAGTTACAGTTTAAACTTAAGACGCGTTTCCCAAACTTTTTCCTTTCTCATATTTCCCACTTTACTTTCATGTATCCAAGTTTTTCGGAAACTTTTGACACAAAAATGATTAATTCAATTATTCCAAATTAACAAATAATTGTAACATAATTTATTAAATAACATCCTTGTTTATAACAACGATATAATCCTTTTAAAATAAAATCTAAAAAGCGTTAAAAAAGTGATGTTGCGGCTAACATATTGGGAAACCCTGGTGAACAACTGTTTGCACCCTACAGCATTGTTATTGAAATTAAGTTGCTGACATTTAATTCAACACAAAAAAATAAAAGAAATAAATAATACATTTTTAACAAAATATATGTTTAACATAAATATTATTCATAAAAGAGATTTTTTATTTATGTCTGTGCGAAAATATAATGTTTTTATTATTTAAAAAATAGTTTGTTGGAAATGTGTGTATAAAGACAATAAAAAAATTTTTTTATTTCGAATTGAAAATGTATATTATAGTAAGGGACATACTTTTGCCTTACTTCAATACAATAATATATATATATTTAACATCACCAGTAGTTTACAGTTCTATTTTATTTTGTAATACTTTGGGTTCTCAATGTCAGATAGAAACAACTGTAGGTATTTGTACTGGCTTGTTTGTTTAAAATGCATTGTTCACAAGAAGTTTAAAACCACAAAATTGATATAAATCTGGTTCCTGAAAATTAATAATGTTGAAATTTATTTTATTAGTGCAATTTATTTGTAGTATTAATCCTACAAAAAATTTACTGTATCCAGTTTTGTATACACAAATTATCCTTATAGATGCAAAATGTACTAAACAATGGAATGAAAAGGTGTAGTTGCATATATGAAGATTTCTTTTATTCGAGTCAATTTGCGCAATGGTTTTTTTTTTAAAACTTAAAGAAAAAACACTTAATATTTTTTTAGTTACAATTTCCATCATATTTACAGTGGAACATTTTTGATTTTTCTTACTGAAAATGACTTTAAGTATAATTTGATGATAAAAAAAAAAAAATTATTATATTCTATAAATTTTTAAATATATTTTTTCATTTTTTAAAAAATTTGTTTCTATAAAATTATATCAGAATTTTACTATATATTTACAAAAATAAAAACTTATTGCAAAATCTTTTTCACCTCAAAAGTAATGCTTGGTTAAATTTTGCATAATTTTACTGCGTTTCATTCAATTTTTCTTCGTTTACACTGTGTGTATTTTTTTTAGTCATGGTAAAATAACCATATGCGGACACCACTACGTGATAAAAGACTAAAAAAAAAGACCCGTGTCTCCCAATTTTTCCCAAAGTCATGCACTTTTTTGTTTATGGGCCGCCAAAGATTTGGGGCCTCGGTATCATTTTCGCAAAAAAGTGATAATTTTCTCGGGCTCATATCTTGCAAACCGTTCAGAATTTCGATTTACTCTCTGAGGCAAAGTTGTAGCTCTTGTCATAAAGAACAAAAATTGCGAACATATAAAATCAAAAAAACTTCACCTTTCAGATCAAAATCGCAAAAAACTTAAAAAAATTCGATTTTTTTTTACCTTTTTTCCCGTGTTCAGGTCCATAGGTAGCAAACCGTTCAAAATTCAAGTAAACAATCAACAACAAAAATTTACCTAAGATCTCAATAAACAAATTTCTAGAACATATAAACTTCCTAGAGATGATTCTTAACACTGTTTAGGTAGCAGGCAAAAGTGAAAAATTTGCCGAAAATTTTTTAATTTGATTTTTTTTACCTTTTTTCTCCTGTTCAGGTCCATAGGTAGCAAACCGTTCAAAATTCAAGGAAACAATCAACTACAAAAATTTACCTAAGATCTCAATAAACCAATTTCTAGAACATATAAACTTCCTAGAGATGATTCTTAACACTGTTTAGGTAGCACGCAAAAGTGAAAAAAGTGACGCGGTGAAAGTTATATAAAGTGCTACAACATAATTCGTACACAACAGTGGCAACTGACAGTTTCAGTATGCAGTGTGAAAAAATTGATTTATTTTGCTACGTTTGCGGTCATCAAACCAAGAAAAAAAACATCTACAAGATTTCAGAAGGAAAAGAATCTTTTAACTAGTGAATTCAAAAGAGCATATACATTGGTTTTCGACGAAGTGGACTTGACCGGCGAAAATTACACACCTAATACAGTGTGTCGCCAATGTTATAACAATCTCATGGCATGGTTGAGTGGAGGCAGAGGTACTATGAAGTATTGTAAGCCGGTAAACTGGATTAATCGCCCAGGTGATCATGATGCAACCAGTTGCTATGCATGCGTAAATTACACATGTCGTCTTAATCGACATGCTGAGAAGAACAAAATTTATAAAGCAACTGCAACAGCCACACTACCAGTGCTTGCACCTGAAAATTTTGTATCACCAAGGCCGAATCCGATGAGCAAGGAGAACGGTTTCACCAAACCACAATGCCCATGGAAAAACGGTACAAAGGCAAAAACCTCGACGCATTGCTTGCAGAGGTATGTTGGTGGAGTCACAAGATCACACAAGATCAAGTACTTGAAGAAGAAAGAGCTGATGATGGAGGGCAGTCTGGAAGCAACGTGCCTGTGGACACCATAAGTTCTGAATCAGAGTCAGATTCGGACGATTCGGACGACGATTTGGATCCACAACTTAAGAGAGCGCGATTTGCAAGTCCAGGGCCATCAACATTATAAACATAATACGAATACTTTTTTTAATATTTTTGTAATAGATAGCATAGTATCTCAATGTTGAAGTAAATAAAAAACAAATGAAATTAAAAAAAGGTGTTAAGAATAATTCCCAGGAAGTTTATATGTTCTAGAAATTTGTTAATTGAGATCTTAGGTAAATTTTTGTAGTTGATTGTTTCCTTGAATTTTGAACGGTTTGCTACCTATGGACCTGAACACGGAAAAAAAGGTAAAAAAAAAATCGAATTTTTTTAAGTGTTTTGCGATTTTGATCTGGAAGGTGAAGTTTTTTTTGATTTTATATGTTCGCAATTTTTGTTCTTTATGACAAGAGCTACAACTTTGCCTCAGAGAGTAAATCGAAATTCTGAACGGTTTGCAAGATATGAGCCCGAGAAAATGATCACTTTTTTGCGAAAATGATACCGAGGCCCCAAATCTTTGGCGGCCCATAAACAAAAAAGTGCATGATTTTGGGAAAAAATGGGAGACACAAGACAAAATTGGGGTCTTTTTTTTTAGTCTTTTATCACGTAGTGGTGTCCGTATATAGTTATTTGTTTCATGTTGCACTGTGTTATTTAAAGTTCTAACTTTGATAAATTTTCAAAAAATATGCAAAAGTTATTTTGACTTTTAGATATTACTTTAAAATAACATACATATATTTCTATTGAGAAAATAAGTATTTTTGTACAAATTCTATATTTTTTTTCAGGGACTTATGGCACGCTAAAATTGAAAAAGACACTCTGTGCGACGTCATAATTTATTTTTTTATTTTTGTCGTAAGGCTAAGTATAAATCCTTCATTTCGGTATTATAACATTTACCGTAGCGCATATTCTCGCCGAGTAATAATTCAATGCAGCGCCATAATGAATTTTTTGTCTATTTTTGTCAAAAGGGCTAAGAACTGGTCTTTACCACCATATACTACTTTTTCCAGAAGCAGCTATAAATTGCGCGTTATAATTCCATGAAACATTTTTGAAGTTTCGTTGCATAGGCAGCTGCCTCCTTGTCGCGATGACTTCATTAATTTTTTAATTTTTGGCATAAAGACAAAGAGCTTTTATCATTATCATAACACATACACTTATTGAATAACAATTTCATGCAACGGCGTTGGATTTTGGAAAAAAACTTTTTGGAAACCACTTGGAATCGCGTAACGTTGTAACGTAAAACAGCTTTGTGTGTCACAAAGCACAAAACTGCAAAGCAGTTAATGTTAATTTTTCTCTCAGTATTCAAGTTTGTGAAGCACTGGTATATTTTGAGTTCTTTGAATTATTCATCAATGTTATTGAGTGTAAATAATTTAAAGTTTTGCAAATTGTTCAGATTCTTATCAGCTTTTTTCTCTTATACATGATGCTTCATTACCGACAAAATAAAATAATCAACAAACTGAGAGAAATTTTTTTTTGCACTCGCAAGAAATGCTTTTATAATTTGAAATGCAATCATTTAAGAAAACTCAAAATCTTAGGAGAAACTTTAGTATTATAAGCAACATGAGTCAGGCAACAACAAATAAAAAAGCCTTCATTTGTAAAACGATCTTTCTTCTTCTTATATTGAGAGTCAAGGTAAGTGGTGGTGCATTCGGAATGTAGAACGATAATATATTGGCAGGGATATTTTTAAAGAAATTTTTTAATTTTGTTTTTATTAATTAGAGCAAAATAACCATGCAGCCCGATTTGCTCTACTACAACCTGAGCTCCACCTCTCGTGTCGATAACTATGTTATTCAAAATCAGCGTCAATATAAAGCCGACGACTGGATACTCGGAATATATTTGTCAAATTTTAGAAAGGACTATTACGGACGCATTGAAACTATTGACTATCATGTTGATCTAATAGAGTTGAAGTTGCACGAAGTAGATAATCAAATAAATCCGCTAGTACTGTTAGACGATCTCCATGACTATTGTCTGCTCAAATATCGCGACAAGTTACCAAACTTGGATACAATAAAGACTAGTTTGGCTACTTGCAAGCAGAAGGGTAAGGCTGCTTGTGAGCCGCTGATAGTGCCCGCCGAAAAAGCACGACAGAGTCTCAAGAACCACTATGCCAATCAGTTTGCCAACCAGTTGAAGGATTGTAAAAAGAAGTTTGCTGACTTGGCGTCGAACTATACAACATGTATGGTTGCAGCGGTAAGTAGTAATGGTAGGGAGAGGGATAGGAGGTAAGTTCAAATATTTCTATAGTTTTGTTCTATAGTTTTGAAATTGTGTAAAATAACATATACATCGGCGTTTTAGGTAAGAACCACTAATGCGGCTACAACATCGAATATCAATATGTTCCACAATCATCTGAACCAAGCCAAGTGTTCAGCCCACCTTAAGATAAAGGAAACTTTTGATTGCTACGCCACGGTTGTGGGTGATGCATACTCTACTGTGGGCGAGGTAATGGGTTTGGTGGAGAGCTGCATGGTCAGTGGTAAGCTTTGCCGACCGAGTACAGATACTATTCCCGATCCCCGTTGTCCATACCAGTTGAGCTGGCATCTAACGGACAGCGACATGATTAGCGAAAAAATAAATAATCCCTTCAAGGGCGTCAACAAGTCGACGCCATGTTTGCAAATAAATTTCATTACAGAAGGCGTGACGAAAACTTAATTTAGCGTAACTTTGCGGCATAAGATATGGCATTCGTGTATATTTAGAAAAATCTTGTGTAATAACTTAGAAATAATATTTTGTTAAAAGAAAGTTGTCCTGATATTTAGCCAAGTTTGTATTTATTTTTTACTTGTTAATCAAATAATTTTACCCTTACTTATTTCCTTAATTTGAAGGCATCCCATTCTTTTCTTGGGAAATAATACATTGTTTGACGAAAAACCAATTGAGTTCCTGTTCTTCTTATATTTAAGTAATTGCCTAGAAATTTCAAGTCAATACTTGAATCGATATGTATTTTGATATTATATGTACTGCTCTAATTTATCTGGTCAAATTTAGAGAAGCAATATCCATTAGAATTTGAATTTCTTAAAAAATGTTTGATAAATTTCTTTTCAACTTAAAAATCAAATTGTATTAATTTTGAAAATTATATTTAAAAAATAGTTTATACTTAATTTTCATAAAGAAGTACCAAGAAATTATTCAAAAAGTATGAATATTAAAAAAAAAACTTCTTCCACAACAACACTTGAGAAGTAAATTCAACACTTTAAAAATTATAAAAAAAGCATTTGGGCAAATCCCGAAAATAGTCCACCAAGTGTGAGAAACTAAAGATGCTCCTTTTTCAAGGGCATTAGTGTTTATTAATAGCTTAATATATCTACATTTAAGTTCCCAATAAATTTTTTTGTCCTGAGTTTTTATGTAATGAAAAAAGAAGAGATTCACAGTCAATATTGGAGTTAAGTATTTTTTTTATTTTTTTCAGGTAGTTTACTGATCTAAGAAAGCTATTGATATAAAAGCTTTAAGCATAAAAGTTTTTTATTTCCCTTTGCACTTCTTTCTTCGCAAATTGGTGCCATAATAGGTTTGACAAAATTTGTGCATAACGGTGTATTTTGCCAAATTAATATGATCAACTCTGTTCTGACGTCCGACACATAAAAAGGTGTTTATTGAAATAAAATTGTTAAATCAAATTAAAAACAAAAATTGAAACCTGTTACAAAGCAAGTTTTTGCACATTTTCTAGAATATAACTGGAAATTTAAAATATAAATAATTTTCAGCTCATATCAACTGGGCAAACTTAGTGACGTCCGAACGGTAGGCGACATTTTCAAATAGAATTAACGTGGAAATAACTTTTGTATATTACTTTTGTAGATGGTAAGCCAAATATTAAAAAAAAGTGCGGAAAGATCCAAAAACTAGGGAAATAATTAAAAAAAACTTGATGACGAATTTTGTAGAAAAGAAGAGGAGAGAAAGCGTATTTATCGCAAAAATTTTAAGGAAAAAATAAAAAGGACCACCAGTTAGGTAAAAAAAATATGTGTGGGGCCGCCACGCACAGCAGAAGTGAAACTTGAACACAAAAAAGCAGAGATTTTTAAGTGATTAATTGATTAACTCTTAAATATAGTCTTACTAAAAAAAGTCCCATTTCATATAATTGCAAGATTTGATTAAATCTGTTTTAATATGTACAATTTCGAAAAGTTAAATGTTATTATACCATACCATCATACTATACTAACATCTTATACCATCATAAAAGTATAACATGCCATCTTTTCATGCTCATCTTACCACCATACGATACCATCAGACAATACTATCATACCATACCATTATATTCTACCACCAAACCATACCTGCCAACATACCATATATCTATACATCATATCATCGTACCATACCATAATACCGTACCATCAACTAATCGTACTATATCCATCATACCATACCATCATATCGTCGCTTGTATGACTAACTGACGTTTCTGAAATTTCTTAATCGTTCAGGAGAGCAGTTTTTCTTTTTTCGTTTATGTGTTTTAACGTATAATATCTCAGATACGTTCAAAGCCGTTTACGTTTTTTAGTCAAACTGTTTTATTTATAGTTGCAATATCTTCTGACATAATGACTAAATAAATATATTGACATCTTTAACTCAATTTCGCAAAAAAATGTTAGTTACTTCGGTTAGTCATATGAGCGACGATATTATAATAATCATACCATACCATTAACCCTTATCCAAAAATTTTAAATAGAAAAAATTTCTTCAATTTGATCATACAAAAACATAAAGCCCTTTGTCGAGGCATGAGTCTCAACCTCTTTCTGTAGATGTCTTTAGCTGAGGTTTCAGGAATTTGTTTTTTTTAAGCATCTTTTAAACTTAATTTACGCTGACACCTTTCAAATTGGTCATGACTTGAAAGCAATTTGGACAATTTTTTGGCAATTTGCGGCGAATTGGTGGTGACAAAAGGGAACGAAAATTGAAGATACACATGGATTTTTATCGCCAGTTTTTTGTGAAGAAAAGACAAGGTATTTATTTCTAAAATGCAGGCAATGTACATAAACGTCAAAAAATTGAAAACTATGTAACATCGCTCCACAATAGATGGCAAAATATTAAAAATATTGCAAAAATGAAACCTCCATTGAAACCAAGAACCTCCTCCAGCCTATTTTTTAAACGTAGAGAGATGTTAATATTAAAAATAATTAAAAAAAAAATCTATAAGTAAAATAATGTAATGATGGAAAAAATTAATGACGTCCGACACATGATGTCCGAACAATAATAAACATTAGAAAAATAAAAATAATAATAAAAATTAATGACTAAACTTACTTTTTTGTATATTTCAGTTAATTCTAAACATTTCATTCATATCATATTTTCTCGTAGCTCGAATCAGTTCGCTGAAAAAAGCAGATTTTGCAATTAATATCAAAACTACTTCTATTTTAATAACGTCCGAACGCTGAATATCAAAACCACTGTTCATGTACTTACACTTATATTGTATTTTTTTCTGATATTTATAAATAGCAGCCCCTTAATACTTAATGTTGGACTAGTTCTTTTTTCCTAAACAAAACATTTTCAGCATATAAATTGGGAAAAAATGCGTCCGATTGTGACGTCCGACACGCAGGATTTGCCCATTTTGAAAAAAAAAAAAATAAATATTGAACAACAAAAATAATTTCCAATACAACTTAACTCGAACTTAACAGTTCAGTCTCCTGCAAACTGAGGAAGTGAAAATTTAGTTCGAATTTTTTATTGATCACATAAGAGTGGAATTTGACAGGGTTAGAAAATAATGATTATTTTTTCATTAATAGATCAAAAGATTCTATATAAAAGGTTGTAAAATAATTTTAAGGGTACTTACTTTCTCATGAATTTTAAAAATTTTTTAAAAGACACTATTACATTTATTAACAATATTCCTTTTGGGCATTATAAGTGTAAGAAATTAAAAAAAAATTGTATTTTTGGATATACCAACATCACCCTATCGGCTCCTCAAACCTCTCCTCAACCTATTTGGCTCAATAGTGATATGAACTGGTCAACTCATACAACTGTGCTAAAAAAATATCTGATGGCTGCTACCAGACATCTCTACTTGTTAAAAGGTTTTTGCAGCCTTAAACTTCTTAAGTGTATCTATTTTGGTTTATTTCATTCTAAACTTGAGTATGGGATAAGTTGTTGGGGTGGTACGTATAGTAATAAAATTTTCCCTCTTCTCGTTTCACAAAAGCATGCCATTCGTCTCATTTGTAATAAAAGTACACTATATAGTCTGTTACTATTTAGGAATCTTAACATTCTGTCATTAAAGCATTTATATTTTTATAAAGTTTTAAAAATTTTTTCCCGATAAATCCGGCTACCTGCTGAGTCGACTCCCAGACATATATCACTTAAGAATTAATAGTCAGTACATCGCCGCTGTTCCACAACATTCCTTAAGAATTTTTCTCAATTTTTTTCTCTAGTGGCTCCTCGGCTTTTCAATTGCCTTCCGATTGAACTAAGATCTATTCGGGTTAAATCTGCTTTTCTGAAAAGAATAAAACTCTGGCTTCTACAACATAATTATTCTGATATTGATGCTTTACTTTCGTTTGTTCTCTGATTAAAGCCTCTTTGAGCTCAAATTTATTCCATCAAATTTATTCCATGTCCTGGATACTTTTTCATAATTTCGTTATCTTAATATCTTATTAATTTTTTTTTTTAATTTTAACTTCTTTATAATTTATTTTAATAACTTTTAAATTTTTCATGACTAATTAGTATGTTAAGTTTTATATTTTAATATACAACTGTATTCGCCTCTAGTTCCTTGTGAACTACAGAATCAGTTTTAGTTCTTTTCATTATATTTATTCCTGTGAAAAACAAGATTCTTGTTCATATTCATGATTTGGATTTATAAAAATGTAATGTAATGAAAATGAAATAAATATCTAAATATCTCTAATCTAAAAAAACCTCCATATATTTTTTATGAACATATTTGAGCTTTAGGCCAAGTATGTTGACAACAAGATAACATGAAGACAATGAAGGCAACAACAACAGCGACGCCTCTGTATAAAGCACACAGCAGACTAGACAGACTGTTTCGTTGGCCGCTACACCAACTCATCAGTAGTCATGCATGACTTTTCAGTATGATCCACTTAAGCTACTTAGGTCCTACTTACACTGCCAATGTGCCGAGAAAGTTACCCGGAAGTTTATTTTGACAGAGAGAACGCTTTTACCTTAGTTCTGAGTTCTTGTCTATTTATGATGCACTCTGTCATCTCTGTGTCAATGTTAACCTTGATCGTGTCATATTTTTAGGCATAGCCCTTAACTCATGTGCATCTTCGAAATTCGATAACAGTATTTTACTGCTATCAGAGCATGTTGAGGATGTGTTGCTTTGTTGTTATTTTTCTTTTTCCACATTTCCGTTTTTAGGGTTCAGCTACTTTAACAGGTACACCTTAACGGTGTGGAGAAAATTTGTTATAAAACACTTGCTGTTTGTGCTAAACAAACAACTAATCATATTTTTCCTTAATATGATTGCCTTCATTGTCTTCATGTAGCAACATGCAATATTTTGTTGAATTATTAATAGAAATTTGATAAAATATTATCAGAAAAATAACTGTTTATAATTTCTAAACTCAAACTAATTGAGATATACTGACGTGGGATTACCTTGAAGAATTTAAACGTTATTTTTTTTTTCTTTGCAATATGTGCAATTTTTTGCATGGGCGTAGTAGTATAAAATAGAAGTATAAAATAGTAATATAAAATATTAGTAGAAAATAGTAGTAGAAAATTGTAGTAGAAAATAGTAGTATACAATAGTAAAAGAAAATAGTAGTAGAAAATAGTAGTAAAAAATAGTAGTATAACATAGTAGTGGGAAATAGTGGTGGAAAATAGTTGTACAAAATAATACAACATAAATAGACAGCAGTGGCGGCCGTGGCGTGACTCATACGCCAGAGAACCCTGTTTCAATTTGGCGAGGTCGGTGAATTCGAGTGAAAATTTAAAGTTTTTGACAGGAAAAAGGTGAGAAAAAAAAAGAAAATTTTTTTTTGTTGAATAAATACAATAAAAAATAATTTACAAACCTTTTTTTTTATTAATTTTTAACATTTCTTAAGTATGCAACTTTAATTTGAAGTTGGCATGTCGATATCGGAAAGAGCTAATGGTTACCATAATAACTAAAGTTTGGCAGCACCTGGAGAAAAAAAAAGAAAATGAATAAATAATATGAGTATCGTAATCCTGTTGGGCAAAAAGACAAAATTTATGAAGATTCGAAAAATATCGTAAAAAACGAAAGTTTGCAAATTTGATCATAAGAAATTCGGTCAAAATCCTCTCAAGGGCTGAAATGACCAGTTTATCAGTACAAATAGACAACAGTCGTATTAAATAGTAGCAAAAAATATTAGTAGAATTAGTACAAAAAATGGTAGGAAAAAATGGTAGTAGATAGTAGTACTATTACATATTACGAGATATAGAAGTAGAAATAGCAGTAGAGAAAGTAGCAGATAAATGCCCACTTAATGTACATACACGTTTTTTCTTCGATAAAAATCAATAATAAAATATTTTTTCTAATCTGGTCGAAAAAAATAACGATCACAAAATGATTTTTATTTCTGATCCAAAAAAATACGTGCCCTTAGTAAAACAAAGACGTGTCTCGATTTTTTTGAGTTTTGAGTTAAGTATGCAGCATAACTCAAAATAAAAATTTCTACTTACTCACAAAGACTCGTATCTCGAAGACACGTAACTTTGGAAATAGCTGTCGACGTATCTGTATAAAGCCTAAAAATATTACAAACACAGAAACTTATCTGTACATACGTATATGTGTTACTTATAAAGGTTAAACGATCCACACGTGCGTTCACAATACTTATAAGAAGACGTCATTATAATATATTTTTATTTTGGAAGTTTATTTTTTGGGTAGAGAGAAGTGCAGTTTTTTTATTTTGGAAGTAATACTACGTTTACATATGAGGATTAAAGGAAAGAAGATTAGCCTAATCTCCTACTGTAATCTCAACTGTTTACATTAGCGTGATCGAGATTAACTTTGACATTTCGTTGCTTTGTTTTGTTTTATGTATTTACCTTCAGCCATGTTTTTATGTATTTTTATGTATTTGTTGCTGCAGCCATTTTCCTTCACCAGACAATTATTAGCAATTTCATTTTATTACTTCTTTATACTGTTGCATTTTTTAAGGACTTATCGCTGTTCACAGCGTTGCAAACCTTTTTTGAGGAGATTAGCAAGTAGATTAATTTGTAATCTCGTTCTGAGGTGATTAACTTTTGTATGGCTAATCTCGTCAAATTCAACAAGATTAGCGAGTTAATCTCCTCAAAGCACTTAATCTCGATTTAATCTCTATATGTAAACGTACTATAAGTTCTATGGTCAAGCGAAGAATAATTTATTTTGATAGTAGTAGAAAACCACGGAAGAAAGTAAAAATTTTTATGAGTGTACATTTTGGTAAATGAAATTCATACTAAAGTTAAAAATGCTGGGGAAAATTCCAGACGAAACAAGACGCGACAGTTTTACTTTTACAAAAACGGCGAAAAATGCAAAGTATGCCAGGGTTTCTTTCTAGCAACGCTAGATATAACTGAAGGATTTTTAAGAAAAATAATTAAAAAGCAGGGACGAAGCACATATTGTTGCTGCGAGCATGCAAGTTAAGCACCTACCAGCTATTACAAGACCAAGTGAAAACAAAAAAAGAATAGAAAAACTCATCCCATTACTGCCGAAAAAAACGAATTATAAGTACTTGCCAGAAGATTTGTCTTTGAGGGATATGTATAATCTATACATTAAACAATGTATGGAGCAAAATGTTGTTTCTGAAAATTTTTGGCTTTACTGAAAAATATTTTAAAATCTAAACTTGAAATTTTATAAGCCTCAGAAGGATATGTGTGATTCCTGTGTATACTAATAAACCGGCCAACCAGAAAAACCAGCCCTATTTCCATTACACATGCAACATATTCGTCGAAAGATTGAAGTACTTCAGAACAATGATACTCCAAGGAACTTGCATAAAATAAAGTTTTAAACTTAATGCAGATTGAATTAGAAGCCTTAAGATGTTGTCCTAAAGTATCAGCCAAAGCCATTTTTTACAAACGCCGACTATCTGTTTATAATGCGACAATCCATGATGTAGAATCAAGGCGTGCATCGGACTTTATGTGCCATGAAGGTATTGCGTCCAGAGGTTCCAACGAGTTGTCTTCTTGTCTTTAAAAAAATATTTATCAGATCACGCTAATAGAAAAAAATTCGTTATCTTGAGTGATACTTGTGGAGGTCAAAATAGAAATGTGAATTTGTCTGCGGTTCTACTTTATGCTGTGTAAATACTAAACATTGCTGAAATAGAACATAAATCTATTGAGCCTGGCCATTCCATGATGGAGGTTGATTCTGGGTATGATCGCATTAAAACTTCATCCAAAAACGTAAATATTTACCATCCTTTAGGATGGTACACTGCAGTTAGAATGGCATAAAAATCATCAAAATACGATGTTATTGAAATGGGACAAGAGATGTTTTTTAACGCTGTAAAGTTGAGAGAACAAATTATAAAGTTTAAAAAGATAGACACTGATGGTACCAACATTACTTGGCTTAACATCACTTTATTAAAATATATCAAAGGCGATTGTGATCACTAGGGACCGGAATCTGATGCAAATACATGTTTGTAGTGGTCACCATGCTAAGGAAATGAATAGAATATCTTTGCGAGTCAGAAAATTTCCTTTAAAATGGCATTCAATCGTTAGTGCATATTTTTGCATATTTCGTTTTAAGTGCATATCGTCCCCTTAGTATAACAATCTATCTGATGTATCTGCAGTTTACACCGCTTTTTTGTTCATTAAAAGGATGATTATAATAATAAAAATTGGTCAGTTAACAAAATAGACTCATTTTTAAACAGTCTTAAAAAAAAAACGTCGGAAAAAATAAATATTTACAGACATAACGAGATTTGAGTGAGAGCTACTTTCGAAAAAAAGTTTGAAATCCATTTTCTCATAACATCAAAAAATTTATAGGCTATTTTAATACTAAGGGGACGATATTTTACTATAAATGCATGTTTTTTGCATATTTTCTTAAAAACTCACGTTTTCTTTGAATATTTTATAAAATGTTTTTATTTTTTTATTTAATTTTCCTCACGTACAATATTTTTATACACAACATGAACAGTCTCTCCACTGCCACAGTTGCCATCTAGTGGGAAAAAGCAAACATGTTATTGATTTCTTCCAAACCACCTTGTGCCTGTCAAACTTTCTTTTGAATACATGACTTTTCAGAAAATAAAATTGCATTTTAAAACTTTTTTAACTTTGTAACTGAAATTCGATACCATAACCTGTAAGTAAAACTAATTGTATAAGTTCATCTTTTAAAACAAATTTACATTGATTGTTTTAGGCAACAATGCCAAAATCTAACGCTACTATATCTTCATTCTTCAACAAATACGTCACCGAGCAACCGGAGGTTTTCAAAAGTGATAGAAAAATTCTCTTTTACAAAGTTTGCGAAAAGGCTGTGTTTGCAAAAAAGTTTCAAGTTGACCAACACTTACAAAATCTCTACACTTCACTGTCAAGACGCAAAATCAATTTTGCTTAGACCTTTGTGGAGCTTTTATTTCTGGTGACATTCCACTTCACAATTTGGAAAACATCCACCTAAGAAATTTCTTCAAAAAATACACCAACGAAATTATTCCCAGGGACTCATCGCTTCGTAAGCGTTATGTTGACAAACTATATGATTCTCAATTGTGTGATATCAAAATGTTTTTAAAAAAATTATTTTTTGTAGGTGTCTATCGATGAAAAAATCGACATTCAAGGCCGATATGTGGCGATTGTTGTCGTGGGCGTTTAACGTTCAAATGAAGAAATCAACAAAACCAAATTTTTATTAAACGTTGTTGAATTAGATAAAACCAATCATGCCACAATTGCTCGGACTTTTAACGATTCAATAAACTTGTTAGTTATTGTTTAAATCAGCTCGTAGTTTGCAGATATTTTTTCCAAATTAATTCATGTTACGTCAAACAAACAAACTAAGGAAGCTTTAAACTTACCATGTATTAAACAAAATTTAGTGTTTTCAAATTTAAATTATGGGTTTCTAAGTGAAACCATAACAAGCTTAGAAGGATTTAATTCATTGAGTAAAGAAATTCATTTTGTAAAGTATGCCATAAAAAATACATTATGTGAAAATTAAAAATAAATTGGAGAATGTTCTGCAAAAAAATTATGGCTTTAAAAAAATAAAAGAAATCGCGAATATGTTTGATTTAACTGAAGGACAAAAATTCTCAGAAATATATACTGTAAAAGAACTTAATACTTTTAAATATGCTCCAATTACATCCGTTGATGTGGAGCGTTCATTTTCTAAGTTTCTACAAAAACTTTTTAAGACCAAACCGGCTAAATTTTACTTTTGAGAATTTGAAAAAATATTTTGTTGTCTATGCTAACAAGGCAATTTCTGTAGAAAAGTAAATTACAAAATAGAATAGATAAAAAATCTACTCTTTCACTTTTAAGCGAAAACGAGGTAAGTATGAGCGATTATTCTCAAGAGCGATTACCATAATTCGGCTTTGAAAAAAAATTGGTAAAAACATGTTTTGTCTGCTTAATTTGGATCGATAAACAAATTTTCAGATATGATTGGCTAATGTGGAATAGATGAGTTTTGATTCCATATCGCACAATACATATTTTATAATTTTGTTAAACTGTCTTCTTTTTTAAATATATGAATTATTTTTTGTAAAATAAATAACTGTTATTTTTTGTTGCTGGCTTAACTCAGAAAAACATACCATAAGACATTGCACAGTTCAATTTGAACTAGAATGAGTGTATATTCATATTTTGATTTTATAGTTCATGTGTTGATTTTGTTTTCCGTGTTAAATTTAAACTTGGGCTTGCGAGGAATGAAAACAAACTAAGCTAATATTTACAAATATTTTTTTTGAGCTTTATGTCTTTTTTTGGCAAGAACATGCATATTTATGTAATTGTTTGTCATAAATATTGAAAAAATATTTGTTTATTAACGCATATTTTAAGTGCATATATTATTTATTTTAGGTGCATATATATGCGCATATATTGGATGTTTTTAGTGCATGAGATTCCGGTCCATAGTGATCACATTTATTTTAAACACAATAAAAGTGAGATTATCATCAAAAAAATGACAAGATATCATACTCTCTGTAAATAACGTATGATAACATCACAATATCATGGCTTTTATGAAGAGTTACACAATGGTACTAACCAAGAAAAAATTTCGGAAGATGAATCTTTAGATTAAAAATATACCTTCCCTTCATGTATTTTTTTAGTTTTATATTCTTTATCACTGTACTTATGCTATGTTAAACTTTTTACTTTTCTCCTAAATACCAAATACATATGGCTTTGAACAATGAAACCTGACGTATCTTATATTAAAATATAATAGTTATTTAGCCAAAAATATAGCAACACAAAAACGTATCTAGAACCTGGTTCCAAAATATTGAATTTTAAACGTATAAACAAAACCATAAAACATAAACTGTTAAATGCTTTATGATCCAAAATAAGCCTCTTAAAGTACACGGAACAGAAAATGTGCGTAAAATTCATGAATTTTTGCATTTATTTAATGTAAAAATTCGTTCTTTTGAACCAATGCACACGTTTATTAAATTTTAATGAACACAATTCATGATCCTTAAGTTTAATGAACAAAATTAATGAACGTTCGTAAATTAATGATCACGTTCATTAAATTAATGAATAGATTCATTAAATTTTAATGATAATTTTCATTGGAATTTATGAAATAAATCATTAATATTAATGATTTCGTGCATTGATTTTAACGAAATATTTCATTGAATTAATTGAATTTTCATAAAAATGTTTCATAATGGTTTAAAAATCAAACCAAATCTGCAAAAATGTACAACTTTTTTTTAACCAATGGAATTAATTTTATTCATTGTTCGTGTCATTTTCAAATCAATAAAATTTTATATTTAAATAAGCACAACACCTTTTGTTTCACTTTTATTCACTTTTATTAACTTTCACTTTTATTTAAACAACAAACAACCGCGCACTAGATTTTTCTGCGAGGCTACAATCACGACTACATGGCAAAGCGTGCTGCAATCACGTGCTGCAAACGACAAAGCGAATAATTCCCGTTGCACGAAGAGATTCTTCAGCGATTTTAATGATCAGCGTTCATCAACTTATTCATAATTTATGCATAAATCATTAATACTTGACAAATTCGTTAGTTACTAAGGAGAAATATTTATGAAAGGGGTTTCATTAAAAATAATGAAATCGTTCATAAAGTTTTATGAATATATTTATTTATTTTATTTATTTATTTATTTATTTATTTATTAATTCATCAACGGATTATAAATTTCCTTACTGACTACTTGATATAATTTTATATAATTTTATTCGTTAAGTTTCTGAATATTTCATTAAAAATAATGAATTAATTCATAAAACTGATAAAAAAAATTTTATGAACGCTGTTCATTGAAATTTAATGAATTTTATTTTTCCGTGTAGAGGAAGCTTTAAAAGTAATATCTGTGAAAGGTAAAAATGATTTTCTCATTAACGTGTAGTGACACGAGGATTTTCTGATTTTTCTCAAATTGATCAAAATCGAGATACGCTCTTGTGTTACTAAGGGGACGAATAGTAACTTCTATTTCCAATCGAAAAAATAATAAGAAAATAATTTTTATTTCTGGCTGAAAAAATAACGATAAAAAAAATAACTTTTATTTCTGATTGAAATAAATAGCGATAGCAAAATTGCGGTCCCTGGAATTTAATATGTAATTCTACAGCATCAGTTATTACATGAAAGTCTGATGGTGTCTTACGATGTGTGTCAGCATATTTATATCTTAATTCATGTAAAGACACAAATTCGCCAAAACAGTTCCAAAATTTTTTTTTTTTTACTTTGCACCCACTCATAGATTGCGAAAATTTTATTTATGTTTCCTCAAAGTCTTTGGTAAGACATTAATTTTGGATGAAAACCATAGCAATATCCTATAGTTTTTCTTCTATTTATTACATCTAGTGTTTTCTGCTTATAATCACATTAAAATATCGACTCATTTTTTAATAAGTAATACTTTTTTATAGATCTGTAACTTGATTTTATTTTTCTCTATTTTACAGACTAGTAAATGCACTTTATAAGTTGATCCTTTCAAGCGACTATTTAACTGATCGGCTTAAACTGTACTTCCACACAAGGAATGGTTGAGTTTAATCCGAGGAAGGGATTTGTTATGGTAGCATTTGTAAAATCTGCTGCCGTCAGATTAAGGGTGAGTTCTTTGGAACATGTCTTTATTGGTGTCGCGTAGGTTGGAGCTACGGCACATGGTGGGCAGAACTCTTTACCCGCAATACAGTTATCGATCAAGCGGGTTACCTCACCCACTTTCGAGATAGTGCTATAGACGGTGGTGAAACTACAATCCACGGCTTTTTTAACGCGACTAGTACCCGCACATGTTGAGTCTTGCATTTGAGTGGTGAATTGCTTCATACTCGCAGCAGTCACCGAATCTGCACTGGCCACCTTTAAGGAAGAAAAAAAAGAGTTATGATTCTAGTTGTTATAAATGGGTCATCAGGGTTCCTTTTACCGCTCTTGTGATGCAAAGCGTGTAGTTAAGTTGAGAATTTCCGTGCGTCTTTTTGCAATCGGCCAGTAGATTAATCAGCTGAGTGTTATACCAATTGTTTACGTCCGTGATAGTTGTTTGTGCGGCGAGTACAATAGTATTGTAGGTACTGAGAGCAGCGGTCACACAGTTCGAAATGCTGGCTTTGACAGAGGCTACTGTAGCTATTTGTGGTTTGTACTTCTGGACACAATGTTTGTTCAGATCATTCAGCATCTCGAGGGGTAACAAGCGTTTTTCAACATCTATTAAGTTCGACTCGAGTAGTTCTGATTGAGTTTTTATTGTAGCCAACTGATTTTCATAGTTCAATTTGTATTCGGCCAGCTGGGCATTCATAGAGAGTATGTTAGTGGCATATTGGCGTTGATTCTGAATAAAGTAGTCATCGCTGTGCGATGTAATTGTAAGCTCCTGGCCGGCAGCAGTAGTAGCTGGAATACTACTTTGAGCCTAATGGAATGGAATAATACGTTATGTCAATGTTTGGTTGATTTATTAAATATTGACTTACCTCTATAACTGCTAACGAGCAAACAAGCAACAAGGTGGTTAGACCTGCTTTGGTTACCATTGCTTTCGTTTGCATCTTCAAAATCAACTAATAATTGTTGTGCCTCTGCATTTCCATTTTATACCTTCACCCAGTAATCGCACAAAATCGCATTGTATCATTTTTTGTCTATTCTAATCTAATCTACTTTTTATTACTTTGCATATATTTTATACGCATAACACGTGGCATCTTTCATTTAGCGCTGATATACATATTTAGGCTCGTGTCATTTTTAGCGCTTAAAGTTATTGACCTAAGTTTAGAAATTTTTATCTGCATGCTTCTTATGCAGATAAGATATGCTTCTTATGTTTACATTGTCGATAAACACATCTACATACATCGGGAACAGATTCTCATTTGTATCTAGACACTAAAGTACATGAGTCTTGCGATAAGTTTAAGTGGCTGCCTATTGAAATTTGCAGGTGCCTCTTTCTTAATCCTATTTCTTGTGATTCAAGTTTTAACTCTTTTTTTAATTAATTAATTTAATTTTCACGGTAATTAATTTAACGTGACGTAGTTACGTTTTACCGCGCATGTTTCCAAAAAAGTTGAAAAAGGCTTTTTTTCAAAATTCATCGGCGTTGCATTGAATTGTTACTAGCTGAGTATAAGAGCTATGATTAAAAAAATGATACGGCCGTAAAGGCTCTTTTTTTTGGCTTAATTACAGAAGTAAAACAAAAATTCAGAACATCATCGGGACGCGGTGGAAGCTGCTTAAGCAACGCAACTGAAAATTTGTTACATGGAATTATTACTAGCTGAGTGTTAGTGTTAGGATTTAAAATATGATACACCAATGAAGGCCTATTCTAAACCCTCAAAACAAAATTAAACAAAAAATTTCTGACATCATACAAACACAGAGAGCGCCTTTCAAAGATTGACAATGCAACAGCTTATGTAACAGAAATGTTATAGCATTGCATGGAGATATTACTCACTCAGGAGACGTGCTGCGGTAAATTTTGTTTTAAGGCAGTATAGATGTGTTATATTAGTTCATAATTAAACTAAAAAAATTATTATGATCGATAAAAAATTATTATGAATTAGATAAATTAAAATTATTATCGTCATGAATTCAGGGTGGCAACCAAATAATGCATTAAAAATGTTACAACCATGAAAAAACGTTGCATGGAATTTTAACACTGTGACTACTGGCGTAATGGTAAATTTTATGGAACGAAAATGAAGGTGAGGACTTCGGGAGCATGATAAAAAAAAAAAAATTGACAGCGTCATGCGGCCTCTCAGGGAACCGCATAATGTGATGCATATGAATCACTTTTGCTGGATTAATTGCATGCAGTTAAGGCAAAGTTAATGCAACAAGGAAAAGCACAACCAATGGAGAAGCAAATAAAAAAAAAACAAAAGCAAAAACAACACCATCACCAACACCAATACCAACACGAACATCAACATCAACATCAACATCAACATCAACATCAACATCAACATCAACATCAACATCAACATCAACATCAACATCAACATCAACATCAACATCAACATCAACATCAACATCAATGACTTAAAACACACCTTTCCAAGCTAAGAATGGAATTTGGTATATTTTATTAAGTCAAGAAGTTGGTCATGGATTTAAAAAAGAGTTTGGACAAGAAATAGGAGTATAAAGAAACACCGTCACTTCAAAACCTACGGTTGTGCGCACGACACAGCCAACTCTTTTTTTTTTTTTAAATGTCCAATATGTTGTGGCGGTCCATGGCTTAGTTGGTTAAAATGCGTGGCCTCTATGTTAACGAACCTTTGAGACCCGGGTTCGTATCCCAGCAGCGAAAGAAAATTATTTTGAATTAAAATTATTTTTCTGTACGGCCGCCACCTCTCTGCAGACAATCCTCAGCAAACCTCAGAGAGTAATCAAAATGCCATGTAAAGCTTCTTGAGAACAAGAACATTCCGTTCATTACCGTTCGGAGTCGGCTTTAAGCTTGTAGGTCCGGTTCTCGGTCAATTGTGTACAAACTTTATAACACGCACAGCACAATTGGTCATAAGAAGCTAGATCAACGCCCTTTCAAGGTCTGAAATGACCAGTTATTAATTTTTTTCATTTTTTCCGATATGTTGGTAGTGGCATTGATACACACAAAAAAGTAAACAAACATATTTTTTTTACTCTATACCTAACAGTTGGGCATATTAGCTTTTTTTAAGTTAAACTTTTACTTAGAATAATAAAATTGCATATTGTTAATGATAGATAACCAATTCTTATATATATTTACATACATTTTTTCGATAAAATAATTTTTTTAATCTTTTAATCTGAAAATGATTTTTATTTCTGATCGAAAAAAAAAGGAGATCTAATAGTAGCTTCTTTTTCCGATCGAAAAAATAAAGATAAGAAAATAATTTTGATTTCTGTCTGAAAAAATAACGACAAAAAATAACTTTTATTTCTAATCGAAAAAATAACGATTACAAAACTATTATTATTTATAAGACAAAAAATAACAATAAAAAATAACTTTTATTTCTGATTGAAAAAAAAAACGATAAAAAATTGCTATTTGCGGTCCCTGGAATTTAACATGTCATTCTACAGCACCAGTTAGTACATAAATGTCTGATGGTGTCTTACGAGGGGTGGCAGTATATTTGCATCTTAAATGCAAATATCTTTGCATCTTTTACTTAATGTAAAGACACAAATTCGCCACAACAGTTCTAAAATTTTTTATTTTTGGAGTTTACTCCTTTAGAATCGATTCCATATACAGCCCATGGCATAAAATTTTATTTCACAATATTACCGGTGAAATTAAGCTACAACCCAGTATGCACAAAAACGGATGCCGGATCCGTTTCGAACCCGTTACGAGTCCGTCAGCGCGGAATTCGCTCGTTTATGTTTTGGTAGACCCGATTCGAACCGGTAACAAATCCGCTTTTAAAATAAAAAAAAAAACATTTTATTAAAATGCAACCCGTTTCGGATAAAATATACGAAGCATGTCCGTTTCGAATTCGAAACACATCCGTATGGCACACTGGGAATGATCTTTCGACGGAAGGAAACAACAACAATGCTATGCACATTTTGGTGAGAGAATTAAGAGTGTAGATTTATAGAAAGTGTGAGAGCGAGAGAATAGTTTTAAGAAAAGCAAGTGTTGCATATTGTGCATATTAAGATGATGATTTCTTAAAAAGGGATTATTTTTATTTGACGTAACTACAAAAATCGATGTTATTTGTTTACCAATCAGGTCTGTGTCTTCAGGTGCATTTATAAAATTGTTTTTCAAAAGAATTTTTATTTTTATTAATGCCTTAAAAAAATAAAAGCCTAAAAAATACTTCTTTGTTAAAAACTTTAAAAGTAAAAAGATAACTAAAACTTTCTTACTTTAAGTAAAAACTGCACACTCAAACCCGGCCTCTGCATTATATGCCGAATATTAATGAGTAGTTATAAAACGCCCTTTATTTGAAATCACTGAGCAAACAACATTGCTTTTGGTGGGTAGTGAGAGAAATTGAGATTTTCGCAATGCAGACCAGCGTTGCCACTTAAAACATTTTATTTTACCAAATTTTTACTGAAATTGTTACTGCCCCAAATTTGTTTGCAACCTATGTACCAACCAGTGAACTACAATGAGTATCCTATAGAAATCGGATACTCGAATCATACTCGAGTTACTTGTTGTTCTATACCCTATCCGTACTCAATAAAATATGTAAAATACTTATACTCATTCCACTCACTAGCATATTTTCGGGTATAAGTACATACTTATACCCGAGCGCGGCGTGACCCGAAGCACTCAGACTCGTATTCAATGAGTGCGTCGAGTTAGAGTCTTCTAAAGGCATATTTATTTTCGGGTATATTTTGAGTGTACTCTGAGTACTGCTTCTTCTCTGCCAATGTCTCTAAGCGACAATAAGTAAAAGCTAACGCTCGCATATTTTGTTTGAGTTTTATGCTGCAAATTTGTTGTTGATATTTTATTTCGTTGTTAGTGTTAGTGTTTCGTTGTTAATGGTTTCGTTAGATAAAAACAAAAAACAACACATAGCACTGCATAAACAAAAAGAAAAATCAACACAAGACGAACACGTGTTTTTCTGTTTCTAACTAAGTGCTCAGGAAAAAGAAGCACAAAGCAAATACAAAAAAACTCATTCATTCTCACTGCTACGCAGTGTCGCCAGATGAGATTACCACCAAAATTCTCTTTTTCTCACACTTAATTCCCATAAATTACCACAGTCGCAAAATACCTCAAAATATCTCAAAATTACCACAAAATACCATAATACCTCAAAATACCTCAAATTATCACAAAATACCACAAAATCCCTCAAAATACCTCAAATTACCAAAACATACCAAAATGCAGTAAACTTAATTGATTCTGACAAGATCATAACATAATTGCCAAGAATTGACCATATTCATTAAAAAACATTGAGTTTAAATATTATTCAGTTCTTTATTTATTAAAAACATAATAAGCATATTAATTCAGTTCTTTTTCTAAATATTAATTAAATAAAAATTAAGAAATTAATTAAAAAAAATATAAATAAATTAATTTTTATACATTACGCTATTATAAAGTTCATAGTGGATTTCATTAAAGTGAACTTCTGTTGTGTAGTTTGATTTCGATAAGCTCTTAGCGTATAAAATTCTTGAAAGCATATCCGTTGATAGCCTGTTTCTTAATTTATTTTTATTAATATTTTTTGAGAAAATATTCGTTCCACATTAGCTGAAGAATGAGGAAGGCAAGATATATGCGATATATACAAAACAAGGATAAAACAGATACATACATACCACTACAAACCAGTTTATGCATTCACGTGCATTCAAAAGGATGATCACAGTGTGATTTTTTAATGAAAATTTTCTCTTTATTGATGAATTGTAGAACAGGCAGGTAAACAAAATAGATACATAGAAACCACCCCAAACAAGTGCATTCAGTCATTTCAATAAGTCATTTAACGCATCGTTCTCTTAATTCGTATTTCTACCACGCGTGTAAAAAATTTCGAGGTATTTTGTGGTCATTTGAGGTATTTTGTGGTATTTTGAGGTATTTTGAGGTATTATGGTATTTTGTGGTAATTTGAGGAATTTTATGGTATTTTGAGGTATTTTTTTTCCCACGCGTGGTAAATATCCCACATGTGGTATTTTTATTCCCACGCGAGAGATTTTTACCACAAAATACCATGGGAATTCCCACATCCCACAATCGTTGAAAAATACCATAAGCACTATTTATCGTGCTTTTCTGGCAACATAGCTGCTACGCTCTACTGCGCTCTGCTTCATGAACCAACAAGACAAGATCAAGCAATCAGCAGTGCGAGAAAAAAGTATATTTTTCGTGCTACGTCATCGGGCACAAAAAAAGCTAAATTGCATGCGTTTTTCATGCAAAACATGTGGAAACTTAGATAAAAGTGGAAAATTATAAAATTAACAAGTTTAATTCGCGAAAAAGTGTTTGAATACTTTGTTTGTTTATATTTTCATGCAGTAACGAAATTTAAAGTAATTTTTTTTTTGCTGTTGGAATTATTGCACGTCGCTACAGCACACTTCGTTTTTATAAAAAATACAAAAAATTACTGAATTATAAACACTAATAATTCTTTAAAACTTCAAGAAATAATTTATCACATCCAATTGCTACACGTAAACAAAAGAATTTGTGACCGATGACGTCAGACCTATCAGCTTTGTTTTGTTTACAATATGGCGGCTCTTTTGTTTGCATGATCTTTATTTCTTGGTTCATGGCTCTGCTTTATATCAGTGGCAGAATGACCCGAGTGATTTGAGTATTTGCGTCGAACACGCGTGTTTGGGTAAGTAGAATAAGTATCAACAAGACGACAACAACCATAAGTATTAATGAACCGAAAAACCCGAACTTTACCCGACCCGACTCGTAATTTAGGATACTCATATTCATTGGTTAGACCTGCTTTGGTTATCATTGCATTCGTTTGCACGTGGCATCTTTCATTTAGCGCTGATATTTTTAGGGTCGTGTCATTTTTAGCGCTTAAAGTTATTGACCTAGGTTTAGAAATTTTTATCTGCATGCTTCTTATGCAGATAAGATATGCATCTTATGTTTGCATAGTCGATAAACATATCTACATATGTACATCGCTAACAGGTTCTCATTTGTATCTAGATACTAAAGTACATGAATCGTGCGTTAAGTTAAGTTAAGCGGCTGCCGATTCCAATTTGCAGGTGCTTCTTTCTTAATCCTATTTCTTGTGATTCAAATAAAACAGGATTCAACTCTTATTTTACCTTCAGCAGGTAATCGATATCTTTCTCTACTCCTGACGAGTATAAAGAGGTTTCAAATTTTTTATTAGTATTTTTAATTTTATTGGCAGTCTAATTTTTTTTACGCTTTGATCCAAAGATTTCAGGTGTTAAAACTAATCAGTCGAGTCTGCCTAGTTTTGAAATGGGGTGACAGATAATTGGGAATGAAGGGTCAATTGAGTTAAATAGGTATACCACTCATCCTGCGCATTTTTCTATAATTCTTCTTTATGGAGTTATAGCAAGCTGTTCTTTAAAATCTCCTAAAGGTATTCAACCAGATTAAGGTCCAGTGACTGTGAAGTCCATTCTAATAAATTAATGCTATTGTCCCAGATCCATTTTTTGCCAGTTCAGAGGAGTGTTTGGGATCGTTGTATGCTTTCTAACTATTTTTTATTAATCTATTCCATATTGTGCGACTAGTAACTGATGCAAAAGTATTTTTCTTAATTTGTTGAACCAAAAATACGTCAAACTCAGCCGAGGTTGCTCTTTTTTTGCCTCGTTGTGTCTCTTTTGGTTCAAAATGAATAGCAGAATACACTTGCCTCTTTGAACACTTCATTAATTCTGCAATTACACGCTTTGTTTTGTCTTCATTTCTTAATACTCGGATACTCGGAAAAAAGTGGTCCAATGACACCGCCGGCATGCAAACCGCACCAAACAGTTATTTTTTGTTGATGAAGTGGTGACTCATGAAGCACATGTGGATTTTCACCCAACCAATAATGCATATTTTGCTTATTGACGAACCCATTGAGCTAAAAATGAGCTTCGTCACTGAAGATGATTTTGCGATGAAATTCATCATCTTGGCACATCTTTTCCAGAGCCCAATCAGAGAACGTACGTCGCTATAAATGGTCCATCGGCATCAATTCTTGAGTCAGCTTGATCTTGTATACTGAGATCCTTAAAGTGGTCAGAAAGTGGTCTGGGCGATGCAGCTGCGGATTTACTATAAGGCAGAAAAGGCTTGAGCCTAGGGGCGCCAGCTTTAGGGGGCTCCACTCCATCAACAAATTGTTAAAATTTTCAAATAAAACCTGAATATTAAATAAATATTATAAGCAACACTCTTTAAGGTGAACTTCTACTTTAAAAAATTCGCTATTCGCATCCCTGAAAATCTGTCACTTTGTTTCAATTCAAAACGTTTCAGATGCAACCGTTGTTTCAATTAAAAATTAAAGATTTCCAATAAGATTTTTACGTTTCCTTATCAACCATTAATGAGACATAGCATCAAATGGTTTACCATAGTTAGCGTTAAGTCCTTAGAGGAAAAAGAAAAAAATTAATTGGAATCTTCTAGAGACAACGTCCTTACTTTATCCAAAGATCCAGCACTGTGGAAGCGCGATTATAAGTCTTGAGTATATGTTGCAATTAAGGGTGTTCAATTTAATATTTAATCCTGCGGCTTAAGCAGCTCAAAAGGTTTAAGTGGTGGACAATACAGAGATGTAGTTCAAGATCTTTTTATTCGCAAATTGAAAAATGGTGAAATACATCCCAGATCGTGGCTGATATTTTCTGAAAGCAAAGGTGCCGTATTTTCCATTCTATGTCTACTTTCTGGCAGTCCATCCCAATGATTCAGAAAGCTGTTCAGAAAATAAAAGAACTGCTTTCCTCAGAAATGTCGTTTAAAATGAAAGCTGAACTTGAATCCGACGATTCCATTAATGTTGTTATTAATGATTCCATACTCAAATAATTAGATTAATTTTATTTCTGATGGGGGCTTCAAATTTAAAAGAGCCTAGGGGCGTCGAAAAGCTAAATCCTGCCTTGGGGCGATGCCCAATTCTTGAGAACGCCGTGGAATTGACCGTTTTGTATCGTTTGCTACGGACGCCTGAACGGCAGCAATATTTTCGACACTTCGACCAACCCGTTGTCTCACTGGCACGGCAACATCACACAACGAATATGTAGACTCAAATTTTTGCACTAAACTTGTTATTGTCTGACTACTAGGGTGAGAATTACGACCGAAAATTGCAGTTAACGCTCTTAAAGTTGCGATCACCGACGCCAAAATTCGGTACTTAATTTTCATAATTTGCAGACGTTGTTCGTTCGTGTACTTAACCATGATGAAAATTTTGAGTTTACTGAATAAATTGACAGTGACGGTTCGATGATTAGTGAAAGGGTGCGTTCAGAAATTTAATTCAAAGTTGTGAAGTCCCTATTGGAAAACCCTGCAGAATACATTTTATATTATTTAAAAAGTTTACTTTAGTTTTAAACTTTAATTATCTTAAAAATTGTTATATCAATAAATATTTGTTTGCAAAGACGTATTTTTACCAGAAAAGAAAAATATATGTATTAGCATGTAAAAGTAAATAGAAAACTATATTTATATCTTTTAAGCGAAAAAAATTTTCAAACCCATTTTAAATATTAAAGAGTTAGAACTTCAATCTCACAGAAAAAAAAAATTATTTAAAGAGAATATTAAATTTTGGTATTTTTATACCCCCACGTTTAAAAAACGTAAATGGGGTATATTTATTTTGTCACTCCGTTTGTAACGCCCATAAGAAGGCGTGGTAGGTATAGAAAAGTATATATATTTTTGTTCAGCATCACCACCCGAGTCGATTAAGTCATGTCCGTCTGTCCGTCTGTCTGTGATCACGATTACAGCCGTAATTTTCAAGCTACCATCACGAAATTCGATATTTAGCTTGTATCTAAAAAATAAAGGTCAAATTCGAAAATGAGCCGAATCGGATGAATGCCACGCCTACCTCCCATACAAAGTAACTTTATCAAAAATGTAAAATCTCTTTAAATTAGACAAAAAAATAATATATGGACTTAAAATTTTGCATATGAACTTTGATATACACCCAACTCTTTTTTTACACGGTAGATACGTTCCTCAGAAATCCGTGTAAATTAAAACCGTGTAAAAAAAGAAACGTTTCCTATAGTAAAATGGGGGATACGTTCCATGTCATCTGAAAACCGTGTAAGATGAAATAAAGAAAATGTTGAAAACTATAAAATTTCAGATATGCATACAAATTGTATGTTCATATGGCATTTTATTGAGCATTAAAACTTAAAATACATAGTTCATACAGGTGAAAAATTGGTAGAGCAAGCAAAAAACAAAAGAAATCTGTTGATCCAGAATTAAGAACAGTGCCAAGTGTGGTAAAAACAAACATAATTACAAGACAGTGATTTTGAAACCGTTACAAAAAATTTTTTTTCAACCGTGTAACTTCAAATTCGTGTAAAAAGAAACCGTGTAAAAAAGAGTTACAGATAACATTTAGTCTGTGTATTAAATTCAACCAAATCGAGTGAAAACCACACCCACCTCCCATTCAAAGTGACTTCATTAAAAAAAAAACGAATATTTTCTGTTAAAAGATTTTTTTGACGGCTTACGACTTGGAAAATATTTTGGTTCGGACGTGGGATATTTTAACTTCGGCCCAGTCGAAGATCATTTCTTACTAGTTTTCACTATTTATCCACTCATAGATTAAGAAAATTTTATTGGGATTTTCTCAACGACTTTGGTAAGACATTCGTTTTGGGTAGCGAAATTTTTTTATTTTTTTATTTATTACATTTAGTCTTCTCTGCTTATAAAAGCATTCCCTGCTATAAAAAGTACTCCTTTTTAAAAAAAAAATAATATCTTTTCTATAAATCTATAACTTTCATTTTATTTATTCTATTATACAGATTAGTATTATTCTCTTTATAAATTTATTCTTTATTTTAACTTTCATTTGGGTGTTTTACTGATCGGTTTAAACTTAACTTCCACACAAGGAACGGTTGAGTTTAATCCGAGGAAGGGATTTGTTATGGTATCATTTTTATAATCCGCTTCCGTCAGACTTACGGTGAGTTCTTTAGAACATGTCTTCATTGGTGTTGGGTAGGTGGGAGCTACGGCACATGGTGGGCAGAACTCTTTTCCCGCAATACAGTCATCGATCAAGCGGGTTACCTCACCCACTTTTGAGATAGTGCCATAGACGGTGGTGAAACTACAATCCACGGCTTGTTTAACGCGACTAGTACCCGCACATGTTGTGTCTTGCATTTGAGTGGTGAATTGCTTCATACTCGCAGCAGTCACCGAATCTGCACTGGCCACCTTTAAGGAAGAAAAAAAAAAAAGAGTTATGATTCTAGATGTTATGAATGGGTCATCAAGGTTTCTTTTACCGCTCTTGTGACGCAAAGCGTGTAGTTAAGTTGAGAATTTCCGTGCGCCTTTTTGCAATCGGCCAGTAGATTAATCAGCTGAGTGTTATACCAATTGTTTAGGTTCGTGATAGTTGTTTGTATGGCAACTACAATAGCATTGTAGGCACTGAGAGCAGCGGTCCCACAGTTCGAAATGCTGGCTTTGACAGAGGCTACTGTAGCTATGTGTGGTTTGTACTTCTGGACACAATGCTTGGTCAGATCATTCAGCATCTCGAGGGGTAACAAGCGTTTCTCAACATCTATTAAGTTCGACTCGAGTAGTTCTGATTGCGTATTCATTGTAGCCAACTGATTTTCATAGTTCAATTTGTATGCGGCCAGCTGGGCATTCATGGAGAGTATGTTGTTGGCATATTGGCGTTGATTCTGTATAAAGTAATCATCGGTGTGCGATGTAATTTTAAGCTCCTGGTCGGCAGCAGTAGTAGCTGGAATACTACTTTGAGCCTAAATGGAATGGAATAATAAAGTATATAAATGTGTGGTGACATACTATATTTTGTTGACTTACCTTTATAACTGCTAACCAGCAAACAAGCAACGTTATGGTCAGTCCTGCTTTGGTTACCATTGCTTCCGTTTGCATCTTCAATATCAACTAATAATTGTTGTGCCTCTGCATTTCCATTTTATACCTTCTCCCAGTAATCGCTCGAAGTAGCATATGTTTTTTTTTTGTTGTTTTCTTTTTCACTACGTACTTGACGAACGAAGATTCTGGGTATGGCAGGTTCTTTTTTGCTTAATTTTTCCCAATCACCCGCTGATTCAGTGCAACCAACCCATTCAAGTTGAGTCAACAACAAAGTTTCAAGCGTAGCATTAAACGACAGAATTTTTTCGTGAATTGCTCATGCTTTTCTTATCACCTCAAGTATTGGCTATTTCTAGTTCAAGTTCTAGCTAACTTAAGTTCGATCAATTTTTATCTACTTTTTATTACTTTGCATATGTTCTATACTCATATGCATGAGGTATCTACAATTGAGCGCTGATATTTTTAGCCTCACTTTGGCGCTTAAAGTTATTGACACGAAGTTAGAAATTTTTTATCTGCAGCAATGAAAAGTTTTTTGTTGTGCTTCTTATGTTTGCATTGTCGATAAACATATCTACATACATTGGGAACAGGTTCTCATTTGTATCTAGATAGTAAAGTATATGAATCTTGCGTTAAGCTTAAGCGGCTGCCGTTTCGAATTTGCAGGTGCCTCTTTCTTGGTTGTATTTCTTGTGATCAAAATAAAAGAGGATTCAACTCTTTTTTTTACCTTCAGCAGGCAATCGATATCTTTCTCTACTCCTGTCGAGAATAAAGAATTTTCAAATTTTTTATTAGTATTTTTAATTTTATTGGCAGTCGAACTTTTTCAAGCTTTGAACCAAGGATTTCAGATGTTAAACAACTTTTTCAAGCTTTGAATCAAGGATTTCAGATGTTAAACAACCTATTCAGTGAAGTTCAACGTATTGAGTTCGAAATGGGATGACAGATTAGTTGGAAGGAAGGGGCAATTTAGTGAGATATATGTAGGAAGTTCTAAGCATGGCGGAAAGCCGTAGAGTTAATATGAGACAAGTGTTATGCATTTATCTCAATTTGAGTAACTATGTACATAAGTGATCCTCGCCACAAACTATTCTACCTCCAACTACACCTTTTGATCGTTAGTAGTGATGAATTTTTAAGTTTAGTTGATTAGAAAACTGAGTTGATAAGAAACTGTTGCCAAGCCGGGACTAGAACCAGGGACCTCTGTTACCAAATAAGACCGTCTACTACTAGTCTACCGAGGCCGCAAACCGGCCTTAACTCTGGTGTTGCAGGAGTAGAATCTGGTGGATATTCGCTACGTGTTAGAGAACATTTTTTAATTGGTCTTTATACAAGGAAATAAAACAGACATGAAAAACTGCATTTTGATAGGATTACTTTTCTTTATGATTGGGGACCTCTTAAGCTCAAATATAATTTAAATTCTTTTTTCAACATTCGATTAACGAGATAATATGTTTTAATTGAAATCGTTAAGTTTAACGTAAAGTCGAAATCGAGTAGTCTTAACATAAACGCAAGACAATTGAATGCAAACAAGAACAGTTATTAAATAACAAAAAACTTAAATTAAAAAAAAATTAAATAAAAAAATAAACCGTACAAAGCAAACAACAAAAACCAAAAAGTTGTGCATTGTTTGTTCAAAGTGAGTGCTTGACACCTGTTGTCAGGCAAAATGAGCAAGTCAGACGGGACAGAATGGCAAAAAGTAGAGTCAAAAAGAAAACGCTTAGACTCTCCTCAGCGAAATAACAAAAAGCGCGCTCTATTAGCCTCAGCCAATAGTAAAAACAACTTTAAGCATAAACCCATTTGCATCATTAGATATTAATGATGAAGTAGATGAAGTGGCAAACTCTCGTTAGATAATTCGGTCTCCGAAATCACCACCAATTTTTATACCTGATGTAAGCAACGTTTCTAGCATGATAAATGATTTTGCAAAAGTAATTGCACCTAATGATTTTAGCTATAAGGGGCTCAATGATGGACAGGTCAAAATAATGATCAATAATGTTAGATTCTGATAGAACTTTAATATCTTTACTTTCTAAAGATAAACAAATTCAGTTTCACACCTATCAACTTAAATTCGAAAAGGTCTACAGAGTTGTCATAAGAAACTTACACCATTCAACTCCTATTGAGGAAATTTAAGAAGTCGTTGAAGCTTCAGGGCATAAAGTTAGAAACGTATCAAATATGAAAAGTAGGATAACAAAAAAGCCACTCCCATTATTTTATCTTGATATTGAACCAAATAATAATAACAAAAGTGTGTATGATATCAAATCAATCAAAAATGCTATGGTGATTATTGAACCGCCTCGCAAAGCAAAAAATTTGGTGCAATGCCATCGTTGCCAACAATGCGGACATACCAAGTCGTATACACTAAGCCGTATAGATGTGTTAAGTGTGGCCTTGGTCACTCAACAGCAGAATGTCAAAAAAGTCGCGATGTTCCTACGAGTTGCGTTCATTGCAATAATAATCATCCAGCATATTATAAAGGCTGCAGAGTATATCAAGAGCTAGTTAAGAAAAATCCGTGGCGTAGTTGGTTAAAGTGCGTGGCCTCTATGTCAACGAACCTGGAGACCCGGGTTCGAATCCCAGCATCGACAGAAAAGCATTTGAATTAAAATAATTTTTCTGTACGGCCGTCACCTCTCTGCAGACAATGGCAAACCTCAGAGAGTAATCAAAATGCCATGTAAAGCTTCTTGAGAACAAGAACATTCTGTTCAGCGCCGTTCGGAGTCGGCGTTAAACTTGTAGGTCCGGTTCTCGGTCAATTCTGTACAAAACTTAATAACACGCACAACACAATTGATCATAAGAAGCTAGGTCAAAGTCCTTTCAATGGCTGAAATGGCCAGTTATTTTTTCATTTTTAGTTAATAAAAATCAACATGTATTTACATAGTATCAACCAACGAAACCTACGTACAAAAAGACACCAAAAACCAAATTTTAGTCCGGAACATTTCCCGAATTTAGGGCAATCTTATTTCAGTCCGACGACTAACAATAACACAACCTATTCAGAAATCGTAAGAGGAAATCAAATTGAAAAATCTTTCTTGCAAAAAAATTGAAGTCATGTTGAATAAACAACTTGAACTTACAAACAATTTGATTAGCATGATGTCAATTATTATTAACTAGCATACCCGTTCCCAACGTTGCTTGGGAGTATAAATATGATATAAAAACATATTTTCAAATCTCTACCATATATTGGTCTTATGGCAACACTGCAGCAGAAATTAACTGAATGCAACTACCCACTCAAGAGACCAGCGCGGTGAGTTGTAGAATCTCACCTCTCTCTCTCCACAAAGAGCGTAAGCTATTGTTTGCTGTTATTTTGTGCTGCTTATACAATGGCAGCATGGATTAAAATGCATGAATTCTTAAATATTTAAATAAAAAGATTTTCCAAAAACGTAGTACCCAGTAGCAGGGTCGCTTATTATAGCAATTGAATAGTAAAAGAATTATTAAACTCGGTTCAGCGGTTACCCCGTGATTGGACGATAAAAATCCGAGAGAACCCTTTTATATAATAGTATAGATATAGATATAATAGTATAGAAGTAAAGATAACTTATGTCACAAATAGATTTGAGGATCCCTGTTTGGAGCGGAGTTGGAAATGGTTTGTCCCAACATAGACAAGAAGTTGAAGCATTTCTTATATTGGAAAAACTTAGACATTTTATTAGTTTGGGAAACATATTTTACAAAAAAATCTCATTTTAATATAAAAGGTTACACACTTCATTGTGCCAACCCTGCCCTGACGACACGGCTCATGGTGGCTCTGCTGTTATTATTTAAACAACGCTTAGGTATGAAGTGTTAGAGGAGATAAGGTTGCATTCATTACAAGCTGCTAGCATCAAGCTCCAATGTACATACGATCACATTACAATAAGTGCGGTATATTGCCCTCCAAGATTCACATAAAAATGTGATGATTTTAACATTTTCTTTCAACAACTGGGAACTAAATTTATTGCCGGCGGGGATTATAATTCAAAACATCCGTGGTGGGGATCCAGACTAATAAACCCAAAAGGAAGAGAACTTTAAAAATGCATTTCCACCACTAATCGTTCAGTGTTGTCTACAGGTAAACCCACGTATGGCCAACTGACCCAAGAAAAATTCCAGACTTGTTGGATTTTGCTGTATACTCAGGAGTTCCAAAGTGACATATTGACATCCTAGATAACTATGACTTAAGTTCTGACCACTCATGAAATAAAAAAAAAAAAAGAAATAACTGGTCATTTCAGCCCTTGAAAGGACTTTGACCTAGCTTCTTATGATCAATTGTATTGTGTGTGTTATAAAGTTTGTACTGAATTGACCTAGAACCGGACCTACAGGTTTAACTTCGACTCCGAACGGCGATGAACGGAATGTTCTTGTTCTCAAGAAGCTTTAAATGGCATTTTGATTACTCTCTGAGTTTTGCCATTGTCTGCAGAGAGAGAAACATTGAATACACGTAATACGTAATTAATAAACGTATATGTACTACAAACGTATGTATGTGCAACTTAAAAAAGTCTTTATATTTCATAGAAATTAAAAATGTACAGAATACCAACAAAAAACAATTAGAGAAAAGTTATTATCAGTAAGACTCGAATATTCAGTCTTCTGTTTCGTGACGTCTGATTGCTAAATTGTCACTTTCATCACAATCTAAAAACCGTGTAAGATTGAAAAAGTGCTAAACGAGTATCGTGTAAAGCGGAGGATAAGTAATTTGAAATGAAGGGGGTAAGTAGTGGGAGGGACAGGGAGAGGGAAAATTAGGGAACCTACATTATATATTTTTAGATTATGATATGATAGGGGAGTCACACACAGAACCAAAAACGTACTTAATAACAAAGAAAAAGTTCTTTGTCCCAATGTATTATAATACATTAAAATTGGTCCAAAGTACGAGTTCCTTGATTCAATGAATCTTTGTTCTTACGTTATTTCTTTGATATGTTATGAAGAAAAATGATTGATTAATGACACATACAACTGTTACAATAAGTTAGTCTGTCCTTAGAAATTTTAAAGCAATATCAAGATATATTTTAAAAAATAATTTTCTTATTGAGATAAAATTCTCTAATGGTTTTTTAGATATTACAACACAAGAACTGGGACAAAATTTTAATGAACACGAACAATGAACTGTTCCTTAAAATTAAGAACAACGATTCATTGAACCAAAGAATTCGTTCTTTGGGGCAATGAATAGTTCTTAAAAATTAATGAATTTCGCTTTATGAACGAGATTCTTTGATTTTAAGAACAATATTTGGTTCAGTGCAGCGTTTTCGTTCTAAAGGATCTCGATAACCGCTGAACCGATTTTTATAGTTCTTTTACTATTCAAATTCTATGCTAATTGAAAATGCTACTAATTAATAGGTTTTTTACAAATTTTTTCCTTAATTAAAAAAAATACATTTCTATTTTAATGCATTTCAACTCCATATAAAACAAACACCAACTACTTTTTGTCTATACATATATGTTTAATAATTATAAATAAATAAAGAATAAATTAATTTGAAAATCGATGATTGATTATTGGCGTAAATAAATTTGGTGCTGCTTACGTTTTAAAGGCAATCAGCTGTTTTTTTCCTTGAAACTTGCTAGAAGTCGTTTCCGTACTTATGACGCAATTCTCAAATTTAATTTTTTTGTCTCGCTTGAACTTTACTCGACTTTTACTCGACATTGTGCAAAACTATGTATCTCTGAGATTCAAGTTTTAGTCCAAAAAGCGTTCCCATACTTGAAAACATGGTAAAAAAAATTTGAAATTAGAACGAAAGAACAAAAAATGTCCCTTTTTTAAACTTTGTCAGATCAAATAAGATCTGTTATCAAATAAGAAAGTTTTATCAAGGAAAAGAAATTTATGAAGCCGAATAACTTTTGATATTAGCTTTTATATGAAAGGGTGAGGGTTTAATTTCTATACCCCTACGTTTAAAAAACGTAAAAGGGGTATATTAATTTTGTCACTCCATGTCCGTCTGTGATCACGACTACAGCCGTAATTTTAAAGCTATCATCATAAAATTCGATATTTAAGCTTTTATCAAAAAACAAAGGCAAGTTCAAGTAAAAAATGAGCCAAATCGAATGAAAACCACGCCTAATTCCCATACAAAGTGACTTTATCAAAATGGTAAAATTTCTTAGAATTCCACAAAAATTAATAAACAGTTTGTTAAGTAAGAGCGTGTACGGCATTATTCGCAGTCGATAAATAGTGAAACCCTGAAATTTTTTCAACAAGTATATTGACAAAATGATGCACTAGTAAAAAAGTTAAATTGGTGGTCAAAACTTTGTCAGAAAAGTGTGTTAGGCATAATGAATGATGCATACGCAGAACGACCAAAAATGTCCTATGCAGTGTCAGCAATAGGGAACGTGACCAAGAAGGATGAAAAAATTATAGTGAGTTTGTTTTCGCGGAATCCGGCTTAAGTTTGCCTCAAGGGCAAGCAAAATTGAGGCAAAAAGGTCAAAATATATCGCACGTAACTATTCGTAACGATTTGAGTGCAAATAATTTGAAATGGAAGCATAATGAAGAAAAACACGTTACTAAAAGAATGGCTTGGGCTTGGGCTTGGGAACAGAAAACATTGATCGCGATTGGAGTAACGTACTCTTCTCCGACGAATCTTCTGTTTAGGGTTATTCGATCGTACCGCGGGGTTGGTCTTCGTCGTCAAGTAATTTTGTCCAGCGCACCGTTAAACATCCCAATCAAATTCATCTTTGGGGGTGCTTCTCAAAAAAGGGTTTCGGCACTTTGCACCTCTTTACCGAGAACCCCTAATGCTGCCAGAATGGTCAAAATTTAGGAGGAGGCTTTATTACCGACTAAGAAATGATCTTCGACTGGGTCGAAGTTAAAATACCCCCACGTCCGAACCAATGTATATTCAAAGTCTTAAGCAGTCAAAAAAATGTTTATTTGTAGAAACATTTTCGTCATAGTTTTAACCGAAAATATTCTCTTTTGTTTTTTGATAAAGTCACTTTGTATGGGAGGTGGGTGTGGTTTTCACTCGATTTGATTGAATTTCATACACAGAGTACAAGTCATATATCAAAGTTCATATGCAAAATTTTAAGTGCATATATTAAGTTTTAGGGAATTTAAAGAAATTTTACGTTTTTGGTAAAGTCACTTTGTGTGGGAGTTAGGCGTGGTTTTCACCCGATTTGATTGAATTTCACACACAGAGTGTATATTATATATCAAAGCTCATATGCAAAATTTCATACATTAATTTTTGTGGAACTTTACCGTTTTGATAAAGTCACTTTGTATGGGAGGTAGGCGTGGTTATGATCCGATTTGGCTCATTTTCGAACTCGACCTTTATTTTTTAAATAAAAGCTTAAATTAGCTTTAAAGTTACGGCTGTAATCGTGATTACAGGCGGACAGACGTACAGACGGACAGACAGACGGACATGGCTAAATCGACTCGGGTGGTGATGCTGATCAATAATATATATACTTTTCTATACCTACCACGCCTCCTTATGGGCGTTACGAACGGAGTGACAAAATTAATATACCCCGTTTACGTTTTTTAAACGCAGGGGTATAACGAGGACTGAATTCTGCAGGAGGACAATGACCCCAAACACCGCAGCAACCTCTGCACCGACTTGAAACGCGAAAAAGGCATCGTTACATTAGATTGGCCTGCACAATCGCCTGATACTAATCCCATCGAAAACGTCTGGGGCTACGTCAAGCAGAAGCTTCGAGGGAGACGCACCTATACTTTAAAACAGCTTTCCGGAGAAATTCGACGCATTTGGAGAGCTCTTCCTGTCGAATATGCCGAAAATTTAGTGGAAAGTATGCCGCAGAGATGTGAAGCGATAATTAACGCTGGTGGGGGTTGGACATCTTATTAATATGATTGCGCCGTGCTTCGGAACATGTATAATGAATGCATGTACAGAAAAATTTTCTTATATAAATTTTTAGATAAATTATGCCGTACACGCTCTTACTTTACAGACTGTATTGACTTGAAATTTTGAATATGAACTTTGATATATAACATGTACTCTGTGTATGAAATTCAACGAAATTGAACCAAAGCCACGCCTACCTCCCATACAAAGTGACGCTATCAAAAAACAAAAGCGAATATTTTCTACTAAAACTATAAAGAAAATGTTTTTACAAATAAACATTTTATTGATTGCTTAAGACTTTGAATATACTTTGGTTTGGCCGTGGGTGTATTTTGACTTCGGCCCAGTCGAAGATAATTTCTTACTAGTTTCTTTTGTTTTTGTGTTTTGACCCGGTTAAACAAACAGTCGTCTACTGAAATATTTTATTTAGAACTATGTATGAAAAAATTTTTTTAAATTAAAAACGAATTTGGTATGTACATAATGGATGTGAGCTAAAGAAGTAAAAACCAATTTTATACTCAATAAATTGAAATTCTTTAACAATCAGTATTTCCCTAAACACCATAAAAAAGATAAAAGGCCATTTCAATCGCATAAATATATATGAACTTGATTAGATATGGGTTTAATGGCAACTTCCCATTAGCTCTATCCACTGAAAAGTGCAAAATTTTGTTTTTTATAAGAGTTCATTAATATTTATTTCTTTAAGTAAGTTTATTTCTCTAATCACCAAGAGTTTGTAGACAGTCAGGCTGATTCAACTTTTTCAAACATTTCACCCAAACTGTTTTGCCACAAAAATTCTTTGTACTACCATTAGATACTAGTAATTTCCTTCATCCGGTCATATTCGTATTGACGTAAAATTAACTTTAATCGGCACTGTAGATCAAATAGTATGACAATATAAACAATATGTTTATATTTTCTCATTATAGATTAATAATTCTTAATAATTGGTTAATATTTCGAGTACATATTTAAACATGCAATTAAAAAGAATTATTTTTAAATGTTAAAATATTTTAATTTTTATCTTATCGATTGGCAGTAATCTGGTGATTACAGAATGTATCTAAATATACCAAAATCACACCTTTGCTTCAAAAGGGCAAAATTTTAAATTTTAAATTTTATACATCTTGCTAGAAAATACTTTGCAGTATATGTACCTTAGATTGGGTCGACCTCCATAAAAAAAGTTTGAAAAGATCATTCCTATTTCAAATATGACCTCAATAAGAATTCAAAGAGAAAAAACATTTTTTTAACACCGGAACCAAAACTTAAACATAACATGTCTGATCTTAAAAAAAAAATCGAAATTGACTTTTTGATGCAAATTTGTTCTACATCACAGTTGGCTCTTGGTTTTTTCAGTGCCCCAAATTGGGTGCAGATATTGTCAGTTCATTTGAGCTTTTGATGGCATTTGGGATTTTTTGGCATTTTTTTCAAGTTTTTGAGGTTATGTCATAATAATAAATACATACATTAATTCTGACTACAGATTCGGTTTCAGCTCCCCAAATTCCACATAGGTCGGCCCATTTAATATTCCAATTTTATTGTTTGCGCTCATTTTTTAAGTGTTTTATGAGGTGTTTAAAAAAAATAAGAGTCAACTGGTCAAAATGGATGCCGGATTCAACGGAACAAAATACATGGGGAATATGTAGATCTGCCTTCTCATACTTAAATTTTTTATTTTGTGTGCCGTTCTGGAGACTGGTTCAACCGAATTTTTAAATTTAAGGTTTTTCGTGGCATCGCACTTTTTTACCTTAATCCGAACTGTGCCAGCGTGACATATGGTCACGCAAATTGACGTTCACAAAAACTGCTCGTGTATCATATATGTTATTAAATTTTTGGATTCAGCGACCCGAAAGAAATTCGAAAAAAAAATAATTCCAGCACCATTCGGGTTAATGACGAATATTTTTGGACCAAAATGTGAGTTAAATCATGAGTAGTTATTCTTTAATAATGTAAAAAAACAAATTTTAGTTTAAAATAAAATACAGAATAAAAAAAAAAAAAAAAAATTAAAAGTGTATTTTTTTCGATAAACTCCCGTAGACCCTTAATACTCGTAATAAAAAGGGGTTTGTCTTTGCTGTATTTGTTTAAATTTAAAGTTTCCCCCCTTTATTCTTAGCATGAAAGTTCTTGTTGATAAGTAATTTTAAGCGTTAGCAACTAAAGCGCTGAGCGTTTGTGAAACGATGGGAAATTTAATCACATTGACCTATAGAGAGACAAACAAAACTTTAACGAGCTTTGCAAATAAAGATGGTCAATATAAACCGTTATTAAATATAAATGCCAAGTCAATGCTTGACATACTCGTACATATGTAATTCTTTAGCGCTCCAGGCATGATAAGCAGAATTCTTAGAACAATTTCTGAAATATTTTTCGATCATAAATATCAGTTATCCGATAAATTTTGCAATTATGATAATGATGCACCTGACTTGAGCTTTGCTTATCTGGCGTGACAAATTGCAATCTTGTTTGCCAACTTGTCGTGGCTTCTTTTTTGAGTTTTTAGTAAACAAAATGGTTTATTAGAATAAATTGATGCCTACAGATATGCAACTGAAAGTGTGCAAGTAGTATAACACAGTGCTACAACACTTATAAAACATATAAGGGGTCGATTATAAATTATGTGACAGATTTTCAACTTTTTTGTTGAAAATTGGTAACGTAATTTATGAACGACCCCTCAATTAGTTAATTCTTATATGTACTCAAAATAGACTTTTCGCGCGAAATTGTAACTTGATTCGTGGGAAATGGAAAAAAATCACAAAGAAACAATCCGGGTGAATACGGAGCTTGATTAAAAAGTGGAAATAAATACAAAAATTTATGAGCTCTTTTGATGAATTTTTTGTTCATGTTGTTTAAGAATATTTATGATTCCTGTATTCCTGTACTGTACTGAACTTTACTGTAACTATTTCCTTTAGTACTTTTAGGCATTGCTTAAACTGAAAACTGCTCACGAAATTTACAAAAATGTAAATAAAAATATACCAAAATATAAAAAAAAAAAATTTGCTTAACTCTTTGTTCTAAATCAACTTTCAATTACAGAATAACTTACAAAATTGAAGAGTTAGAATTATAATAACATTATACAAGCCATTAATGCAACACGACTTGCGCACATTTTATTACACTGCCAAAAAGTATGCTCTTAAATTTGTAAGAATTTGCTAGTATCATTCTTATGCCATATCTATACAGAGAGTTTAGTTTTAGTTTTTAGTACAAAGCTGAATTTTGCCATTGAAAGCAAAATAAACTCTTGAGTTCCCCAGTACAATTTTGCAGGATGAAATTCAACATAACTCAACTTTCTTTCTGTGTTTATCAAAACTCAATTTGAGACATACCTAAAAGTATGTTAATGTTTATATGAAAAGGTACGTTCCGATCCAATTTTTTAGGCGACAAGGTACGTTGAACAATTTTGCGGTGAGAAATGTCACAATTTCAAAATTATGTTCTGAAATTGTGCAATTTACTATTTGCAAAAAACCCGAAGAAAAGAACTTGGGTAAGTGTAGAAGATGAGGTCTTCATATCAGTATTGGACGATAAAAATTCCGATTTGCGCAACGGGAGGAAAAACTTGCATGTATATACATGCAATAACAATCGAGTTTAGCTACTACAGCTTTTTCGCACATTCTCATCATTAACACATTTAAAGTCACAATCCAAATATCTTTGAAATTTTCAACGATATCAATACAAGTGGCTCAAAATAAGCTAATGTGAGAAAAAATTTACCCACCAAAATATGGTTGGGCTCAAGGACAACACAAGACATCACGACTAACCATGCAAAAACATAACCATGCAATTACACAATAGTTTTTAATCTACTCTTGAGTTGACCTTTCGACAAGTTAACTTCAAAAAAGCTACAATTGTTAACTAATTTACTCATACGGTTTAAAGGAGCAGTAAACATATAATTTGTTCTACTATATGGTAAGTAAATTAAATTGTTAGCATTTCTACTGCTTCTACGATTAGAGTTAAAATTTATAAGAGAAAGAAGTTCTGGAGAATCGAATACACCGGTGATGAGTTGGTGCAAATAGACGATATCTGCAGACTTCCTTCGCTCACTCAATGATTGCATTTTTAAAAGTTTTAAGCGATCCTCATAAGGAGGAAGGTTTAAAATGTCAAATCCACTTAAGCCCCTTAGGGCAAACCGAACAAAGCATTTTTGGATTCTCTCTATTCGATCAACATGCACATTGTAACTTGGAGACCAAACTTGACTTGCGTACTCCAAGTGAGGACGCACTATTGCATAATACAACGTTGTAGTCGTAATCATGCTATTGAATTCTTTGGCCCAGCGTTTAATAAATCCAAGCATAGAGGATGCTTTTTTACAAATGTTATCAATATGAATGTTAAAGGAAAGCTTAGAATCCATACATATTCCCAGATCTTTAACGACATCCACACGACATAAAGCAGTATCTTTTATTTTATAATCAAAAACTAAATTATTCCTTTTTCGTGAAAAGGTCATAGTTTGGCATTTATCTGGATTAAGAAACATATTATTTTTAGAACACCAAACTTCAAAAGATTTCAGATCGGACTGGAGTAGGGCTGAATTGTCTTGAGAATTTATTTTTCTGTATATTTTCATATCATCCGCATAAATAAGCAGATGAGAGTTTTTAATGATATGGGTCACATCATTAATGGCTAGAATAAACAGAAGTGGACCTAGGTGACTTCCTTGAGGAACACCAGATAACGCAATAAACTCAGCAGACAAAACCCCTCGGAATCGTATTTGATAAGATCGTTCTGTCAAATACGATTTAATCCAGTTTACAAAATATTGTGGAAATCCAATGGACTTAAGTTTAAATAGAATTAAATTGTGTGGTAACTTATCAAATGCTTTGCTAAAGTCAGTGTAGATACAGTCGACCTGGCAACCAGATTCAATGGTATTTAAGCAAAAGGTTGTAAAATCGAGTAGATTAGATACCGTAGATCTGCCATTAACAAAACCATGCTGACGAGTTGTTATGACTTCACGGCAGTGAATTTTTACCCGATCATACACGATTCGCTCAAAAAGTTTTGGAATCGATGACAGTTTAGCAATGGGCCTGTAATTAATAACATCATTCCTGCAACCTTTTTTATAAATAGGACTAATAAATGATTTTTTCCAAAACAGTGGAAAATAACTTTCGTTTATAGATTTATTAAACAACAAAGAGAGTGGTTGACACAAAATTGAACCGCATTGAGTTAACACTGCGGCAGGAATTCCATCAGGTCCAGCGCTAAAATCTTCATCGATCGAACTAATATATTTTAAAATATCCTCTGAGGTAAAGGATAAAGAGTCCAAAGAAACTCTGGGTGTAGAATTCATATATTCAAAATACCCCTCATCAGGATCAAAAGAATCCGAACAAAATGACTCTTTAAAAAGATTTGCAAATAAACTACAAATAATGACGGGATCGTCAGTAATTCCATCAACAGTTTTGAATGATGAAGGGAATCCATCGGATTTCTTCTTTGTGTTTATGAATCCCCAAAACTTCTTTGGATCAGACAGTATTCTCAGCTTTATATTGTCTAAATATTCATTATATAATGCAGCTGAGCTATTTTCAAATTCCAGAAACAAACGTTTGTAGGTTTCCAGGTCATTTGAGTCTAAACTACAGACATATTTCTTCCATGCCCTATTCCTGTTGTTGCGAAGAGTTTTTAAATCCTTAGTGTACCAAGGGTACGCACAGTTTTTCGCAAATTTGAGGCTATATGGTACGGACTGAGAGAACACAGTAAAGAGCTCCGTATAAAAAAAATTTATGGAATCATCAAGGTTATTTCCATTTAAGTACTCTAAAATAACATTTAGTTTGTTATGAAGTAAATGATTCAACTTCAAAAAGTCAGCTTTTTTAAAATTGAATTCATAAACCTTATCGATTGAACTCGAATTAACTATGCTCTCTCTGTCCGATTTATACCAAATGCTCAATGGTGGATGGTATTCATCAACATTAGTCAGAGCATGAAAGGCCCTCTTAACAATTACATTGTTGCTGTCGGTAGTTAAGACCAGGTCAAGAAGTCTTTCAAGACTATTATAAATACAACTAACTTGTTGTAAGTCAGAACATATATTGTCAACAAATATATGCTCTTGGCGAGTCTTCGAATTTGATGCACAAAAATATGTATCATCGTCGGAAGAATGCCATTTTAAGTCAGGCAGATTGAAATCGCCCAACAGTAAAATGTCGTCATTAACGTCAAGTAGATTTATTATATATTCTATGCAATCCGCAAGGCTTGCATAGACTTCTGCACTGCTCTTTGGGGGAACATATGCATTAATAACATATACATTGGAATTACAATGTAACACTTTAACGCATAAAAGTTCTATATTCGAAGAGCAAGGAATATCAATTAAGGAACTGACAAAAGAATTCCTTACAGCTACAAGGACACCACCACCAACAGCAGAAATATTGTCAGTGTGTCTGTCCCTTCTAAAAACTTGAAAACTATTGTCAAACAATTCCAAGTCAATAATGCTTCCATTAAGCCATGTTTCTGTTAACGCGATAATATCCTCAGAGAAATTCTGAGACGCCAAAAATATGTCGCGTGTTTTAGAACGTAATCCCCTTACATTTTGATAGTAAAGGGATAACCTATTTAGTTTTTTTGGGTCTGATGGGCGATTTTATTCGTCCTTCTAGACTTATTTTTAGGCGTAAACTCAGAAACGAGGATATTATCGGCCCACATTTTAGAGTTAAGAACAGATGCAAACTCTTCAGCTGCAACCGTTAGAATAAAGGAGGCGTGGGAAGGCTTGTTGCCAATTTTTTTGCATGAACAGAATGCATTTTGACTAAATAAAATATTTTGTTTGACAAACGTCAATACATTTTCAGTTGTTGTGTCGGGCTGAAGACGTGAAATAAATAAGAGTTTTCGCCTCGACACTGCCCTTAAATTAATTATTGGGTTATTGGGCTCAGTTGAAATTAGAATTGGTCTATTAGCCAATGGAGGAGTATAAGATGGCGGTGAAGAAATAATTGTAGCATTATTTATTGAAGGCATAGCTGAGGGCTGCTTAGCCTGAGGAGGGTTTGAAGACGTCTTGCGACGCTTATTATTTTTATTTTTATTCTTCCTCTTCTTTTTTGAAATATTCTGGTCTTCCTCAGACTGAATGTTTGTTTGCGTTCCGGAAGAGATTGTCTGAGACAAAGAAGGCGAGATGTTTTCCGGTGAAGAACATTCATCGTAGACGCTGATACTGGGTGTGGCACTAACTTCGCTAAAAAATGTAACAATTTCTCTAAAATTGTTATTTAGCAAGTTAAGACTTTCACCGAAAAGCTTAATTTTTGAATAAAGCTCATCTGGGGAAAGGGCCCTGCACGAAGCACAGTACCAACGAAGACCTGATCGTACAGACATTAAATCGTCTAAGCACGATTTGGAAATACCCGCACAATTCGCGTGAAACATTTGCCCACATGGGCCAGAACAACTGAACATGGGGTTCAGAATATTCTGGCTTCTGCAGAGCTCGTTCAAAGAACAAGCTGCAATATTTTCCACAGAAAAATAATCCATTGGCAAAATTGAGCAAGTACGAAATGTGCTTATAGGGTTAAGCTATTTTATGTACTGAGCAACGAAGTGAGTGCACCGTTAAGAAACAATAACAACACTCACTACGCTAAAAAGAAAAACAAAGCACGCACAAAGAGGAATTAAAAAAAAAACACATCAAGCACGCAAGCATGCAGTTTAAAAAAGCTAAACAGGAATTGTTTGTGTAACTAATTAATTTAAACAAATTTAATAAATATTAATTAATATTCAATAATTAATATAACCACTACAAATACAAACATAACACGCTGTGTATAATGTTAATTTAAAATTATTATCACAATTACCTGAAAGCAATGTACAATAATTACACTAACAAAAACATAGCAAAAATCACAAAAACAATAACACACAAACACTTCCGACACCGACTACCGATACGGTACCGATACGCAGAGATATCTGCAGTCCTGTCCTCAAGTGGAATTGATGTCACTATGATGGAGGTGGAAATGTCATACTAAACTTTCTGTACATATTCTAAACATGTCATTCTAAACATACACTTGAGTGGAACGAAATGTATGGAAGCAAAAAATCTTCATGGGCTTCATATATTTTTGAAAACTACGCGTAAAAAAAGAAATTTCTGCGTTTTTAGTTTTTTTTCTGCGACATAACTTTTGACTGCGTCCGAGGGTTTATCTATTGCATTGCCAGACTTATTTTTTTTTTCTGCCAAATATTTTGGCCGAATATTTTTGCTTTGTAATAACTAAAAATATTTTTATAATTCTTTAGGAAAATTTCAGTATAATACGATGAATTCCGTTCGAAATTTCATACTTGAAACACTTGTTGGTTTTGTTTTTTTCTTTCTTCTGTTCTTCCATAAGTTGGTTTTCACCCGTTGAAAACTTTATTCAAATGATAAATGCAGGGAGTCCGACAAATGATACAATTACAAGGTAAGCTCATTTTTAGATGGCTGCTAAATGAGCCCTTTTGCAACAACAAAGCTGTAGAAGCTACAAACGTCAAACGAAAAAAGCAGCAACAACAATTAGAAAAACTAAAAATTAACAGCTGATTTTGACAACTAGCTCACCCTGCTCTCCAATATGACCTTGTAATCATGTATCATGGTCTGACCGACATGGGTTGATAAAATCGTACATGTTGAACGAACTGGCAGAAAACTCAAACATTTTTAATTTTTACCTGACCGTTTGCTTTCGATTGATCATACATGATATAAAAAAACCAAGTTACGCTGGATATTTTCTGCGAGATTTCAGTCAGTATTGAATTTCTGTAGCTTTTCTCGACTAGATCGAAAATCGATTTAAGTATCTTTTATGTTATCCTGACGTTACTGAATCAATTACAGAATTATTATAATTCAGCAAAATGACATGAAAGAAATTTAATCAATTTTATACCTAGTCGTAAGAGCTACAGAAATGCAATGCTGACAGAAATCAGGCAGATAAACTAATGCGTTTATCTCGAACTTAATATTTCGTTTTTTTTTTTTACTGGCATAACGAAAGCCAGTACTAAATTTTATCATTTTTTGTACTTGAAACATTCGGCTTCGGCCAAAATTTAACATTCGGTCGGACACTAGTATAAGTTTTTAATTTCCATACAAATTATGTCCACCCAAGCCTTAGGTGATTTAACTATTGTTTTTTTTTTCTCGGTGTAGCATTACACGATTTGGTGTATAACGTATTTGTTTCTGTATTCACTACAAAAGTTCTAACTTGAGTTGCTGGCACTGTAAACGATAAGCCTTCGGGTATGCAATACTATTTTTTGACTTGCTTTCATTTCATTGGTTTCCTTAGGATATGCTCACATTTCATGTTTTATTGTGTTGTGTTGTGTGAAAATTTATGCCAGTGCCTCGTTAACTGCAAAACTAAAATCTTTATACCTGTATGTATGAGCAACAAAAAATAAAATGGTGAAATATGTACAAAAATTAATGAAAATTTCAATCAGTTATGAAAATTAATAACAAAAGCATCTCATGGAGTTTAACAAAATCTTTTTACTGTTGATTCAATACTGATGCAATTATTACAATCCACGCAAAACTTTCTTATGGATAACAATATCATAAAAATCACGACCTTGTAGTTCAGAAATGACTATTAACAACAGGTTTCTAAAGTTTCTGATTGTTGCCTATAATTTGTTCTCAATAGGTTCAATTGAAAATTTAAACTTTTTCATTCTTCCTTAAGTTGTATATTTAAATGTATTCTATTATATAAACTTGAGATTTTTTAAAGAATAATTGTTTTATCATAAATAATAAAACTTTGGTTTGTTATATTTTATTACTGGATATACCTACTATTCTAGAAAAACTTTTGAATTCTGAAAATTTGAAATACACTTTTATGCTTATTTATTGTAAGAATCATTTTGTTAATTTTTTGCTAAATATTGTTTTGTTAGGATATGTGAAAATCTCAAAAACATAATTTTTTCAAATAAATCAAGGGGTTTGAACACTAAAAATTTAAAAAAATCAAATTTTTTTCCCATAAATCAAACCTTTGCACACTTAAGAATATGTATTTCAAGTTTCAAAAAATATTCGAACCCTAAGCATTCAAAAAGAGCGCCAAATGTTGACATACCGACCGAGCGGTCTATGTCTTCTAAATATTTAAACGCCGTTTTCTCAAAATCTCAATTATTTTTACCGCGTTGACAGCATAATGGAAAGAGTTTTTTTCCAATCGACTTGATCGCAAAGGAATTTTGTAGAAAAAACGTATCTCTATGGCATGACATAGCCGTTTTTTTCATAATTTGCTTTTTGGCCAGTTTATTATTATATAATTCTTATGAGCAAGACTATTTGAAACAATTTTTTTTTTCTCAAAATCATATCAAGTAAAAAAAAAAAATTGTAATTTTTTAACCTGCTCTGATTAGTGAAAATAACATTTTTTCTAATTTATAAAAAAAAGTATAGTAACAGAAGTTCATCGTTTGAAAGCTTAAAGAGAAATGTATGTGTTTTTTTCAAGAGCCTATCTCCAATAAAAATTTAGATACGAAATTTTTCCAAAAATAAGAGCGAAAAGAGAAAATAAAATGTTCGTTTTTTCTAAAGTTAAGTCTTAATCCCCAAATATTATAAAAAAATGAATGTCTTGCAAATTAATCTAGAAGTAAAATCTTTCCACAGTGCAGCCTAAAGCCTATGAATGGTAATAATGACGACGACCCAAATGCCTGCACTTAGAAAAAAACCCATATCTGTTCTCCAGGAAAAAATCTCTATATTTGATAATAGTTCTTCAATAGTTCTAATAGTTCTTCAAAGTTCTTCAATTTTCAATTTTCAAATAAAATTTCCTACAATTAGAATAAATTTTCACATATTGGAAGAAATATTTCTTCACTTGTCGGAAATGAAAATATTTCAAGCTTCTAATAATGATAAGTAATTTTCTCCACTAAAATATTCTCATTTATAGATAAAAAATTCTCATTTATAGATAAAAACTTCTAGAAAATGAAAAGTTTTCTCTATTCTATAGATAAACAATTCACTACGCGAAATATTTTCTTCAATAAAAACAAATCGTTTCTTAAAAATAAAAGTCTTTTTCTCTAAGAACGATATATTTTTCTTATATTTCTCTTTTTCATGGAAGTTTTTACCATTTTGAGGGAATTTTTGGTATCACAATTAGAAAAACGCATTTTCTGGAGCAAACTCTATACCATTTTTCTCTTAATATGATGCATTTTTTATCATACTCCGAGAGACTTTTTTCTGAGTGTGTGTTCTGTGAGGAAACAGAAATGACCTCAATATATATTTTTATATATATATATATATATATGTATATATACAGTGACTTTTTGAATTTCCAGTGTAGTTACTTTAAATGCAACTCTGGTCTTGTCAACAACCAGCTGTTAATAAACTTTTGTCAAATTCACATGTTTCTTTGGCTTTCCATCACGCTTAGAACATCCTACATGTGTTTCACTTGATTGACCTTTCCTTCTCACTAATCTATCACCCCATTCCGAACCAAGGCAGACTTGATTGAATAGGTATTCCACCTGAAATCCTTGGTTGAAAAGCTAAAAAAAAAAAAAAATGGGGACTCTGCACTATCAATTTCAACGGTTGAAAAGAACTAAATTCCAATGTGGTCATACCGCACTAGTAGCACTGAACGTTCAGGTCGTCCAAAAGAGGTCGTCCAATCATCAGAAATCGTCGACAAAATTCACGAAATTGATACGACACGATACTAAGATAGTTGAGAGAAGATGAAAATATTTCATCTTCTATCGGATATATCGCACGACGTTGAATTCGGTCTAGAAGCTTCAAGTAAGGTCTTGAAGCTCCTACCCAAATGTGCGAAATCTACGACGAAATAAGTGTCTGGCGACGGAAAATAAAAGAATTCAGTAGTTGTTTGACTAATATACAGAGTTACGTAATGATATCTCATAAAAAGTCCTAAAAGCATTGTTCATGAAACGTCAATTTCATTATTTACAAAAAAAAAAACAAAAAAAAAAAAAACTATGCCAGAAATAATATTAAAAATATTTTGTGGACCACACATTGATATACTAGGTTTCCCGTTCCTTAATCATACAGCTGACACACATTCAGCTGTACCATCGCCTTAGTGACATTGTCAACCACTTGCCCATAGCTGGACATCGGGCATGTTTGTGTGTATCAGAAAATGAATACCAAGAAAAAGAACCCAACGCATCGTTGGATTCAAGTTTTGACTTGGTAACGATGTTATTTCGCAGTTTACATTGAGACTAACAAAGATTAAACTAAACTATGAGCTGTGGGAGTGTTAGAGAGAGTGCGTGCGTGAGTGTGTATGTGAAGTTACAACAGTGACAGCCGTTGACAACTGATAAAAAAAATGTCATTCTTACTAAGATATCCTTAGTTAACAGACCCAACATGAGCCAGTGGGAGTGGTGAAGAGTGTCGAGAATAGCTGGTCACTTCCATTTCACAGGCATAATACAAACGTATATGTTGTCAGTCAAATTGTACGCCATGTTTGCGTCGATAACAGCGTAAAACTGTCATGTTGTGGTTTTCGGCTGTGGTACAATGTTGCCCACACACCAGTACAATGTGACGAGGAAAAACCCAAATACAACAAAGTTGGATTAGGACATAAAAATGTCAACTGAGCGCACACAACTGACAGTGTTGTTGATGTTAAAGCAAAATATGTGGGAATATGAAACAACCGCTATGCCAGAGAGAACCCTGAGAATTAAGCCAATTATTGAACGATAAAGCAAAAAAATTTAGTTTATCTACCCAATCCTAAGACGAAACCCTTCAACACATTAGCAAAAACTGATGATTTTAATACAAACTCGTTTCAAATAAAAAAAAAAACAAAACAAAAATATAAAAAAAGGAAGAAAATCCACTCCAAACTCATAGTTTAACAATCAGAAGAAATTCATGAATAGCAAATAGAAATATATTTATGCCCAGCAGCAGTGGGTGAGGCATGAACTCTAGCAGTTTAACAGAACAGCATCATCATAAAACGATCTAACATGCAATCTACTAGATACTTAAAATATTTGCCAGGAAAATAGTAAAAAATTAAAAAGAAAATTCCACGGTCATGCATACAACTTGAGTAGAGAGTTAAGACCACCCACAAAAAGAAAATGGAATATTATCGTTACACTCGTATTATTAACAGATCGTTATTGAAATAAATTATGTGGTAGTAATAGGAATATAATTATTATTTTCCAATAAAATCCTACAGGTTGAAACATGTGAAGAGGTGTATTTGAATAATGTAACCATTGGGAATATTCTATTTCAAGATTACAGTTTGGGATTCTATCTCTTTTTCGGTATTGCTAACGATTTTCTTTCAATTTGCATGTAAATTGAAACATTTGCGTGTCGAAAAATTCTCATCAAACACAGGCTCCCTCTTTGAATATTCATTTTATCAAATATCTATATATTTTATATAAAAAATATAACAAAAGTTAAATGCTTAAGAACAATTTTCAGCCAATATTTTTTAAGGACTTAGCTAAATTTTTAACCGCAGATCCAACAAGTTCATGATATAATAAATTTTGTATATTTTTACATTTATCTTTTTACCTGACTGCAACCTAGGACGCCCCTGCATGCAACATTGTTGTTTTCCATTGTTTGGTTTACACTGACCAACATATAATCTACAATGTTGTTAAAGGAGTGGAAAACACATTAAAACCAGCACTTTATAAATAAAATAGCCAGAAATGACGTTCTATGCGATTATTTAACTCACCACACTTTCCATTGCATTCTGTCTTCTTCCATTCCAATCCATTGTCTTCTTGTTTGGATTGTTGTTTGTCTTTGGATTTGAATACCATTGGTAAGTCCGTTAAGTTTTGATTCATGCTGATTATTCTTCCACCATGAAAAGAACTTTCCACTTTTAACTTTTAACTTTTACTTTTAACTTTTAACTTTTAACTTTTAACTTTTAACTTTTAACTTTTAACTTTTAACTTTTAACTTTTAACTTTTAACTTTTAACTTTTAACTTTTAACTTTTAACTTTTAACTTTTAACTTTTAACTTTTAACTTTTAACTTTTAACTTTTAACTTTTAACTTTTAACTTTTAACTTTTAACTTTTAACTTTTAACTTTTAACTTTTAACTTTTAACTTTTAACTTTTAACTTTTAACTTTTAACTTTTAACTTTTAACTTTTAACTTTTAACTTTTAACTTTTAACTTTTAACTTTTAACTTTTAACTTTTAACTTTTAACTTTTAACTTTTAACTTTTAACTTTTAACTTTTAACTTTTAACTTTTAACTTTTAACTTTTAACTTTTAACTTTTAACTTTTCAGTTTCACCTCTCTTTTTCTTCCATTGAACTTTGATTTCAATATTGTCCTGGTAACCTTCTGTCTTTTTTGAGGCAGAAGGTTACCATCTCTAAATTCTAAGATAAATTCCAATTTTTTTAAAAATTAAAAATAAGAGTAGCAAATGGGATTGTTAAGTCATTTTGTTGATATTGTTGTTGTTCTTGTTCTTGTAGCTGTTGTTGTGTGTTTGGCCGTGTTTGTTGACCACGCCAATATGTTGCACCATCAAAATACAGCCAAGTGCACAACAAAACATCAGCAATTTTCGCCTGAGTACACTACATAAATAATGCATTAACCAGGCAATTATGTTCATGGACATAATTACAACAAAAACCTGCAACACTAACAACAACAAGGAAAACGTTAACAAGAGCTAGTTTACAACCAACAAAAAATAAAAAATTCAAACAAAATGAAACCCTCAAGTCGTACAGTGAAGGTGTCTTTGCGTTGCAACCGCCGGGACCGCCCTCAATTTAAACACGATAAGAAGTTCCAAAACATGATTCGTTTTTCATGTTTTCAAGGCCAATACATAGTGAGTTTTTTGTAAGTTATAATATATTGAAAAAAAAAGAAATCGGAAAAAAATAAAACAAAATACTAGAAACTCTTGCTGAGTGCACGTTAAAGTTCTAATCCAGTTAATGGTGAGGAAACGGCTGAGCTTGTTCTCAAGCTTCTCCTAAGATTGCATGTGGAGTCAGCTCCCTGCTTACATGTGACTGTGTTTGCCTTGCTATCCATACATCATGTTAATTTTAATCACGAACAAAATCTCTGCGAGTACATGATGCATTATGGATGGTAAGAATTGGAATGTAAGTCGATGTTAACTGTCGGATGAGACACGCAAGTCCTTTTTTCTTTCCAAGGCTGTAGAATTGCTTGGCAGTACTTTTGAGTGCTTTTAATTAGTCTTAAAGAGCGAAGTTAGCCTCTAGTGCAACACTTGCGTTTTTTGTTTTAAAAGACAAGATCTGAATGAGTGTTATTTAAGAGCTATTTCTTACTTTACCATAAAATCAAGTTTAATGCTCATGGGAATTAAGTTTATTGAAGTTTATGAGCAAGAAAACAGTACATTTAAAAAAATCATATAAATATTGGAATATTCATTTTTGTTTCCAGATACAATTGAGTGTTTCGTCATCACGTCATAACTCTTTTAAAACCTTATTTTCAAATGCCAATTATACTCAAAAATGGGTTATAAGATAGATTCCTTAATCATATTGGAAGCATTGTACTGCTTTCTGTTTTGAAAAGAGTTCGAAATATTTTTGAAAATAATTTATTTTTCTGAGAATTTGGCTTCGGGTTTTCCCTATTTCGGAAAAGTTCTATAATTATTTTAAGTAAAAGTAAAATTCTGCCGAAATAACCAAACGTAAGATTTTAAACTGGAACTATTTTTTGGAATGTTTTGAAAACTTGAGTTGAAACGGTAAATTTTCGAAATTATGGAAATTAATTCGAAGCAAAGTCTTATATTTAGTATACTTCAAAAATTATACTCGTTAGAAAATTATTGAAAGAAATGCAAGTGTAGGAAACCTTTCGTAGGGTCTACATGGCATTATTAAGAAAAGAAACATAAGAAAAATGACTTGCAAGCCATCTGACTTGCAATTTCAAGTACTTCCTCTCTTCTGCAGTCGCATTTCAAATCAAGCAGTGTACTTAACGAATGTTTTGATGCATTCACACGCCGGACGGACGAATGAACAAAATAAAACCAAAGGATAGAAAATAAGAAAACGGAAGCAGATCCCAACTAAAGTATGAGGGTTGCCTTTTAAGTCTTGCGCCTGTGAAAAACAATGAAAAAACAGTGGTTAAGCAGTGAAAATGTTTTTATTGTTTTGCAAAATATTCTCCAAGATAATCAATCCACTTTTGCATCGTTTGAACCAATTTTTGAAACAGTTTTGCCACTCTGAAATTGGTACTGCCGAAACCAGGTTTTTGAAGGCCTCAACGGGCGTAGAAAAGCGCTCGCCATTCATTTTTTTCTTAATATGAGGGAACGAAGTTATATCGTTGGATGTCTGGTCGGGTCTGTAAAGCGGATGGCCCATCAATTTCATGTTTTGAGTGCTCAAAAAATCTATTGTTTGAGCTAATGTGTGGGAACTAGCATTGTCGTAATGGAGGATGATCTTACTTCGGTTGTTGGCTTTTCTCAATTCTGCGTAGACTTCCAGCAAACAAATAAATGGTTACGTACCATTTAGTATTAATAGTTCTCCGTAACTCAAGGGGTATAGTGGCGACATAATCGTTTTTTCTGAGAAAGCTGGGAGTTATTAGCTTAGATGTGCTCCGTCCGCGGAGAAATTATGTCGGGTTTTGCTCACTTTGAACGACCCATAATTTGGATTGGAGCTTTGTTTCGGACCAACAAGCGTAGATCCATAATTTGCCACCTGTGGAGATGTTGTAGACGTGTTTCGAACTGCGCCGGTTGCATTTTTTTCAGCATTTCCTTGCATCGACACGATTCTTTTTTTTGAGCAACCGTCAAATAATGGGGTCAATGGGAACAGATCTTTCTGGCGCCTAAATGTTCATGTCAAATCGAATGTATGTTAGTCCCACCAGTCGCGGATCTTCATACGGGCTGAAAGGTATATAAGCGAGAGGAATAAGTTTAAGAGGAAACAGCAACGTGTAGCAGACAACCAAAATGTATTATTTTATGAAGAGTACACTAAGTTCCTTAATAATTTAAGTTCCTTAAATCCTTAAATCCTTATCCTTAAAATAAAGTTCATAAGCAGAAAAATTAATTCTGAAAGAAATGCAAACTGGACAAATCTCTTAACTAGCATAAGGCCTGGGGACAAGCGGTTTTGGAAACTAAGCCAAAGCTTGAGATAGAAACGGAACAAACAAATACCTATTCTTAATGGTGGAAATAACTTGCCCGATTTTCCTGAGTTTTGGCAATAGATAGATACCATTAACGTCCTTTTGTAAAAAATTGGGCGATATTCGACAAAGAGGCGTGTCACTCTTCGAAAAAAACTGTATTTCAGTTAATATTGACACTAGGGTACTGAAATTTACAGTAAAAATACAGGGGTAGGTACAATTATTACAAATTACGGTCTATAAAGTGGGGGTTATTTGAAAAAGGGGTGTGGAAATATTAGAAAAACACTGTATATCGAATAATGTTAACACTAGAGTACTGAAATTTAGTACATGGGAAGGCAGAGTTACTAAAAAATACGGTAAAAAAGTGGGCGTTATTCAACAAAGGGGTGTGGCAATATTATAAAAATACTATATCTCAGTTAATATTGACATTAGCGTTCTAATATTTTGTATGCATATAAATGGGTAGATAGAATCATTACAAAAGTGGGCGGAATTGTTCATAGGGTGTGGAACTTTAAGGAAAGTAGTATAAATTGGATAATATTGATACTTGTAAACTGAAATGTGGCACAGGGCTAGGTAGAATCATTATAAAGTACGATCGATAAAGTCGACGGGATTAGAAAAAGGGCGTCGCACTTTAATAAAAATTGTGAAGAGACAGAAATGGAAAATACCCAAAAAACTTTCAGGAATTAATAAAACAAATTTATTATGAACAAAGTTTCATGTTTGAAATTTTCCTCAAAAATACTATGACATAAATATTCTCTAAAAAGGAAGAAATAAAAACTTTTTAACAAAAAAAAAAAAATAACAAAAGTCTTCAAAATCACTAAAAAGTAAAAAATAATTTTAAATAACTCCTTTCCCATTAATTTCTTGGTCAAATTTTAAAAGTTATTTTTATGTATTATAATATTAGAAATCTTGTCATTTCCATTTTTTCTAATTTGTTTTATTATCATCAATATATTAATTGCTTTATGAACATGAACAAATTTATGAACAAAAGCTTTGAAGTCGGCGCTTTGAAACACAAACATGGTCTTTTACCATCCCTGCACTATTTTAAACTTTTTATTTGATGCTATGCTGCTTTGGTGACACTGTAGTAATCTTAAAAGCTTTGTACACATAAACATTCTCACTAGACTGGTTTGGGTGAGCTTGTAAAGCTCATATTGAATATGACATAGTGTGTAACAGCTGCACAAATAATGCATGGAATACATTGGCTACATTCAGCGTACTCAACAATTGCCAACGGAAAGAAAAAATCGCTAAAAAGCTTTTATATTCATAAAGTCAGTAATGTTTTTATGATTATAAAACAAATTGGAAAAAATAAAAATATAAAGATTTCAACTTAGTAAGATTAGCGCCGACTTTAAAGCTTTTATGTCCATAAAGCAATTAATATATTGATGATAATAAAACAAATTAGAAAAAATGGAAATATAAGATTTCTAATATTATGATGCATAAAAATAACTTTTAAAATTTGACCAAAAAATTAATGGGAAAAGTTATTTAAAATTATTTTTTACTTTGTAGTGATTTTGAAGTCGGTTTTTTTTTTTTTTTTGTTAAAAAGTTTTAATTCAGAAATTGTTTGACTTTTTCCCTCTCCTTGCTCACATAAAGGTTTTTATCCCATTTTTTGCCTTTAAGAAAAAAAAATTGATGTTATGTAAATCGTTGTATTAATCTAGCTAAATCTAGGAAAAAAAACTTAAGTGATTCCTATATAATGTGTACTTTAACCCCCCTTCATTACCCTTTCACCTCATACTAGCCTACTTGACAATTATATATAAATATATATTTGTTATGAAAAGAGTTCATAATGATCATTTAAATAAAATTAATGAACGCTAACTATCTATTCATCCTTAATGTTGCCATACAATAGTGCCACCGCGCTTTGCAAATCTGAGGGAAGATTTAATTTTTTTTTAAGTAAAATTCACTGTATGTCTGTCTGCTTTTGTATTAGCGGTCAATATCAAAGGAATATTCAACATCAATGCATATAAAAATAATAATAATAAAGTGCAGAAGAGCAGCAGCAAGGATTGTTTGAAGTTCTTTAGAAGCTGCTATTAAGTGAATATGTAGTGCCTTCAACACATCAACAACAACAATAACGAAAGCATCAATAGCACTTATTATAGGACCATGAAGTACAATTATTTAAGCATCAGCCATTGTGAGCGCGAGAACAATTGCCACAATTTTCATGAAACATCCACTAAAGTACAGCGACTAAGACGATGACGACGACGACGACGACGCAGACGAAATTCTGGAATGTGCAGCTGAAACCTTACTTTGCTTCGGATCAAGTCATTCCTACGTTACTAAAGCTTGAAAATTATGAAACTCAGCTAGATAATATTTTAAACTGAATTAACTTTGCATGTTGACTGAACTAGAAACATGCGGGATTCGAATAAGTTTAAGCCACATGTTATCCTGTTGCACAGCGAAGACTTGGTTCATTTTGCTCTATACAGTGGCTCGCATGCGCGCCAGTGCTGAAACCCGAATGACAGGTGTTAATTAAGCTAATTAGAGGTTAAATGATCAGCCTTAGACACACGATATGCCAGACAGACGCTGTTTTGTTTAGAAATATCAGGATAGTTTCAAAGCGGATGTGCGCCAAACACAGGGCGATTTTTTTTTTTCGCTAACTCAAAGTTGCAATGACCCAGTAGGCAAAAATTTGTATTCTTATAATAATTTCGACTTCTACCTGCATGAACACATGAACACATAGAATGAGACCTTTAGCAACAAACAAGTCAACAACAAACATATTCAGAGCAAATATCAATTCAAATTAAGCTCAAATGAATAGATATCATTGGGGAGGAGCTGCTTAATTAACAGAAAATACAAAAATCTCAACAAATATACCAAAGTGCCAAGTCGGTGCCAACATCACCATCATCACCACAACAGCAACAACAACCACAATGAACAAACCGACCGCGACCAGCTTCACAGTCGTACATGTTATAAAAATTTCATCAATCGGAATTTAGCTCCTTGCCAACTAATGCGATACTAAAAGAGAAAACCATTTAGCATGGTTTAAGATAGGGTCCATAACCGAAGTTTGCCAAAGGAAGCGATTTCAGTGAGTTGCCACACGCAAGGTGATGCGAACCACAACTGGTAGCAATGTACGGTGTTGCCACTTAGATTGCAATGTGTTTAGGTTGTGCTGCAGTCCTTTGTGCCAGCTCTTTGTGCCAGCCAGCCAGCTGCTGTTGTTGTAGAGCGATTTTTCATTAAGTTTCGATAGATGCAATCGAATGGCTGGAATGATGTAGCTAGGACGGTGTGGTGTAGGGTAGGGTGCAGTGCTACGATTCGATTCACTTCGATTGGATTTTTGGACTTAGTTCAGGTTCGCATGTCTATTAAGTAATTTTAATTGCCTTTGCGTGTTTGTTGAACTTTTACACGTTTGCGGAATGCTACACATGCGTAGTTAAGAAGTTGCAAGCATGTGTTGACGACAGCAGGTCGAAGTGTGTGGCATTTGAAAGGCTTAGGGGGCCTGAAGGGTTAAATTGAGATCAGGAAAATGTCATTAAAGGAAAAGATGTGACTAAGGAAAACATAAGTTTTAGTTAATTTGGTTTAAAATTACTCAGAATAAGTAATTTCTCCCTGGAATATTTTTTTTTTTTTTTTTTGTAAATTATGAATTTCTTATAGAATTATATGCTATAAATATAATTTTTATTAAAATTTCTACCATTAGTACGTTCACTGTCCAAGCATATTCCAAAATGTTTCCTCACACATCCCCATACAAAAAAATTGTATAATAAGTTTATTTATTTTATAATTCTTAAAAAACATATTTTTTAAGAATTATATTGTGAGCTTAATGCCAAATAATTCATGAAGCAACAGGTTGCTACAACAACAACGTTCTTTGCAGAACTAAACCAAGCTGACTAGACCATGGTTTCGTCGGACGCTACTCCGACTCATCAGTAGTCTCAGTGGTTCTAGCAGTCCACTAACTTTGATAAGCTAATAAGCGTAAGAGCAATAAAACCAAAGTGGAATTATAGAAGCGCCTAAACTTTATCAAAGCAATGTTTTTCTACTCTTTTGCTAGTAGCAAAATTTCAAAAAGTTGACTGCATTGATTCTGCAAAGATTTTGTTGTTGCGCTTTTTTTGTTTACTTCTTTATCACGTATCAATCTAGGCTCCAACATTTTGTTGGTATTAAACCATAGAAGGCGTGAAGAAGGTTTTTTTTGAAAGCAGATGTTCATTATATGCGCAAACATATAATATTTCATCATGTTTTCGTAGGTCGGGCTCGCACCAGTTTACATGAGTTATAAAATTGTGGCATGTTTTTTATATAATAAGTTTATTTATTTTGTAATTCTTAAAAAACATATTTTTTAAGAATTATATTGTGAGCTTAATGCCAAATAATTCAAAAATTGTATGTTCATATATGGCTCATAAGTTCATACATACATTCATATGCATGTGCACTAGACCGTACCACCTCCTATGCAAAAAAAAAAAAGTTCGCCGTATACCAGTGAATATGACGTATGTTTGCAAGACAATTACGAAAAAAAATTCTTTTTTTTTTTACCGAACGTAGGGGTAGCGCATTGACATATAACTTCATATCTCTGGTGTTAACATTCGGATTTTATTGTTTGGTATATTAATGTTTTTTTATTAAAGAGACCAATATGACTTCTATAGAGGTCATTGACCTCAGGTGTACCGTTCTAATACTTATCCTCCAGATCTCAGTTTCTACCATCTTAATGTGCCACCCTAATATTAAAAAAATAAAGCTCTTAAAATATCATTAGCTAGACAGCTCCAAACATGGAGCAATCACAAACAGAGTAGACAGCTGTTCGTTATCCCAAACACGAACTCATCTATAGTCTTGAGTGATTCTTCCTATGATCCAAAAGAGTCTAAAATTTTTTGGCTTTAATTAAAATTAATATCATATACATGAGTAATATTCTTCTATTTAAATAAGTAAATTTTTGGTCTCATCGTATTTAGTAAAATAAAATAAATAAATAACTGGCCATTTCAGCCCTTGAAAGAACTTAGACCTAGCTTCTTATGATCGTATCGTATATAGTAAAGAAGTTTTTATTGGACTTTACTCCTTAAGAATCGATTTTCATGGCATGAAAAATAGATGGTGAGTGAAATCGAGTGTTACCTCTAAACTTTGCGTAGTTGGAAAATTTTAGTAATCTTGGGAATTATCAGTGTTTTGATCAATCAACTACAAGCAACAAATTGGTTTGTGAATTTGCTAAGATGAGTTATCGATGTAATAAAATGAACGCGAAGTTGTGGTGAATAACGAGTGTGTAGCGAAGTTCACTTTGTGCCAAAAGGAAACTTTTCAGTAGTGGTAGGATAAAAAATAATGGCTACGTTCAGCAATCACGACTGTTGTGCAACTGTTTTGCTCAATATGTTGAGTAAATGTATCAGAAAAATAAAATGATACCAAAAACTGACAGTTCTCACAACATGTTGAGCTGATCAGAAATTGATACTTATGCGTTCAGCAGGCAAACACTTAACAGTTGCACAACAGTTGTGATTGCTGAACGTAGCCAATGAGTCACTTAATTGGAAGTTGTCACATTTTTTAACGCATTATCCCAGTCGACAGTATGAGGGATCTATGATTTTAAATTAGTAGAACTTATAGGTAGAATTAGTATTTATAACAGCTGTTCCTATTAATCGTAGATTCGCAACAGTTAGTCTGAATCGAAATAAATCGATTCGTGTTAAAACAAACCATTTTCCACTAAAAACAGGCTGCTCATTGAAAATTCACAAATCGTTTTTAGGGATTTTTGTTGAAACCTTCTGTAAATACAGTAGGATACATTTGCAACCTTTGGCTTGCAACGTAGCTTAAGTTAGGGTCACGATTCAAAAAGGACTTCTTATTATACCTACTGATGGGCATCAACGGTTTTACTATGCAAGGCGTGAAAATTAAACAATGCTTTCATAACAAAAAGAGTTTCTACTGACCTAGTAGAAGAGCTGACCACTTTCTACTGAATATATTGATCAGATTATACTCCAAAAAAACAGTAGGGGGCATATGACGATCTTTTCTCTAAATTGTTAAAGTCTCCGGACACATCTGCGAGACCTCCGTGATAATATAAAAAAAACCAAATAAATTGGCCATTTCAGCCCTTGTGGTTATATCCACCGCAATTTTCGTAACGGTAAACAAATTCTTATGATCACAATTTATATATCAGTCGGCCAGAACGTTGAAGATATGAAAATTCGTTACAAAATGGTTTGCTAATTAAAAACCATGAGGCGAACTCATGGAAAATTCATGGCAAATTCAATGACATGAAATTAAGAGGTCTGAACTGATAAGATTTTTCGTTAGAGGAGCAATTGGACTGTATTCCTTTGAAAATGCTGCTGGAAATGCGGTTATCAACAATGGATTCAGACCGAATTTGAAGGCATGGTCAGAACCACCGAGATATTGAGATTTCATGAATCGTGACTTCTTTTTTTAGATTTTTTAAAAGCTACACTTATGATCCGCAGACTTTTCTATTTCCCATAGTCCCAAGGATGAGGATAAAGATACGTTGGCACGTGATAACCTTCTGGTGTTTCCAACAGACAGCCAACAGTATGTTTAGTTTTATCTAAAATCGTTGTACACGCAGTTTGTAATTGATGTGCGGGAACAAAACGGACTCATTGGGTGCCATATCAGAACTGAACGGTATATGAACCATTAATTCTATGTTTTGAGTGCTCAAAAACGCCTCAAGCTCGCATTATCTTGATGAAGAATAATTCTTCATCAAGAATATATCTTATTTTTCTACGTATCTCATGTGGTACCGTGATAAACAGTGAAACAAATCATATTTTTAAAATCACAAAACCATTTAAATTTGTGTTTTTTATGAAAGATTGCAACATTATTAGCAAATACTAACGTTTTATTTCTTACAAGCACTTTTAAATCTATATTTTACTTCGTGAAGAAACAATAGGGCTGTTCACGATCTGGTATAAACAGTCTTGCATCCTAGAAAGTTTTAATATCAAAGCCACATTTGCAATCATAACAGCCAATTATACTCAATTTTATTTGCTATGACTTTGGATGAATGCTATATTGAAAATGATCTCACTTCAATAATAGAAAATACTAAAAGTAGGTACTTTATAAAAAGTTTTCTTATAGTAATTTGACATAAAAAAAATTATTTGACAGTTGAAAGTTAAAATTTAAAGAACAAAGAAAATTAAAATTATTTTGAAAATGGAATGTTAGAAACATAATAATCTAACAGGAGAACCTATAAAAAGAAATATGTAAGGATAATTTTGAAGAAATAGTTGAGTTAGAGGTAAGTAGATACCTCGACAAAACCGGTGGCTATGATTGATATAAATGTTCAATGTCGATTGTGTTTTCTTGCCACTATTGCATAGTAAACCTGAGTAAAAACATTCTATGGCAAATGAATAAAATTGCATAATTTTGCGAGCACATTTACACCAAATCGTGAATAGCGCTAATATTTCATTATAATTTTTGTAAAATATTATTGAAAATAAAGCTCAAAATTTTGAATTTGAAACGCAACATCTGTTTAAATTGTAAATTTTACCTGGTTTCATATGAAATCTCATCTATTTAGGACGATTTTTCTGAAAAATCGTAGAACGAAGCTCTGATGTAAAAAACTGCTCATCAGTTACTGAAAATTGTTTCAATGAGCTTATCGATTAAAAAAAAGAAGTTAAATGTATTCTGTGTCAAGTTATCTTGCATCAGAGGAAGAATTAAGAGAAACATTTTTCTCTAATGATGCAAAATCTTGTCATGTGTGACAACTACATGTCAATCGCTCCATTACGGAGCAAAGGAACATGTTCCTGCTGACAGGTAGCGGCACACTGCACAAACACACTCCACTCGATCACTCACTCACTCACTCACTCACTCACTCACACACTTACTCAGTCATTCACTCATTCGTCTAAGTGAGCAAGCAACCAGCAATCAAACGATTCCATCATGTCGAAATTCCAACATTTAGTCTCTAATGAATGCAAACTTAATTTAAGTAAATAGAAACTCAGGAAAATGCAAACATTCCAAAAATGCCAGAAAGCAAAGACCACGATGAGGTGGCGGCAATGGTGGTGTGATGAATGAAGACAGTGTCAATGTCACAACAAGCATTCTGCAGTCTATTCAGATGGCGTTGGTGTTGTTTACTTAGAGCTTAACTTGCGCTCATGAATATCGAGTTTGAGTATCTTACTGTGGACAAAATGCAAACTTAATGGATTTTGCCACTAATGCGAAAAAGTAAACAACCAACATTCCTCAAGTGCCGACGAACTCAACATAAATGCTTTGTCCCTACCAACTGCATTTTCGAGTGATAGATGGAGTTTGACGGACTGAAGGACGCTCGACATAAATAAATTAAGACACACTTAAATTCAGCTCGAGTCGGTAACTCAATTTAGCGCAAATGTTGCATTGCATTTATTGCTGCAGCATGTTGTGTCTTAATGAAGCGAAGCGCGTGTTAATGCGATAAATCTTGTGTTGCCGCTTGTTATTGTTGTTGTTATGGCTAGTGGAGTGTGTTGTTGTTGTTGTAACAGAAGTGATTTGTCACCGCATGCGTTAAATTACTTTAGTAACCATTTTGCGCTTGGTGGTGCATTTGCTATACTCCTACCTTGGTAGTCAACACAACAGCCAATATCAACATGAATTGGGCTGTTTGTGGAAAACTAATAAAATTCAAATGATTTACAATTGACAGCAAAGAGAGGGTGCGGCCAAGTTCAATTTAGATACACACACACACACCCACAAGAACATACAGGGATTTGCTCTGAGCTGTTTGACTTATAAATGATTTATAAGACTTTTTCTTGAAGCCGCTCTTTCGATTGAACGTTGCGCAGGCGCAGTTTAGAGGTGGTGCTCTTAGGTTAATTTAATGTCATGCAGTATTTTATTGATACAACAAATAAACAAAAAAAAAAAAAAAACAAAAGTGAACCAGATGTTAAAAGGCATGTAATTATTACTGTTGTTTGTGCATAAAGCTCCTCTATTTTTGGTATCCCCAACGTGTGCATCAAGTGCGCCATGGGATAAGAATTATTCTAATGGTGTGATTATTACAGGGTGGTGTACGTTTTATACGTTACTTTTCAATGTGAAGTTAGGTACGCCATTAATTTTTCTTCAAAAACTGAAAGTTATGATATAGTCGATGTATTTTTTTAAAAAAGTGCCATTTTCAACTTTTTGGAAACTTGAACGGTAAAATGATACGTTTTTTTCTCACCTTTTGCAAGGCAGTAGTTCCCTAGTTTTTCTCCGATTGACTGGACTATATTAATTTATAATTTTAAAAGCTCCTATTCATATTGATTATATATTTTTTTTTTACAATAATATATATGTGTTATTATACTGAAGACGTCACTTTGTAAGGAGCAAGGCGTGGTTCTGATTCGACTTTCTCGGGGGAGGGGGCTGGATTATGAACCCGGTTTTGTTTTTGGGCTCTAACTTTTTACAGAACAAAGATATCGAGTAATCCCAGATACCGTTGGAAAGGTAAATAAACAACGCAATTTTTTATACCGACAAATTGACATTTTGAATAAAATTTAACTGTCTACTGCCAATTTTCTGAAAACGTGCTTTTTTTATCTCAAAAAAAAAGGATGGGCTGTGAACCATCAGGCAAATCCCAATAAAAGTCGAAAAATACGAAGTAAAACACCAATAATTTTATGATAAGTTGAGATGTTATTTATTCAGAAGGCCTCAAGAGGTAAAAAAGTTATCACGACTCCACTTCGGCTAAAAAATCGTAATGTATGGACAGTACAATCATAATTTTCTTCATCTACATCCAAATCGGTGTCGCAATGTTTGCATGTGAAATACGCCCTTCACCATATTGGCGCACTTCAAGTGAATAGGCCGGCCACATGTGTTGCATTCCAAGGAGTTTTTGGGTGTCAGTTCTTTAGACAAAAACCTCAAACAAATGGTGTAAAAATCAATATGCTCATCATATGGTTTTGATGGTTCTTTTGCCTTTTGCTGACGCTTGGATGGTGCTGGTTGTGCCTTCTTCAGTGATGCTTTTGCTGGTAATTTTGACTTTGCTGCTGTTTTTCCCTGCTTCAGATCATCAACATTTGTCTGGAGATGTCAGCTCACAGCTTTCCTTTGCTTTTCGCAAAAGTTTTCGCAGTCGATTTTCAAACACGATGTCTGTCGCTGGCACAAGCAATACATCTGTACACTTCGGTGTGACTGCAAAATTGAGTCAAATTTAGCTCGAATTACCCGAAAATATCCGGGTATCCGGATATTACCCAAGTCATTTGAGCTACCCGGGTAGCCCGCTTGCTCGAAAATCGAGATTTCTACAGTAAGGGAAATAACGCATATTAGTATAAATTTTATTTAAATATTTACGTGGATAAATCGAATGTTTTCCTTACAACTCGTTTTTTTTCCGTATTTGAATTTTATTTATAACACACACGTACACACATATTCCTTACAAGCAAGCATCAACAGCAACGCACACGTGCACACATATTCCAACAAGCAGCAACAGCACGCACTCTGTTCCTGCAGTTTATTTCTTGCAGTTGCAGGTTTCTTATAGTTCTCATTAAGTTATTGTTGGAAGGGTAATATAGCCTGGATATTTGGCCCAGATTCTGTGCGAATGCGATGGTTGATCGTATGATCAACTCATGCAAGGTGTGTGTGACAATCAGACATTTTCTCAAGAATGTCTTGCACTGATTGTCATTTGCCTGCATACTTTGATTAATATTTTGTTTTCAACTGTTTCCTTCTCTAATTTAAACAATTTTTGACGTTTGGTCGAAAATTTGTCAAAAATAGTATAAATTTGAGAATGAAAGAAATAAAAAAGAAAATAAAATATACAAGCTATGGCATTTGATGGACGCAGCTCGTAAGCAATATTTAAATATATTGCTTTTTAATTTAAATATTTTTATATAAATTTTCTTTAAATGCGATAGTTTTATTTTCAAATAGTAAATATTTGAAAGATATTTAAAAAATTCGTGCATAATTTTAAAGAATTTTTTTAATTTTCTTCAAATATTTTAATATTTTATTTAAATAAAAAAGTAATTAAATAAATTTTAAATATTGACATAGTCGATTTAAGGAAATGCGTTATTGGTGCAAAAATGCCTCGCTTTTTCGATAAATTAAAATAGTTTTTGGATAAATTTAATATTTTTTTCCCTTAGTGTACTATTTTCAGATACAAAATATAAAATAATCTTATATATCAAGCAAAACTTTCTAATTTTCGAGCAATTAATTACTTGAATCAAGCAAATTCTTCTCTTTATACGAAAAATCAAAGTATTCTTATAATGAGAAAATTGTTTATTTGGATGAAGCAAATTGTTCTCAAATCAAGTAAATTATTCTTGTTATCAGCAATTTGTTTACTTGAATCAAGCAAATTTTTTCTCACTTCAAGCAAATATTAAACTTGAATCTAGAAAAAATATTCTATAGTTTTAAGCAAATTTTTCTTGAATTAAACAATAACGGCTCTGCATAGAGCAAATCACACAGCAGACTATACAGACTGTTTCGTTGGCCGCTACAACAACTCATCAGTAGCATCTTGCATCTAGTCTCAAGCTACTTAGGTTCTACTTATACTGCCAATATGCTGAGAAAGTTACCCGGAAGTTTATTTTTTAAATGCTTGAATTGAGAAATTTACGCTTGAGAAATTTACGCTCAAGCACAAAATGCTTGATTTTTTCTCTTGATTGTTTATGCTTTAAATACGCGCAGATTATTCAAGTGCATAGATAAACCATGTGAATATGAACTTTTCCTACTTGACTGAATAAAAGCACGGATGGTTCAAGTTCACGTTTTAAAAAAATAACTAAACGGAGTTCGAACTTCCTTGAACACGTGTAGTTCGAAACATGTGTCTAAGCTGAAGATCTAGTCTAAATAAGTTGCCGAATTAATAATTAATATAATTTTTGCATATGCATTTTCCTATTTTTGAGAAATGTATACTTGAATGGAATTTTTTAACTTTTTCAAAAAAAAAAAGAATATAAGATCTTATATCTCGGGCACCAGAAATGGTACCGAAGAAACTTTGCTCAATTTGGATTCTTAAAATATTTCTGAACAAAACCCTGTCTAAAAGTTTTAATTTAAAATACCAGCTTAAGGCCACGATTTTATTTTGTATTTTATTTAATAAAATGTGTAATCGCCTCTATTAGCAATAATAGCTTCACATCTACGAGGCATACTTTGAACTAGCTTATGAGCAAATTCACTTGGCAGTTCCCTCCAAATTTTTTTAATATTGCGGATGAGCTGTTTAGCGGTCCATATACGTTTCTTTTTGAGCTTTTCCTTCATAATTGCCCAGACATTTTTGATGGGGTTCGCATCTGGAGATTGTGAAGGCCAATCCAACACTTCGACACCATTTTGCTGTTTCCACTTATTTTTCCACAAATGACTTCGATGTTTGGGTCGTTGTTTTGCTGATGGCAAAAGTGATTTTTGGTATATTTTGGCCATTATTTCAGCGTTCAAATTCGCGGTGAATATGTTAAGGCGTCCAAAATCCCGTTCCGAAAAGCATCCCCAGACATGAACTTTTACCGGGTGTTTGACAGTTCGCTGAACTAATCTACTCGTTCCAGTACACCACGATCGGCTGATAAAACCTCCGGCCCAAAAAGAAGATCCATCCGTAAATATTACATTACTCCAATCACGATCCTTGTTTGCAGTCGCTCAAGCAAGTCTTTTTTGCACGTGGATTGGTGTAAGCAAAGGTTTTTTCAAAGTTCTGCGATATTTAAAATCATTTGCTCGCAAACGTTCTCGGACAAGATCTTTGAACAAATTTACTCCCTTTTCCTGCAAAAGTTCCGTAGCTTAATGCTCAAATGTGCAATGGTTTCTCTTAATGGAACATTGCCCCAAAGCTCGACCACATTACCGTACACTTAAAAAAAAAAATTCATAACATCATGCTTTTATTAAAAAACAACTTTAAAGCCACAACTATACGGAAGATGATAGCTCATGTGGAACACATCACAGCACAATTGTTATTAAATAATTAATAAACAATGGCAGAGCTAACTTCTCGGACTCGCACAATATTGACGTTTGATAATGTACTTATGGTACGTCTTTAAATATTAACCACCATTAAATATTAATTAACCCAAAAAGTCGCTGCAAGTAGCTGTTTGATTTCCTGCTCATCATTCATCAGCAAGCAGCATGCAGCTCATTTGCCAAAAATTGCCTAAAGTGTTAATTTTTACTACGCTCTGTAATTGCTTAAAACTACAAGCGTTACACTATGTAGCCGCTCGCAGTGCCGCTGCTTTTGAAAAATTGTAAAAATTTCAGTTAATCATTTTCACCAAAATATATTGCCATCAATTTATTTGACCATCTTTGGCTGCCGTTTTTTGTTTTGTGTAGCGCATTTGATGCTCATAGCTAGCTACATTTTTGTACATTGTTGTTGGTTTTTATTATGGGTGCTGGTGGTTTGTGCAACCGCTGCTAGTTTTATTAAATATTGAAATTTCCATTAACTGAAATGCTCTTCAGTCAAAATGTGTGTATCGGTGTGTGTGTATTTAATTTACATACGTAGCAGATAAATTTTGCCATTTGGGCGGCTATAAAACTGATATCCAGCATGACCAGCTTCGCGCATGTGATAAGTTGACTTGTCGCATCTTCGTCTTCTGTCTCCGATATCTTATGGTTAACGCTAAAGGCAGGTAATGATCATTTAATAGTCTTCATTGAAATATGAAAAATTTGCGGTTATCATTTATGTCGAATTTCACTTAGCGGTAAGACTGAAAGTTATATCTTTAGTGAGCGAAAGAAAAAATATTTATTTTCAGTGCGCAAAAGTCAGTAGCTTTAGGAATGCTTCAAGTTGGTATCATGCATTAAAGATAGTGACAGATTTCGAGTTTTTGCAGACAGAGCATTATCTTAGTTTCATTCTTAAAATTTTTAGCTGGTCAGAGACACTCACATCAAACTGAATTCCAGGAAACATACAATATTGGAGAATATTTTGTATTTTATTATTTTATCTAAAAAATGAAAGTACATGTGTTAACATGTACTAGACGTTAAGAAATAAATAAATAAATAAGTGTAAAAAAAAACCGTTAATAAAATATATATATATATATACATATATATATATACATATATAGATAAAAAGACAATCTAATGGCGTTTTCTTTTCTCAAAAAAATCTTAATTTTTTTCTGCCCTCTTTGAGAACTCTGCCCTTTATGTGTTCTTTTCTCGAAAAAAATTCTGACCTGTAATTTAAATTGCATTTTCTTCTCGAAAATGTTGACCTCGAAAGTAGAAAAAAATGCAGAATTTTTGCAATCTCGAGATCGACGTTTTTAAATTCTGCCCTCAAAGCTACCAACTGAGTGAACAAAACAATTGATATGTTAGTAAAATATTAAACGTTATTTCATTAAAGTTTGATATTTTTTTTTTTGCGCGGAAATCAAAATTCACGGGTGATAAAATAAATATTATAAAAATTGTTCTCAAAAGTAAGCAACAGTACAGCCAACACAACATCACTGAAAAAATGTTGCATTTTTTCTGATCTTTTCTCGACTAAGAATAGGTCAACATTTTTTGAGTTCAGGTCAAAATGTAAAATATTCTGCACTCTCAGAGGATAGAATTTTTGCCTAGAAAAGGAAACACCATAAGTAATCTATGATTAAGGGTAATCTTAGACAATAAGCTTTGATAGTGTCCATACGACTTATCTTATAGAAAGATGAAAAAGTTTTGTTTATTGTTATAAAACGGGCTGAATCAAAATCCATTTTCTTGGAAGGGTTAGAACACGGATGCTTACAAATTAAGCTTGGGCATTTTAGTTCACCACAAAGATCGTTCTTTTTAGTTCAATCGTACGTAATGATCTAGTTGGTTCCATGATACAATAAGAAGGTAGGGTAAGGAGCTTTGACAAGACCTACTGCTAATGTCAAAAGCATAAAATACTGTGCTACCATATCTTAAGAAAAAATCCTATGACAAATCCATGTTTCATGGTTTCCGTAGGTAGATGTATTATATAAAATGCTTTGATGAAAATATTGATAAACGAGGAATTTTTAAAAAAAAGTTGATTTATTTCAACAGTTCTATTGTCTTAAGAAGACTTAAAAAAGTTTTTTATACGATATCGTATGCACATTCGAATAAAATTTTTAAATAAGAAATAAATGAATACAAAAAGATAATTTTTGCAAAAAATGATAGGCAATATTGTATTAGTGAAAATAAAGTTATAAAATAACTAAAAATGCGTTGTTTCAATTATAGATACATTGATTAAAATTTTTCTTATTTGCCCTGTATAAAATTCCGTTTCTATGTGTTTATCCCACATTTATGAAATATACAGAAAAGTGGCATCGCTAAAATGCTTTTTGATATAAGCAGTAGGTCTTGTCAAAGCTCTTTACCCTACCTTCTTATTGTATCATGGTTGGTTAATTTAGTTCTTTTCGTTCGATCGTTCTTTTTATTCGTTGTATTTTTTACTTCGTTCGTTCTTTAAGTTCGTTAGTTCTTTTAGTTCGTTAGGTCTTTTAGTTCGCTTGGACAAACCGAAGATTCAAACCATAGCTTAGTAAATTTAGTTATTTTTGTTCCCGTTCGTTTTGTTCCTAATCGCTGCAAAATCAATTGAACTAAAATGAACTAAAAGAACGAGAAACACTGACTTAGTTCACATCGTTCATGAGTGGGAATCGTTCAATTGAACTAGTTTGTTCATGAACTACCCAAGCCTATTACAAATAAGTTGCCTCTAGTTGAAAAAAGTCCTATATATCTAAGTCCGGAAAGTATTATATTTTGATTATGAACAGATACAGAGCCTGAACAAAATCAAAGTTTTTAGCTATTGGCGATATTTTCAAGCAATAGAATGCATGAAACGTATGGACACGTCCGAAATTAAATCGCTGGTCGGCAGCCGCAACGATATATCATTATTAGAATCTATTCTATTTTTTCTCTTGCGACCGACGATTTTCTTTCTGAGGCTATTAATGCTGCCATATTTTTGCTAGAAATAGGATATGTTCAAAGCCATTTCCTTAGTTTTTATTATGCAAAAGAGCAATACATTGAAATGAAATAATAAAAAAAAAATACTTAGTTAAAGCAACCCAGAAGTGTCAATCACAATCGTTTCATTCTGGACGTGTTCTCTGCGATTGATGACCAGAGAGAATCGTTGATTGCAACGAGTTTTAATTCTCTTTGGGCTCTAACAAGAATGATATAAACCAGTGTTGCCATTTTAGCTATTTTGTAGGTAGATTTAGCAGCTTTTTTTCTCATTTAGCTCCAAAAATTGTGTTTTAGCTCCTAGCTACTTTTTTAGCTTCTTATTTTTCGAGTTTAGCAATTTTAAGCTACTACTTTTTTTTAGTTAAAAAATGCAATATTTTCGTAATTTTGTGAAATCTCTAACTTATACATACGATGAAATCCAATGGAGAAAACTTCACACTTATCCATGGACTAAAATATCGTCTTCTATTGATTTTTGGATAGAAGTAAGAGATTGGATGGGTGCTTTAAGCGAAAACCCTTTCTCAGATTTTACTAAATTCGTTTTTTATTTTTTACTTTTACCATTAAGCAACACTGAAAAAAGAACGTTTTCAATAATGAGTCTTATAAAAACAAAACAAAGAAATTCAATTCAATTGTTAATGTCAAATTCCACAGTATGTTAAGCCCATCATTCGTATCACGAAACAAGGCATGAACGACAAAAAAGAAACGATCAGCACTACTTTCTCCTATATATAAACCTACATATTGCTTATCGTGTTTTGCTTATCGTTAGTAAGCCTATTTCGTGATACAGAATGAAGGGGTAAGATATATCTTAAAAAATAAACAAATGTTGCCACGACTACATTATAAATGACAATCTCGTAAAATTTTTGAAACGGGAAGATATTTACAAAAATGAAAATTCTGATGGTGATAATAATAGTAATGATAGTATGGAATTTGAGATCTGAAATGATGGTATACACCTACAAAACTGTGTCTGCATATAAATATTAATACATGCATACATGTGGGATTTGATTCACGGACTAACAAAAATACGAGAAGTGGGCGACAGTACTAATTGACAGGCAACACTGACCGAAAATGACAACACTTAGAAACGAACAATGAACAAACTCAACGAAAAGAGGACAAACTAACCAGAACTAAGAAACGAACAATGAACAAACGAGCAGAGTATCGATAACCACCGAGTGTGATTGACGTGTCCATTTAGAGCCTAGTGAATATAATTTTTGTACCAAGTTTTGTGAATAAGCAATAAGCTTAAATAAGTATTATAACTATTAATTCATAATATTAATTATTAACTATTATAAACTATTACCCTTTTAATTGAATGTGTGAATCAAATTAATAATAAACAAATGATTTTAAGGTGAATAAAATCTAAAAATAAACTTAATGTGTTTTAAATCAAGAGAAGAGGTCCTAAATACATATATGTATTTATTTAAAACTAGACTTTTTGGCCTTTTTCTTTTAATTCATTTTTGTTTTAATTAACACATAACCGTTTTAAAAAAATTATTAGTATATTGAAAGTGTATTTTACTTATCAAAATGTACCTTAGCATATAAAAATATATTCCTTTTGTTGTTTTTATTTATGTACACACAATTTGAAAAAAAAATTTAAACTGAATGAATAAAATATAGTAACGTAGTTGTTTTTAAAAACTAGCTTCTTTGTTTAGCTACAAAAAAATTGTTTAGCTCTTTTTAGCTACTTTTTTTAGCATTTTTAACTACACCCTCAAAAATTTTCTGGCAACACTGATAGAAACAAGATTATGCGTTCCGCAACTGAGAGAGAGAGAGAGAGAAAGAGAGAGAGAGAGCATGACGTCACAAGCGATATTGTCAGACTTTGGAATAATTTTACTTTTTGACCCACGCCTAAATATTTTATTTTTATATCCCCACGTTTAAAAAACGTAAATGGGGGTATATTAATTTTGTCACTCCGTTTGTAACGCCCATAAGGAGGCGTGGTAAATATAGAAAAATATACATATATATTCTTGATCAGCATCACCACCCGAGTCGATTTAGCCATGTCCGCCTGTCCGTCTGTCTGTGATCACGATTACAGCCGTAATTTTCAAGCTATCCTCACGAAATTCTATATTTAAGCTTTTATGAAAAAAAAGGTCAAGTTCGAAAATGAGCCAAATTGGATGAAAACCACGCCTACCTCCCATACAAAGTGACTTTATCAAAACGGTAAAATCTCTATAAATTCCACAAAATTAATATATGGACTTGAAATTTTGCACTTGAGTTTTGATATTTAATATACACTTTGAGTATGAGTATTTCAACCAAATCGGATGAAAACCACGCCCACCTCTCATACAAAGTGACTTTATCAAAAGTTAAAACTCTATAAATTCCACAAAAATTAATATATGGACTTGAAATATAACATGTTCTCTGTGTATGAATTTTAACAAAATCGAGTGAAAACTACGCCTACCTCTCATACAAAGTGATGTTTCAAAAAACATAAGCGAATTTTTCTGTTAATTCTGTTTACGAAAATTTTTTTACAAATAAACATTTTATTGATTGCTTAAGGCTTTGAATATACTTTGGTTCGGCCGTGGGGGTATTTAAGCTTCGGCCCAGTCGAAGATCATTTCTTGCTAGTTCTTATTTTTATTAACATGTATATGGACCTCATAAACCTATTGGTGCAATAAACTTTTATCGGTCACTAATGGTTTAGGAGATAAAAATCTTGAAAATTTAAAAAATTCATATTTTTTGTATACTTATATTTTTATACAGAAGAGTGGATATTTTTACTTTAATTTTCCGAAAGAATTTATTTTCAATTTCGTAAATTTGCCTAAGTGTGGCGTCCGTGGCGTAGTTGGTTAAAGTGCGTGGCTCCTATGTCAACGAACTTTGGAAACCCAGGTTCGAACCCCAGCAGCGACAGAAAATTATTTGTATTAAAATAGTTTTTCTGTACGGCCGCCACCTCTCTGCAGACAATGGCAAACCTCAGAGAGTAATCAAAATGCCATGTAAAGCTTCTTGAGAACGAGAACATTCCGTTCATCGCCGTTCGGAGTCGGCGTTAAGCATGTAGGTCCGGTTCTCGGTCAATTGTGTACAAACTTAATAACACGCACAACACAATTGATCATAAGAAGCTAGGTCAAAGTCCTTTCAAGGGCTGAAATGGCCAGTTATTTATTTTTTTTTTTTTATTTAAATTTGCCTAAGCGATCGCACATTTGCAAACGTTTATGTCAATCAAAAGTACTGTGTGACGTCATGCAATCAATTAAGAAAGAGAGCATTAGATAACGGGACTGAGGAATGCGTAATCTTGTTTCTATCATTCTTGGGACTCTGAGAGTATTTTTCCTAATAATTGGGTACGTTCAGTGTTATTTTCTTAAGTTTTATTATCTTCTAACATTTGTTGTCGGTGTTTATGTTTTTTGCATGTCAAATTTGCATGACATGTGCATGTTTTCTGCATATTATGTGCATTAAAAATTAATACTATCAAAATTGGCTCCAATTCTTATAAAATATTTGCTTTAAGTTTAATATTATTTTCTTTAAAAGACACTGAAACAAACAATTTTGACAATTCAGTCAGAACAGGTCGCCAATCGCTTAACGCTTTCATTCTGGACGTCACAAGGGTTGCTACATATATTTCGGGAATAAATATAAATATCTGCTTTTTTTTTCAATCAAAATAGCATGCGTTCGAACCATTTGTCATAATATTTATTGCGTTCCGCTTAAGACATCTCTAAAGCATATTGTTATTAAACGCATCGGCAACGGTTTCTTCTGGAGTCGAAAACCTTACTCCAAGCAGTTTGTCCTTGATGTAAATAAAAAATAAATAAATAACTGGCCATTTCAGCCCTTGAAAGGACTTTGACCTAGCTTCAAGAAGAAAAAGATTGGGAAGAAAAAGATTGGGTGCCATATCAGAACTCAACGGCGGATGACCAAATAATTCTATGTTTTGAGTACTCAAAAACGCTTCAAGCTCGCATTGTCCTCATGAAGAATAATTCTTTGGCGCTTGTTTATTTTCCTTATTTCACGGAACACTTCCGGGAAACAAATGTTTGGGTACCATTTTAAATTTATCATTCTATTTGTCTCAAGGGTTTAGTTTTTTGGAAGAAACAGGCTACTATTTGCTTCGCAGTGCTTCAAGCTCGAACAACTTTTGTTGAGTTTAGTTCATCTTGAAAAATCCATTGTCGACTTCTGTTTGCTTTCAGGCTCATACATATAGAGCCATGATTCGTCATCAGTCCCGATTTTGTATACGTCTTTTGAAGCACCGCAATTGTATTTCTTGAGCGTTTCTATCCACTAATGAATATGAGCCTTTTTTTGAGTGATTGTCAAATTAAGTTGTATCCAACGTGAACAAATATTTTTCACAGCTATGTGTTCTTATAAATTAGTATGTATGTTGGTGAGTGTAATGCTCAGAGATGCCTCAATCTCACGATATGTCACATGACGATCAAGTACTACAGATTTGAATGCCCTTCACGCCCTTCATGATTCGTCAGTGAGCAAAGTACGACCCCGATGGAATTCTGTGTACCTCCGATATACAGAGGTTTATGATAGTGTTTCATCGCCAAAGGCCGAAGTGAGTGCATCGATGCACTCTTGTTGAGAAAGTTGTATTTACGTCGAAAGTTGTAAAAAATCATGGCACGAAAATGTTCACGTGTTAATTCCACTTTTTCGCTGAAATAAAATTTGGAAAGCACTGTAAAAGATCCCGAAATATAAGTAGCAACCAACTTATGTGATAAAAAAATAAAAAATAGGCTTTTCACTTTCAGGTAAACATCTTCCAGTAGGTATGTATTTTGAAGCAATAACTTTAGATAAAAAAATCTTCGACTATTTTCTACATTGTAATGTTTGGAATTGTCTGATAATAAATTATTATTCAGAAATTATTTGGTTTTTTTTTTTTTTAAATTGCTTAGGATCTTAAGCTGTGATGACGTACAAATGAGGATTAGTACTTTAAAAAAAAATAAAATAAAAAAATCTGCTGATATTAAAAACAAAAGTTCATTGACCCAATGCAAGAAACCCCTATCTTTAGTCCTGAATTTATTTCGAAAATGAACCGAAGTATTTATCTTTTTAAGAGTTATACCTAGAGTTTGGATCACCCAGGGAGAGACACGTTGTGCTGTATTTGGATTTTTTTTTTTTTAAATTTTATCCTATTCACGAAGTATTTTGTAAGTTCACAGAGATGCTCTTCTACAACCTTTTAGATAAAGAAAAAACATAAATAAATTCAATCGAGCTAATAAATCCAGAATTTTTGCATATTTTTCTCATGACCACAACCATTGGCTGCCTTCAATTACCACAGTTTAATCATAGCTTTAATTTAATTGCTACATGTGCCAGATACTAGATGTGAATCCACTAGCTTCTACAGGCTCCTACAGGCAACAACAGCAATGCACAATTTTTCAATTGGTCGAATGTAATATTCAATTTAAGCCGATTCAAGATCAATCTGCACAATTGCTTGCCAATCCCATGTATCAATGCAGTTCAGTCCAGTCCAGGACCCCCACATTGGAAACAAACAAAGACCATTTAAATGGTGGCTTAATTGAATCAGATCGAATGCAAAGATAATGAGCCGCATTTGTACACCAACAAGATTATTCATTTATATCAATTTAATTTTGAATTTTGTTTGCTTCCATTTAGCTTGGTGTGGTTCCAAGCAGGAAGCCGCAAAGAACGCAAAGCAGCAATAAAACGGGAGGAGGAAGCTAACCGTGCACCACCACCACCAACACCACCGCCACCAGCACCACCCATGGTTAGCGTGGTGGTCATGTGTGGAGCTTCCTAGCTAGAGAACGGCATTAAAATAAATGCAAGTAGTTAGCTACGAAAGGTTGCAATCTTTAAGGCCAACCAGTAGAAGTGCCCTACCATGACTCTCCCATGAGTTTTAGAAATCAACCCGTTTCAACAGGCAGTGCTGCCAAATTGCAATTAAATCGCACACTAGTTCCCTTCACATATATTTTATTCTTTGCATTAACCTGTCATCGATGTAATGTTGTTGCGTTGTTGTTTTACCGTCGTCGCTGTGATGGGCTACAAAGGGCGCTTCAGAGCTCCCTTGGCTGCGTTTTGTTTTGATTTTATTTTTTTTTTCTTTCTTTCTTCATGGGGATTAGTTCAACAGCGGGAACCTGAAACCAATACAAACGTTTAACGACTCTATTTTATCAGACGTCAATATGAAGTTCAAAGATGCTCGCTCGTTGACGTTGTTCTTGTTGTTGCCAACGTTGCAGTGCAGTGCAGTGCAATGCAGTGCAAATGAACGTCGAGTTGCATAGCGTCAATCGAACTATCGATGGCGCTTGATCTTGTCTCATAGGGTTCAAGACTTTCATGGAATTTTGTTTGGGGCTTTGTTGGTTCCTTTTACTGCTGCCGCTCGTTGAAGACATGCAAAGTATCGCCTGTCGACTGGCAGACCAAAGCAATGATCGGAAAATATCGTAGAATTAGACAAACTGCTTACACCGGGGGAATTTTAGCTGATAGATCGCCATTCTTTGTCTAACTCATGACAATTTTAAATGCAACCCTTCCGATTTGTCTGAAATTGCGGCTGTCGGTTCCAATTCTAAATAAAAAATATGAGTTCATTCACGGTTTTTTATCGCCATTATTCCCGAAGTAAATCACATTTTTGACACAAGTGAAAATCGTGAAAAATGTATCATTTATTAAACATCGTATCTAAGTAACTATTCATTGGATTTACCCATGCAAAAGAGGTGACGTTTGAAGGTTATTTTAATGACTTTCATAACATTAAACATATTTTTAATCATTTGGTCTAGGGATGCTCAAATTTTACAACAAAAGTTCCATTTGGAACTAACACGTGATGGTACGCCATTTCTTCGGAGAATTGAGGAAAATCAACCACGGAAGAAAAATCAAGCTCCATCACGACAATGGGAGTTCCCACACATTATTATTTATTTTATTTTTTTTATTTATTTTATTTATTTTATTTATTTTATTTATTTTATTTATTTTATTTATTTTATTTATTTTATTTATTTTATTTATTTTATTTATTTTATTTATTTTATTTATTTTATTTATTTTATTTATTTTATTTATTTTATTTATTTTATTTATTTTATTTATTTTATTTATTTTATTTATTTTATTTATTTTATTTATTTTATTTATTTTATTTATTTTATTTATTTTGTTTATTTTATTTATTTCATTTATTTTATTTATTTTATTTATTTTATTTATTTTATCTATTTTTTTTTTGTTTATTTTATTTATTTTATTTATTTTATTTATTTTATTTATTTTATTTATTTTATTTATTTTATTTATTTTATTTATTTTATTTATTTTATTTATTTTATTTATTTTATTTATTTTATTTATTTTATTTATTTTATTTATTTTATTTATTTTATTTATTTTATTTATTTTATTTATTTTATTTATTTTATTTATTTTATTTATTTTATTTATTTTATTTATTTTATTTATTTTATTTATTTTATTTATTTTATTTATTTTATTTATTTTATTTATTTTATTTATTTTATTTATTTTATTTATTTTATTTATTTTATTTATTTTATTTATTTTATTTATTTTATTTATTTTATTTATTTTATTTATTTTATTTATTTTATTTATTTTATTTATTTTATTTATTTTATTTATTTTATTTATTTTATTTATTTTATTTATTTTATTTATTTTATTTATTTTATTTATTTTATTTATTTTATTTATTTTATTTATTTTATTTATTTTATTTATTTTATTTATTTTATTTATTTTATTTATTTTATTTATTTTATTTATTTTATTTATTTTATTTATTTTATTTATTTTATTTATTTTATTTATTTTATTTATTTTATTTATTTTATTTACTTTATTTATTTTATTTATTTTATTTATTTTATTTATTTCATTTATTTTATTTATTTTATTTATTTTATTTATTTTATTTATTTTATTTATTTTATTTATTTTATTTATTTTATTTATTTTATTTATTTTATTTATTTTATTTATTTTATTTATTTTATTTATTTTATTTATTTTATTTATTTTATTTATTTTATTTATTTTATTTATTTTATTTATTCTATTTATTTTATTTATTTTATTTATTTTATTTATTTTATTTATTTTATTTATTTTATTTATTTTATTTATTTTATTTATTTTATTTATTTTATTTATTTTATTTATTTTATTTATTTTATTTATTTTATTTATTTTATTTATTTTATTTATTTTATTTATTTTATTTACTTTATTTATTTTATTTATTTTATTTATTTTATTTATTTTATTTATTTTATTTATTTTATTTATTTTATTTATTTTATTTATTTTATTTATTTTATTTATTTTATTTATTTTATTTATTTTATTTATTTTATTTATTTTATTTATTTTATTTATTTTATTTATTTTATTTATTTTATTTATTTTATTTATTTTATTTATTTTATTTATTTTATTTATTTTATTTATTTTATTTATTTTATTTATTTTATTTATTTTATTTATTTTATTTATTTTATTTATTTTATTTATTTTATTTATTTTATTTATTTTATTTATTTTATTTATTTTATTTATTTTATTTATTTTATTTATATTATTTATTTTATTTATTTTATTTATTTTATTTATTTTATTTATTTTATTTATTTTATTTATTTTATTTATTTTATTTATTTTATTTATTTTATTTATTTTATTTATTTTATTTATTTTATTTATTTTATTTATTTTATTTATTTTATTTATTTTATTTATTTTATTTATTTTATTTATTTTATTTATTTTATTTATTTTATTTATTTTATTTATTTTATTTATTTTATTTATTTTATTTATTTTATTTATTTTATTTGTAAATTTTTAAATTTTAGATTTTTAGTTCTAGGTTTTTATTTTTGTTTTGATAGCGATATTAGATAGAATACTACGTGGGCTATGGCCACAAGACATATGAGCAAAAGATATCAAAAATATATTTAGAGAAGGAAATGAGAGGGAGGAAGTGGCATTTGAACTAAGAAGGTTATTTCGAAATTCGGATCTGCTGAGATGAAAGTTGGATTAATTGATAATGTTATGGGTCACACGAAGCATTCTGGTTATAGGTTCGCCGCATCCATGGCTAGTGCGATTAAAGTTGAGATGGAAGCAGACCTGAGTTTGCGTTGGTTAGCATTAAGGAATATCAATTGAAGCAGTGTAGGGCAGTTAATGGTTCCGCCTAGAACAGAGCTGCCAGGTGGCGGGATTTTTCCCCTTTTTCGGGATTTTTTGCACAAAACGGGGAGGCGGGGAAAACATTGATAAAAACGGGGAAAATTAAAAATAAAATAGCGAGTGAAAAAATATATCGGTTATTAGAAAATCCAACTACAATTTTTTTATTTTAATTACATCAATTTTTTGTTTGCTTTTTTTTACAAATCTGAATGTGTAATATATGGAAAAATAGAACTAACTTTGAAGACTTGTTGGTTGTTTCATGCGAAAGGAATACATAAATAGTCATAATAGTATTTTTGATGTAGACTTATACGATTTCAATATTTTTTTAAGGAGCTATATAAAGGGCCATTCATAGATAGTAAAAATGAAAAATAAAACTTTAAGCTTAAAAACATTTTCACACGTTATTTCGGATCAATCCGAGTGGAATGATTTCGACCAAGAATATAAATCGTTAAGATATATAAATTTTTCAAATATATCATCAGAAATTATCCAGGAATTCTGGAAAGAAGTTATATATTTCATTGATTCAGATGATATTTAAAAACAAAAAAAAAAAAAAAAGTGTCGTTTATTTTTTGCTTTCCCTATAGCGGGGCAAGTGCTGAAAGTGGGTTTTCAGCTATTAATGTAAATAAAACAAAAATAAGAAACTTTTTTGACAATACCACTCAATGCGGAATTCTTCACAGTAAATCTTTAATGAAATAAAAAAATTGCTTTGCAATTGAAATAAATTCAGAATTTTTGATTTTTTATATAGAAATAATACTGTTTACTTGGTTTGATAATATGTATGTAATAACAATATGTATATTTCAAATAATTTCTTACAATTTTTTATAACCTCAAAAACGTAACGTTCGAGTCAAAATACAATATCGCTTAAAATTTTCATTTTTATTTATATTTTTCTTATAGATACGTACGTTTTTCCTGTTTGTATTTATTTTAGTTATAGTAAAAAGAATTAATAAACTTGTTATTTCTTTATATTACTATTTATTAAAAAATTTAAAAATCGGGAAAAAAACGGGGAAACTCGAAGCTAAAAACGGGGAAAAATATTCATTTGTATGCAAAAATAGGGATTTTTTTGCGCTGAAACCTGGCAGCACTGGCCTAGAAGTACATGAATGAAGAGAACATCGGCAACTACTCTGCGTTTTTCAAGAGTTTGCATGTTAATCAACATCAAACGATCAGCATAAGGATATAAATTGAAGCTATCGAAATCGGGAAGGCGAATCGAATGTATCTACATTGTACAACTTCGATAAGCAGTGAATAAGAGACATAGAGAGATGACCAAACCTCGCTAGCATATTCAAGTATGGGCACCACAATGGTAAGGCAGAGGGATTTTGTAACGTATGTTACTCCATAGACCAATGATTCACAAAAGCAAGTGTAGAATTGGTTTAACCAATGATATTATCAATATGCGACCGAAAATTAGGTTTCTTATAGCAAATTATACCCAAATCCCGCAAAAAACTTACTGACGGAACAGGCTCGCCAAAAATTTAATAAGTTCTCGATAGAAATCGGAGTCTTTGCCGCCAGAGTTCCAGGAAGTTTTATTGGCACCAAGTAGATAAACTGATTAGATCATCTTGAAGGCAGCAAGAGTCAGCGTTGGTATGTATGCGTCGATTGATTTACTTGTCATCAGCATAAACGGAAAGATTTAAGTATACGAGGTGTGGCAATTAAGTTCCGGGAATTCGTCAATAAAACACTAAAAAATAAAGTTTTAATCAAAAGTTTATTATCGACCTTCACAATAGTCTCCCTCTAACTCTACACAACGTTTCCAACGTTGCTCCCATGATTGGAAGCACCCTTGGTAATCCTCCGACGTTAGACCGTTCAGCACCCTTGTTACGGCTTCCTTGACCTCCTGTACGCCACCATGGTGAATTCCCTTGAGGTACGACTTCATCTTGGGGAATAAGAAAAAGTCGCATGGGGCTATATCAGGGCTATAGGGTGGCTGCGGCAACGTTGGAATGCCTTTGTTTGCCAAAAACTCACGCACAACTAATGAGTTGTTTACGTTGCTTGTAAAGTAAATCACTCATTTTCGTGACGCGACTTAAAAAAGCACTTCCAAAAAACACGCATAAAACACAAACTGAACGTGCGATCGACTTCAAACTTTGACTGGAACTGAAGAAAGGTCATTGCCCTCTAGACATGTATATACAAAATACGCAGTGTTACCAGTTTTCGAATTATAACTAAATTCTCGGAACTTAATTGCCACACCTCGTATGATGACATCATTGATATCGTTTTTTTTAAGAAGAATAACAGAGGACCAAGGTGGCTGTTTGAGGGCAACCAGAAGTTGCTGTAAGAAACACGGATTTTGAAAATCTAAAGATGACAATATATTGACGTTCTTCAAGGTAAGAAATATTGAGCCGAAATATTTTAGCTTAAGAAGAAAGACAGTGTGAGAGACTTTTGACGAGAGCTTTGCTCAAGTCAGTAGTGGCTATGTCAACTACATAACCACTTTCCAAAGAACATAGGTTATTTGAAACGAATTCTGTGAGGTTGGTAGTAGTCGATGGTCCCTTGAGAAAGTCATGTTGGTTAGGGGAGAAGATAGACTTACAGTGAAAAAACGTAATGTCGTAGAGTACACATTCAAATATTTTAACTCTTTTTAGGTGCAATACTTAAAATTTATTTTTCAATTTTAATTTTTTAATATTTTATGTATTTATCCAAGCACTTTTAATTCAACTTCTTTTCTTTATGTCTTAACTTGTTGTTCTTGTTTCTGTCCAAAATTCTTGCAGTGTACTTAATATGGTCTATCAGCATTTTTTGACTTACGATCACATCCTGATCGAGCTAGTCAATTACTCTAGACACTGAAATATGTGGTCTCCCGCTGTCACTAATCCCAGCTCTATTAGATTTCTTGTATTCGTGGCGCTCAGTATGAATGTTCATTTGTTGTTGGACGTTATTGGTATGTGGCGCAGTTCTGCTTTGAATGCTGCTGTCCGAATTTCCGCCTGCTGCTTCACATGCAAATCTGCCTAAATCTTAAAAAGAGTGAAGTTAAGTTGACAATTACCTTCATGTGGCAGCAGGTTAAGCCTAACAATGTTCTTATTTCTTTTCCATTATAATTCTCAGTCGTTGTTGTTATTGTTGTTGTTGTTGGTGGTGCTTTTGCTGCTCTTCTTCTTCATCATCATCTTATTCTTCTTCTCTACTTCTTATCTAGGTGCACATGATCGACAAGTCTATTTAAAATGGACTTAAACTGCGTTTGTATGATTTATCAGAACACTGGAATCTGGTACGTCTTCTGTTCCTTGCTGGATTCTTGCAGTGTTTTGCGCTGTCTACACATCGATCAGTGACATGAGAGGCAATTAAAATGCTAAATGAGAGAATTAAAAGAGTTTTTCAATGGCAAGAAATGACGGTGATTGAAAGTATTGGAGTAAGGCAGAAATTGGCAGTTGTACCGAAAAGGAAATTATTAAAAACATAAAAAATAAAATATTTTATTAAAAAAATATTAAAAAAAAAAAATATAAAAATAGTAGTTTTAAAATATTAAAAACTTACATTTAAATAATCCATTCTTCAAAAAAGAAAATAGCCCTTCTTTAGCAAGAAACTTTTGATAACAAAATTGGTTGAATAAATAAATTCATATCTACAGTTGATGATAAATATCTCACTGTTGTACGCTAAAAGATCTCTTGTATTATGACTGTACTAATTAAAATATTAAACAAATAACTGAATAATAAAAAAAAACCTGATGCGTTTCCTTTCAAGGCAATATAAATGAACTATAGGAAAGCCTATAGTGTAGGTCTTTCCGGCATTAAATAAAAACTCGTGGCAGGTAGATCTAATCATAACCAATTCGTTCGACGAAGTATGGATATAAGATATGTAAGGATATTAAGATATTATTAAGAATATTATTGAAACAGAAATGTTTTTTTACCACAATCCACCAAATTGCGCTAACAATTTTGCTCTCCGCCAATAATTCAATTTTTGTTATGTTGTGCTATGTTATATTATGTTATGTTATGTTTTGTTATCTTATGTTATGTTATGTTATTTTATGTTATGTTGTGTTATCTTATACTATCTCATGTTATGTTGTGTAGACTAAATTTATGTTGTGTGTTGTTATGTTTTATTTTATTTTATTTTGTATTATTTTATAGCATATTATGTTAAGTCCTGTCATGTCAAGTTGTGTTATGTTATGGTATGTTATATTATGTTTTATATTATGTTATGGTATGTTATGTTATGTTATGTTATGTTATGTTATGTTATGTATTGTTATATTATGTTATGTTATGCTTTGTTATGTTATGTTATATTATGTTATGTTATGTTATATTATGTTATGTTATGGTATGCTATGCTATGTTATGTTATGTTATGTTATGTTATGTTATGTTATATTATGTTATATTATGTTATGTTATGGTATGCTATGCTATGTTATGTTATGTTATGTTATGTTATGTTATGTTATTTTATGTTTTATTATGTTATGGTATGCTATGCTATGTTATGTTATGTTATGTTATGTTATATTATGTTATGTTATGGTATGCTATGCTATGTTATATTATGTTATGTTATGTTTTATTATGTTATGTTATGCTATGTTATGTTATGTTATGTTATGTTATGTTATGTTATGTTATATTATGTTATGTTATGGTATGCTATGCTATGTTATATTATGTTATGTTATGTTATTTTATAATATGTTATGCTATGTTATGTTATGTTATGTTATGTTATGTTATGTTATGGTATGTTATATTATGTTTTATATTATGTTATGGTATGTTATGTTATGTTATGTTATGTTATGTTATGTTATTTTATGTTATGTATTGTTATATTATGTTATGTTATGCTTTGTTATGTTATGTTATATTATGTTATGTTATGTTATATTATGGTATGCTATGTTATGTTATGTTTTATTATGTTATGTTATGCTATGTTATGTTATGTTATGTTATGTTATGTTATGTTATGTTATGTTATATTATGTTATGTTATGGTATGCTATGCTATGTTTTATTATGTTATGGTATGGTATGCTTTGCTATGTTATGTTATGTTATGTTATGTTATTTTATAATATGTTATGCTATGTTATGTTATGTTATGTTATGTTATGTTATGTTATGTTATGTTATGTTATGTTATGTTATGTTATGTTATGTTATGTTATTTTATGTTATGTTATGTTATGTTATGTTATGCTTTGTTATGTTATGTTATATTATGTTAGGTTATGTTATATTATGTTATGTTATGTATTGTTATGTTATGTTATGTTATGCTTTCTTATGTTATGTTATGTTATATTATTTTATGTTATGTTATGTTATGTTATGTTATGTTATGTTCGGTTATGTTAGGTTATGTTATGCTGTGATAGGTTATGTTAGGTAAGGTAATCTTATGTTGTTATTTTATCTTATGTTGTGTTATGTTATTCTATCTTATGTTATGTTATGTAGTATAAATTTATGTTGTGTTTTGGTATGAAATTTTTTATTTTATTTTGTTATTTTATGTCATATTATGTTAAGTTATGTCATGTCATGTCATGTCATATCATTTTATGGTATATCATGTTATGTTGTGCTATGTTATATTATGGCATGTTATGTTTTGTTATGTTATCTTATGTTATGGTATAGTATATTATGTTATGTTGTAAAATAAATAAATAACTGGCCATTTCAGCCCTTCAAAGGACTTTGACCTAGCTTCTTATTATCAATTGTGTTGTGCGTGTTATTAAGTTTTTACACAATTTACCGAGAAACGGACCTACAGGCTTAACGCCGACTCCGAACGGCGATGAACGGAATGTTCTTGTTCTCAAGAAGCTTTACATGGCATTTTGATTACTCTCTGAGGTTTGCCATTGTCTGCAGAGAGGTGGCGGCCGTACAGAAAAATTATTTTAATTCAAATAATTTTCTATCGCTGCTGGGGTTCGAACCCGGGTCTCCGACTTCGTTGACATAGAGGCCGCGCACTTTAACCAACTACGCCACGGACGCCATATGGTGTACCATGTTATAATATGCTCTGTTATGTTTTGTTATTTTCTGTAATGCTATGTTATGTTATGTTTTGTTATGCGATATTGTATTAAGTTACTGTTCTTATATTTTGTTTAATTATATTATAGCTTATGTTTTATTAAGTTACGGCTCTTATGTTGATTTATATTATGTTATGATATTTTATATTGTTGTGTAATGTTATGTTATGTTATATTATGTTATGTTTTGTTTTATTATGTGATATCTGTATTAAAGTCGACATTATTTTCATTTATAGTTGGATATTATCGATGGAACTAATATTGATTCTATTTCGTTTTTGTGACTCGTTTTTTCGTTTTTGTGACAATTTTATAGAAAGTCTCAAATCGAATTGAAAAATTGGTTGATAAATAAATTTGAACAAATTGTCGTTTTCCTTTTCACTTTTTGTAATATTTCACGCTGTACTATTAACTCATCCCCCTAGAATAGACTACAAGTAAGTACTGTTTTTTTTAGAAACATACAGACACTCAATTATACACCTAAGCATACATTGTAATCTGAAATTCTGGCGCACACTCTCGAAAAGAAATCAAAAAATTATGATAAGATTTATTGTTATACGGCTACACTGTCTGTCGGCATGCCATTGTCTTCGAGATGCATCGGCAATAAATTCTGCAAAATATCAGGCAATTTTAGATGTCGACACAAGTGTGTGTGTATGTCCATATGTGTATGTGTATGTGCTTGCGAATGAATTATTGTGTTGCATTTGATGCGAATACAAAAGCGACGCAAAACTTGAAACATTCACACTTAGGACACGTAAATCATTTTGATGATTTTTGCTATATAACAATTTCTATATTTAATAGTTAACTTGCACTGTTTATTCCTCGGCACAGATGTTTTTTGTAGTAGTTTTAATGCATATTATGTTTACATACAAAACGTAGAAAAAGTTCAAATATGTATGAATCTGAATAACTTACGATTTGCAGTGTTCGCATGCGGAGCAAGTAATGATTATTTTATTTTTATTATTTATGTTATTATTTATGTTCAGTTCAAGAAATTCATGATTGCAAATTGTTTATTTTCTCTTTATGATCGAATGCATAGAGAAGTTGGGTGCATTGGTAGAAAGATGCTGAAAATAAAAGTAATTGAAGTGGAAAATTGAATACTTTCGATTTCGTTGAACTTTACATTTTGCTGCAGTGCAAGAAAATAAAAGACTGAAGAAACGGACCAGCTGATAAAAAATTCAACTTTACGCATATTTAAAAATCTCTCATTCTTACGTAATATTTTTTGTGAAATAGACGTGCGCTGAATACTGAGATAACAAAAGATTTAAGCAAAAACAAAAGACTTAAGCAACGAACTTCGCAGATGTTCTTTATCTGGCTTAGTAGCGTGTCAAAACTTTTGGATATATTTCAGCACAACTTTTAGTTCTAGTAGACAAATATTCGAAATTTTCTTTCGAAAAACGCTTTTTCAGATTAAAACTGCATACATTTTTTTTTAACTATTGAACTGGAATTAGAAAGCTTGGAGTAATGATTATATACATTTTTAATGGTAATGAATCTCTTAGAAAATCTGTTAAGGATTTTAAAAGTGGATGAGTAAGCCTTGGTTTTAGTTTTAACTGATTTAGTAGAAAAAGAAAACTATTTATATAAATTAGATGAAAGATTTTTACACACCCATAAAAAATTGTATTTCAAATAACCCTTTTTTCTTAAAATACCTACAAAAAATATCACCTACATAATATTTTTTTTTAAAAAACTTTTGAGTTAAGTTTTTTTTTTTTAAATAAACTTTGAAAAATTTGAAAAATATTGCTTGTGAATTCAAAAGACTTAAGACGCAAGCCTGATACTGTCAAATTAATCTCTATCAAGAAGAGTTTAGTGTGTTTCAAATGGTTTCCTCAATAAAACGACGATTGTAAAAACAACCAGCCGATTTCAGTAATAAAAGCATAGGTCCGCAGTAAGTTCATTCAAATGCAAAATAAAAAAAAAAAAAAATACCACGACACAGTCAGGCACTTGCATAATCATCAATGTTTATCAATAAAAACAACAAAGCAACATCTTTAAAAAAATACAAAATATATTACATGCATTAAAAAAATCTTATCTTTGCAGCTGACAACAAAGACGCGCCTTTTTATTTCAGTTCCCACTCTTAGATATGCGCCCGCATGTTGTGTCATCTACTCGTAAAAACTTTACGCACTTCATTGGGCGAAATGTTGCGAAACCTAATCGATGCCATGTTGCACGATGTGCTAGCAACAGCAAGAGCTTAATTCGCATGCATTGCGGCAACAAATAGCTGTTAATTGGAAACATTTTGTTGATTGTCTTTTCAACAGCAACAACTGAATTTATGCTTAACAGTTGCTTTTTTTTTTCTTGCAATATTGTAAACATTCATAACAAATTTATTTTTTTTAATTTTATTTTAAAATGAATACTTGAAGGCGGAGTTAAATGAAATAAATCACTGCTAAGTTGCATGCAACAAATGTGCACATATTTTCGAGTTAGCATTATTTTAAGTTTTGGCCATTTTGCACGTAATGCATATAATTACTCAAGAACGAGTATTTTTATTCTTTTTTGTTTTTCTTTTATGCATATTTATTTGCACACACACGCTTTTATCTAATGTACTTTATCAGGCCAAACATCTGCATGTTTATTTGATGTATCCCACTGTGCAACGACAAATGAGTTCATTTGGCCGTAACAAGTGCATAATTTTTTTTATTAAACATACACGCCAGGAGAAATGTTAATAAAAAAATGAACAAAAAGACATGCAGTCGACCTGGTTACCAGATTCGATCGAATTTAAGCAAAATGTTGTAAAGTCGAGAACATTAGACACACTGGATCTGCCATTAACAAAACCATGCTGGCGAGTCGTTAAAACTTCTCCACAGTGACCCTTAACGCGATCGTAAACCATTCGCTCAAACAGTTTGGGAATCGATGAAAGCCTAGCGATGGGCTTATAATATATATCTTCATTCCTGCAACCTTTTTTATAAATTGGACTTATAAACGAATTCTTCCAAAAAAGTGGAAAATATCCTTCGTTAATAGATTTATACAATAATAATGAAAGAAGTTGACACAAAACGGAACCGCATTGAGTTATCACTGCGACAGGAATTCCATCAGGTCCAGCACCAAAATCCTCATCTATTGATCCAATATACATTAATATATCTTCTGAGGAAAAAGATATAGGCCCCAAAGAAACCTTGGGTGTAGAATTCATATATTCAAAATACCCCTCATCAGGTTCAAAAGAATCCGAACAAAATGACTCTTTAAAAAGATTTGCAAATTAACCACAAATAATGACGGCATCATCAGTAATTCCATCAAAAGTTTTGAATGATGAAGGGAATCCATCGGATTTCTTCTTTGTATTTATGAATCCCCAAAACTTCTTTGGATCAGACAGTATTCTCAGCTTTATATCGTCTAAATATTCATTATATAATGCAGCTGAGCTATTTTCAAATTCCAGAAACAAACGTTTGTAGGTTTCCAGGTCATTTTAGTCTAAACTACAGACATATTTCTTCCATGCCTATTCCTGTTGTTGCGAAGAGTTTTTAAATCCTTTGTGTACCAAGGGTACGCACAGTTTTTCGCAAATTTGAGGCTATATGGTACGGACTGAGAGAACACGGTAAAGAGCTCCGTATAAAAAATTTATGGAATCATCAAGGTTATTTCCATTTAAGTACTCTAAAATAGCATTTAGTTTGTTATGAAGTAAATGATTCAACTTCAAAAAGTCAGCTTTTCTAAAATTGAATTCATAAACTTTATCTACTGAGCTCGAATAAGCTATACTCTCTCTGTCCGATTTATAACATACGCTCAGTGGTGGATGGTATTCATCAATAGTAGTCAGAACATGAAAGGCCCTCCTAATAAATATTCAAGAGTCTTTCAAGACTATTATAAATACAACTCACTTGTTGTAAGTCAGAACATATATTATCAACGAATATATGTTCTTGGCGGGTCTTCGAATTAGATGCAAATATGTATCATAGTCGAAAGAATGCCATTTCAAGTCAGGCAGATTAAAATCGCCCAACAGTAAAATGTCGTCATTAACGTAAAGTAGATTTATTATATATTCTATGAAATCAGCAAGGCTTGCATAGACTTCTGCACTGCTCTTTGGGGAAACATACACATTTATAACATATACATTGGAATTACAATGTATAACCTTAACGCATATAAGTTCAATATTAGAAGAGCAGGGAATATCATTTAAGGAACTGACGAAGGAGTTCCTTATAGCTAAAAGGACACCACCACCAACAGCAGAAATATTGTTAGTGTGTCTGTCCCTTCTAAAAACTTGAAAACTATTGTCAAACAATTCCAAGTCAATAATGCTTCCGTTCAACCACGTTTCTGTTAACGCGATTATATCTTCAGAAAAATTCTGAGGCGCCAAAAACAAGTCTCGCTTTTTAGAACGTAATCCCCTTACATTTTGATAGCCACAGGGATAGCCTATTTAGTTTTTTGGGTCTTTTGGGCGACTTTATTCGTCCTTCTGGACTTATTTTTTGGCTTAAACTCAGAAATGAGAATATTCTCGGCCCACTTTTTAGAATTAAGAATTGTAGAAAACTCTTCGGCTGCAACCGTTAGAATAAAGGAGGCGTGGGAGGGTTTATTGCTAATTTTTTTGCATGAACAGAATGCATTTTGACTAAATAAAATATTTTGTTTGACAAACGTCAATACATTTTCACTTGTTGTGTCGGGCTGAAGACGTGAAATGAATAAGAGTTTTCGCCTCGACACTGCCGGCGTAAACATGCCTGTAACATTAACAGGTTTCTTGAGAGGACCCATTAAACATAAATTATATTTTTTTTTTTTGTTTATTGTGATAACAAACTCACATTCATTAGTCATCGAGTTATAATTCTATGCAGCCACACGTTTGCATTTTTGTTGTATTTTTATTTACGCGAGATAGGACGTAACATTACCACGTCAAACAAAAAATTTAAATCTAATCGAAACAGGCGAAAGTGATCAATATGACAGAGATAAAAAGTTAAAGTAGCTCTTGATAATGTGTATCTTTATGAACTTGAGGGCAATAATGATTTCTTGATCTTAACTAATTTTTAGTTTGGCGTTAAGCAAACGAATGTATGAGAAACACTCAGTTCCCCACACCCTACACCACACTTCACCTAGTTTTTATTTTAACTTTTCATTAAATATGAGTTCTTGCTACAATTACTACCATTGCCTTAGAGTACATTGCGTATGACAGTTTCTTTAAAAAATTTTGTTGCGCGGCATTTTTTCTTTGGCCGTTGCACAGGTTTTCATGATTTCGCTTTTATTACTTCAAAGATAATTTTTTGTTTTTTTCAAATCTTAGACTAGATACTTTATTCATATATAATAATTTTATGTCTCTTGTCATAAATTGCCATGATTTATATTGAATAATGCAGGCACACGTTTTTTGCAATTTTGTTGTTGTTGTTGCAAGGTTTCATTTTGTTTTTTTTTTCGGCATTGCAGGCAATTGGATTTTTAATGTTGTCTTAAAAGTGATTTCGTTCATTATATTTTCTGCATTTCCGTGGGACAAGATTTAAAATTCATTTAAACTGTCTGGCAAAGATTTGAAAAAACAAAAAAAAAAAAACAAAAAGCAAAGTGTTTTTATATGCAACTCTTGTTTTTGCGTGTTGTTGTCGTTGTTCGCGTTTTGTTGTTGTGTCAAGAGTTTTTTGCTGTTGTCATAGTTGTTGTTGTTGTTTCAACGAAAATAAATAAATTAAATTGTTGTCAGTTGTGAATTTGTGGAAAAATGTTGTCATAATTATCCGAATTTCAATTACTTTATATGGAGTTAATTTGATTAAATAATTTTTGCATATTTTATGCAAAAAGTTATAGTTTTTGTGCAGCTGATTGCCATAAAGAGCAGTAAATTGCGCTGTTTGAGTTCAAGTAAGATTTTTTTTGTAAAATTTTGTAAAAAGCACACAAGCTTTTATAAAATTTTTAATTTTTCTCATTTCCGAAACTTTATGGAAGTAATAGATGCCAAGCGGATTGAAATATTAACCCAAACATAATTTTAAGTATCCGACAGTAGGTAAGTACCGCTTTCTAGAATAACCTGAATATCACAATTTTTTAGGAACTAAAAATAAAACTAAAACTAAAACTAAAACTAAAACTAAAACTAAAACTAAAACTAAAACTAAAACTAAAACTAAAACTAAAACTAAAACTAAAACTAAAACTAAAACTAAAACTAAAACTAAAACTAAAACAAAAACTAAAACTAAAACTAAAACTAAAACTAAAACTAAAACTAAAACTAAAACTAAAAATAAAACTAAAACTAAACAAAATTTCAAAAAATACAGTTAAAAATTTATTAAATTTTTCAAAAATACAACAAGAAAATACAAATAAAATTAAAAAATTGAAAATATATTTATTAAGGCATGTTGCTACTTGGCGCGCTCGGTATTCGAGTGAAAATTTAAAAAATTTTTACAGGAAAATGGTAAGAGATAATGAAAAATTTTTTTTGGGGTGAATAAATACACTAAAAATTATTTTAAAAAATTGTTTTATTTATATTTAATATTTTTTATGCATGAAACTTTAATTTGAAGTTGACTTGTCGATATCAGAAAGAGCTGATGGTTACTATAAGAACTAAAGTTTGGTAGCACCTAGAAAAACAAAACCAAAAAATTCATAAATAATATGGGTATGGTTATTGTATAAACTAAAATTTTTAAGTTTGGCAAAAAAATAAAAAAATTATAAAGGTTTGAAAAAAAAAATCGTAAAAATCCGAAGTTTTTTCTGGATTTTGTGCAAAAAATTGTAGAAAAAATAAACATTTTTGCAATTTGTTAGTTCACACGGAAACTAAACATGTAGAAAGTCTGCGGTTAAAATTTGAAAATTTGGAGATAATCGGACAAGGTAATTTTGTGTAACGATGGTAACCAAGTATAAAAAATGTAAAAAACTTCGAACTAAAGTTTCATACATAAAAAATGTTAAAAATGATAAAAAACATTTATTGTAAAAATTTTATTGAGTGTATTTATTCACCCCATAAAATTTTTCCATTATCTCTTACCATTTAAAAAATTTTAATTTTTAACTCGAATACCGAGCGAGCCAAGTACCAACATGCCTTAATAAAAAAATAACAATAGAAGAAATGAATATACAAACAAGCTTAAAATAAAAATTAGAATAAAATCAAAAATAAAAATTAAAACAAAAATACAAATAAAATTAAAAATAAAAAAAAATACAAATAACAATTAATATAAAAATGAAAATAAATATAAAATAAAAATGAAAAATAAGTATAAAAATTAATATAAAAAAATGAGAGAAATTAAAATTATAAATTAAAATAAAACAAAAAAAAAAAAAAAAAAAAAATAAATAAATATACCAAGTGTACAAAAAGGGTTTTTTGAGATGGCATCACTAGCATTAAATCGAATCGGAAAATCGTGCAACTAACCTCATCATTAGGCTTTTTTTTTAGTATGTGTCGTTTCGCTGAGTGTAAACAAAAACAGCATAGTTTTTGTGTGCTCTGAATATGCCAATTTTTGTGCCTTTGTGCTTTCATTTGAAGAAAATTGCAGCTCAAGGCATCATATTGTAACTGATGATGAAAAATGTGTTCATTACAATAACCCTAAGCGCAAAAAAACATACAGACCGCGTGGTCATACGCTAAAATCGACGCCAAGGCCAAATATTCACAGTTGCAAGGTAATGATCTGTATTTGGTGGGACCAATTGAGTGTAGTTACTATGAGCTGCTACAGCCGGGTAAAACCCTCACAGTGAAATTCTACCGAACTCAATTGATGCATTTGAGCCGAACATTGAAACAAAAATGGCCTGAATACGACCACAGGCACGACAAGGTATTTTTGCAACATGACAACGCTCGGCCACATGTTACGCAGCCGGTCAAAACATACCTTAACCCTTAAAAGCCAAACATCACCGATTACATTAAAAAAAATTATGTTGTTTTTATTTTGTTGGAAAATTTTTGTTTACGAGTTATTATAGAAAACATGGTTGTATCCAAAAAGATACAGTGGGCATTCTGAAGTATACCATCAATCAGCTTGGTTGTAGGAGTTCAAGACGAAACGTGGAAAACGATTCTTTTTAACATTTTAACACTACCTGTAATTTTTTTTTTTGCTCCAAATTTGTTAATAATTAAAACGATATTTCTTTCCGTAAAAATTAAAAAAAAACTATTTTTTGAATTTGACGAACAATATTTCCCAAACCAACAAAGTTATGTCAATAATTAAATTTTCGTTTTATATTTGCAATTTTCTGAGCGAAACTACAAATCCAGAATTTTAATTTTTGCAATATTTTAAAATAAATAGCTTATTTTCTCGGTTGTATCCAAAAAGATACACTGGGCCTTTAAGGGTTAAAAGAAATGAAACGAATTTTTCGTTCTTGAAGCAAATTGTTCACAATAAGACTTCAAACTTGAAGAAAATCCTTTAAAACTTTTTTGTTATAAAATAGAAGTAAATTTAAAACAATAAAATAAAAATCTAAATTTTAATTTACTTAAATATTACTGTAATATTACTTAAAAAAAGAATAAAATTAAAAAATAAAATAAAAACATAAAAATAACAATAAAAATAAATTAAAAAATAAAAATAAGAATAAAAATAAAACAACAAATAAAATAAAAATAAAAATAAGAATAAAAATAAAATAGAAATAAAAATAAAAATAAAAATAGAAATAAAAATAGAAATAAAAATAAAAACAACAAATAAAATAAAAATAAAAATAAAAATAAAAATAGAAATAGAAATAAGAATAAAAACAACAAATAAAATAAAAATACAAATAGAAAAAATAAGAGTAAAAATAAAATTATATATAAAAATAAAATATAAATAAAAAATAAAAATAAAAATATGTATCGGAAACGTCAGCAAAAATAAATAAATAAAATAGTTTTATATAATTAATGTAATTTTTTTTTCTTTTATTTAAAAAAATTTCGATAGCTAGATATATCCTTCTAAAAAATAAAAATTCACAAAAATATGTATAAAAAATAAGAATAAAAGAAAAAATCCAAAATATATAAAATAATAAAAATAAAAATGAAATGGAAATGAAAAATAAAAATGAAGATATATTAAAACATGTTTATATTCGAATAATAAAAAAAAATTATATGAGTTCAAGCGTGGCTGAGTAGGTTAAAGTGCGTGAACAACTCGGTGAAAATTTTCGAATCGCAAGGTCTGAGGTTCGAATCCGCCACTAGACAGAAACAATTTTTTCAATTGAACTTAATTTTTCTGATCGGTCGTCAGCTCTCTGCAGACAATGGCAAACCTCAGAGAGTAAATAATGCCATGTAAGGCCTCTTGAGAACATGTACTTTAGCTGTACAGAGTCGGCATAAAATTAGTAGGTCCAGTTCTCGATAATTTGTGTACAAACATTTAATAACACGCACAACACAATCTGATCATAAGGAGTTTAGTCAAAGTCCTTTCAAGGGCTGAAATGGCCCATTAAAGGTCTGAAATGGTCAATTTATTATCTTATATATTAATACGCTAACATAAAACTTGAACCCCCTTTTTCTCAAGTTATAGACAACACATTTTAATGAAACTTATATCGTTTGAAAGGTCTGGCTTATACCAAGTGCAGAATACAGTTTTTAATCAAATGTTTTGTCATTAAGATAGGAAAAAATTAGAAATTAAAAACATTTTTTTCCCCCATATAAACAAAAAACAACAGCAAACAATGCTACACGTTAATGTGATTGAGAAGAAGGCGAGAGAGAAAGAAAAGGCCTCAATACAGCTGTATCTTTTGCTCTTTCTTTCTCGAGAGGAAAACAACAACAAAATACATAGTGACCCAGCTCTGTTAAACAACGCTGCTGTAGCGTACACGAGGAAGAGTAAAACGCGAGATTGACTCAAACACTTTAACAGAGCTGAGTAGCATTGTTAGTTTTTTTCTTAGTTTCTCTCTCTTCGATAGCCTAATGACCATGGTATAATAATACAAGGTAGCATTGACAGTTGCTTGGGAAACCATATCCTGTCAAAAAATATACTCAAAAAAAGAGCGCTCACAATCCGCCATTGAAAACACAAACAATGTTGAAATCGTTAAAGTGAAAAAAACAACAACCACAGCAGCTGCAGATTGATTTACACAAAAAGCTGTTTTTGAGAGGAGATGTTTTCTTGTAGAAGAGAAAGCAAGCAGTTGTCAATGCTACCTTGTATTATTATACCATGTCTTGCGATAGCCTCATGACAAAAATAGACAAAATATTCATGCCGCAATGAGACCGCGTAGAGAGCCAAAATTCATGAATCATTCAACGGAGTGGCATAAAATCATTATTTGGGGTGTATATGAGGCACAATAAATGTGAAAAAAAAAATTATTGAGCTACGATGATTTACAACAATAAAAAGTGGTTCTACGTCCTTATTAGGAAAATTTTTTTTAAATTAACTGCATCACATTGAATCTCAGGGAACTCTTTAAAGTAACCAGAATGCACCAAATGCAAAAGCAAAAAAAAAAAAAGTAAAAATATAAAAAAAACAAATATAAATTAAAATTAAAATAAGGACAAGTAGAACAAGGATACTAACAAGGATTAGAAAAGGATGACTTCCACAAGGACCGAGACCAAGATTGGGACATAGCTAAAGATTGTTTGGGAAGAGTATAAGAACAGGAAATAGAACAAAGATTTTAACGCAATAAGAACAAAGCTTTAGAAAGGAAATGGGATAAGGATAAGGTCAGGAATTTGGGCATGGATTAAAACAAGAGCTTGGATTGGAAGTAGATCAATTATTTGAACAAATATTAGTATTAGAATATGAATGAAGACAAGTTTTGGAACTAATGAAGGGATAGGGACAAGAATAAAGATAAGAATAAAGCTACCCTGTCACTTCAAAACCTTCCGATGTATCCACGATACAGACAACTTCTTTTTAACTTTACCAAGCATCTTTCAATAAAAATAAAAAACAACAGAAAATCGATATTGGCATGGTCGAATTTCGACCACAGGCGATACTAGTATTTATAAAAATACTAAGCTTGTTGCTGCATAGGTGCAGCCTTTACGGGTAGTCTCTCAAACACCAGGCGAATTTCTTTACACTTGAATGGGTCGACATAGAATCCGTTGAAGAATTCTATTTCGAAGAGTCCCCTAATTTTACAGCTTTTTCAATTCCAGTGATTGATAGCATCATCTCTTGGATTGAAGATGGAATAGTTTTTATCGATGAAAATAATGAATTTTAAAAATTTTTTCATAAAATTATCTAGTCATGACAGCACACCTACCAAGAGCTAGTCAAGGTAATAATATTTTGAATATATTTTTTTATATATATAATATAATAATATAATAATATAAAAATAATATAAAATAATATAATACATAATATATATATATAAATATATTATACTTTATTACATATTTAATATATTTTCAAATATTTTTTAATCAATTCATTTTTTATTTCATAGACTTCGTTACTTTATGGAGGGAGGGGAGGGGAGGGGTTTTGAGAGTGCAAGAATACGTTGTCATGTCAAAATACCTACGGTTTAGTCCATGATACAGCACCTGCATTCTTTTTTTAATTTGAAATTGTAATTTAAGCTGCCTTCAAATAGTGAGTTTGAGGCACATTTTTACTATCTCACAGTCTTGGTTTTCACTTCATTTGGCAATAAAACCACAGAATTGACGTTAGTAACAATTATCTTAAATTAACGACTGTCTGAAATGATGTACAAAAGTATCTGCCCGTAACTTAAGACTATTAATGTTTCCTCATTATCTCTGCAATATTCAAATTTTATACGCTTATTTAAAGATTTATGCGCTTTTAATAAGTTCTTAACACTAAACATATTTATAGCTTAAAATTAAACCAGTTTGTTATGGAAATATCCAGCTACTGTAATAAGTATTACAAAAAAAATCCACTTTAAGTCAGAATCTAAATTAAAAAATCTATAAATTATGTTATATGCGGAAAATTAACATAATCCACACATCTTCAATTTATTTTTCTTCATTTATAATATGGCAAAAGCATGGCCAAAATGGCAAAAAGATACACTTAACCCAACACTTGCCGCCTAGACTCAACACCGACCAATAATTTGTCTTTCCTAACTTCATCTGACCTGCAGCTAAAGCAACAACAGCAACATGTTAATTAACTTAGTCTACGTTTTAAAGTTAACTTGCATTAAAATTAATTATCCGGTGCTAACAAAATGGTATCCTTCAGAACTATCAATAGCAGCGTATGAAAGACGTTTCTGTTAATCTACATTTAAATTAGAAAAATGAAATGAAGCTCGCCATCTTCAATCGTAGCATGTGGAATAGAAGAGATACAGGCAACCATTAGCAATACGAATTGACTTTAAATGAACATTAATAGCAATTTTATGTTCATAAATGTTGATGGTTGCAGCGCGTTGGTAGCATGAACAAGAGCAGCAACAAAAAGAACAACAACAACAACAACAACAACAACAACAACAGTAGCCGAAGTTGTAAAAATGATAGCGTTGCGCATAATAAAAAAAGTGAATGTTTGCTTTTTGATATTTTTAACATATTCATTAGTATTGAAAACCTTCACCTACAGAGTTATAAAACTAAGGATGTGCACTTTTATGAGTGTGTATTACATATGAATTCCATCGTAGTAAGTCATTTTCTATTGGTGCTGGTGATTGGCATTGCAAAGGCTCTAACTCCTAGCTGATTAAGTAGTTTAGTTCGAATGCCTGTTGTGAATGCTATGCGCCGCTACCGCCATCGAATGCCTGGTACCAGGCAGGCAAAGCAATGCTTGTTGCTGACGGCTATGCTTTTATCCTTATACGTTGCTATTTTTCACTGCGAACAGTTGGATATCGCATGTAAATTCACGGCCGAGGTTAGAGCTTGCTATTGACGTCTTTGCCAGAATCTTTGCAGCCAAGATGGGCGAAAGTTATACAGCTGCACGCCAAGCTTACATTTGATGCTACATACCTACATGCGTTTGAGTTATACGTAAAATGCGGAAAGAACTTAATTGAAAAATTCTAAAATATGGCTTGTAATTAAAAGTGAATGTTTTGATATACCTCAAAATATTATTGCTACTTGAAAAGTAGCAGAGAGAGACGCATGAAAAGTAGTATTGCTCTTTGGTGTATAAAAAAAAGTCGTAATTTCAAGGAATCTGCTGGAGCCATTTCAAGTTTTTAACAAAGTTTTTATAAATAACACTAGAAAATATTGTTATGGTAAACATCCGTTTGCATATAGTTTTTCTATTTTTTTTATTAAGCTTACGAGTATTCTTTGCAAATAAAAAAATTATTAGGTTCAAGAACCATCCATTCATAACACCTCATTACTGTACAGTACTTCCATGTGCTGTATTTTAGTCTGGCCCTGAAACCGATGTAACATTTTATAAAAGCAGAGAAGGAAATCAAACACTACATTGTAGTTAAGCTTCGATAAATCATAGCACAGTTAGCCCTAGCAACGAGTGTAAATAGTTAAATAGCTAAAAAGTGCAACATAATTGAACAAAGAACCAATGGCTCCCTGCCAGTAACCTCTTATTTGACAATAATTCGCGAAAAACCTCATGAAAATCGACGGAGTTCTAGTGTTTTGCAAGAACACGGTTTGATAACTAGATCGTAAGAAAAAGCTTTATATTTACTTACGAGAAATTTCCTTGTAGTGTATGAAAACCATAACTTTAAGAACAAACCTGATATTCTTAACCATGGACCATTGGGTCATATATGTCATATATAATTATTTTCTTTATTATTTTGTTGAAAAAATAGTATTGTATGATGTATTTTTACTGATTTTTTTTTCTTAACCCTGTGCTATTAATGGGTCTTATATGTCCATACTCTACTTTTTCTCTAATTGACCTTAAACTGATTCCGTTGAAAAAATAGTATTGAATCCAGTCTGTTTTCTAAATGTATACGTTTTTTAACCCTCTTTCAGTCTTGGGTCATATGTGACCCTCTCCATTTTTCCATTAAAAATTAAAATTGAGTTATTGAATGCATGGTAATCAAACATGCCTTTTTTTTCAATTTTTTCAACATTTAACCATGCACGGAAATTGTGTCATATTAGACCCATCTCTGATGTTTCTGTAGTGAAAATCGATGAAAAATTTTTTTTTTAATTAACTGTCAGTTATCATGTCTAAGGTCTGGTTTTTGTGTTATTCTCAACCCCGTTTACTTGGTTGTAAATAAATTAATATAACAGATGAGAAAGAGCATGTAATAGTTGATTAGGAATATAAAAAATTAAATAAAAAAGGTTCAAAAATGTGGCATTAAAAAGAAAATAAAAACAAAAAATTCAAATCACAGTCTGACGAATCATGTCAGAATTACGACATCCGATTATGGTTCTTCTACTTCAGATGATGACTCATTTTAAATTTAATTACTATGTGAGTGTTCCGCGGGCAAAAGCATTTCCATAATTTCCTCAAATGGTTTTGTTTCTTCTTGGTCATAGTCCTCATTCCGGTTAAAAGAGAACGCTCTAGATGTCAAAACTTTAAACTCCGATTGTCCTAAGCAATATAACATAAAGCATTTCAAACATAAATCAAGAGTACATTGCAAGCAGAAGGACAAAATGACTTCTCCTGTCTTATGTAGGGTAGTTCTATTAGACAACAACGACATAAACAATGGTAAAACATAAATAAGGAAAAAACTAAGAAAAATAAAAAAAAAAAATATAATAAACTGGCCATTTCAGCCCTTCAAAGCACTTTGACCGAACTTCTTATGATCAAATTGTGTTGTGCGTGAAAAAACTTTCTGCGTCAGCTGGCATTGAACCAGAATTCTCTGGCGTATGGGTCGTGCCCTCTACCCACTGCGCCACAGCCGCCAAAAATCAACAAAAATAAGTAAAAAGAAAAGAAAAAACATCAAATAAATTCATCGGAGAATATGATAAAATTAATATTTTTTCCACTTTTGGGGTCATACAGTTTTTAGAAAAAAAGCACGAATCGAAAAGATTCGGTATACAAGCTAATATTTTTTAAATATTTAATATTTTTTTTAAATATAAGCCCCATTGTTAAGTGGGGTCAACTGTTAACTTAACATTGTTAAGTTAATGAATGCATAAAAAAACCTTCGGATAAACATACAACTACTAATTTGAAATAAATACAATATCATCCAAACCATCTTACATATACTATTGCATACCCGCTTCTGTACAATTCATATTTTGTTTTGAAGGAACTTGGGGAAAATTTTAAGTTTTTAGAATGCACTTCTCTAACCCTTTGACGACCACTGGGACACCGGTGACCCTTTTACTTTCCCTATGCAATCGATTTTTTTTACAACGTATCATTCAAAATTGAATGAATTTGGCTTTCAGAAAGTACTTGATTTTCAAGTGTAGATTAATTTTTTTGTTTATCAGACCATCCCAAACTTGAAAAATCTTTACTTTTTCACCCCCTTCTTTTTGCTGCAATATTTTGGGGGTCGAAGGAGCTATAGGTACAAAATTGTTAGAGAAGTTGCGGGTAGCCTTCCAGTTTCTAACAAAAAATAATGAAAAAAGATAGTCCAGTTCGACTATCCATGCGGCCACCAAATCTGACGAGACCTCTATGTCCCAATGGCCGTTAACGGTAAAAAAAGATACAGTAGTTTCGACTATGTCGTAACACAAGACGTAGAATTATTCAATTCGCTTTTGATGACATCTTTTTTAAAAATATTTATTCCATACACCTGAGGATATGACCTTTAAGAGAGTGCCGGAGAGGGTTAATATGTATCACCAACCCCCATTACTTTTGCAAAAGGAACATTTTTGCCTTTGCTTTTGTCGATAAAACCGGAAACTGTCCATAAATAGGTAGAAAACTTAAACAAGCAAACAAAATTTGTTCAATGCTATCAAGTTCAACAACCCATGTGTCAAAATTTCACTGTTGATAATATGCCCGGATATTTAATTGGCTGCGTTTGACATTTCAATAACAGATTCTGTTAAAAAAGCATGCCCCTCAAAATTACTCAGTATTACTGGGCTACGCGAGTCTGTTAAAAACAACATGTCCCCAAAAGTATGCTTTTTTATAATTATAAGATTTATGTCTTCACGCTAGATGGCGCTGTCTTCGCCGTCAAAAAACCGGAAGCCGTGGATAAATAGGTAGCAAGTTTAAGCAAACAAAAACATCAAATGTTGGCTTTATATTTCATGTAATTGTGTAAAATTGATATAAGTTAGACAGTTCTAACATGAATTTTTGTCGCATTGAGGATCAAGCAGACCAACAAGTGCTAAGATCAACATTGTACGATTAGTACTTTAGGCCCACCAAAGGCTCAAAAAGTAATGTAAATACCGACACCTGATCACTATCAACCACCCTACTTACCTCCGAGAACGACGTATTCTACGTCAAAATCTGTGTTATATACAGTGACTCAAAAAATTGATCGCATGTTCAGGAATTTCTTACAAAACAAATATTACAGGAAAACGAAAAAATGGATTATGAAAAGATTATATATTTTTACAAACTTAATTTTTCTTAAATAAAAAAACACATTATTTTTTTAATTTTTCAGAATTTGTAGTAAAATAAATTAGAAAAATTAATTAAACATATTCGATCAATTATTTGAGTTTAAAAGTTAATATTTTGTGTAGCCTCCGCGTGCTTTCAAAACAGCATTTATTCTTCGTGGCATGGTTTCCACCAAATTTTTGCATAAATCCTGTGACAGTACATTCCATTTTATCTGGACTTTTTGCCAGATATCATCGAGTGTTCGTGGCGCACATTCACCATCCCTCAATCCGCGTTTAAGCTCCACCACAAGTGCTCAATCGGATTTAAATCAGGTGATTGCGGTGGCCAGTCCAAGACGTTTATAGAATTTTCCTGGAACCACATTTTTGTTATTCTAGCCGTATGTTTTGGGTCGTTGTCTTGCTGGAAAATCGATTCCTCCAAAACAACTCCCAACATATCCAAATTTTGGAAAAGGTTTGCTTTTAAAATATTAATATAGTCCTGTCCTGTAATTTTTCCTGCAATTTTATGACACTTTACAACTTCAATCCAAGTCATAAACCCCAACAGCATTATTGAGCCTCCTCCAAATTTCACTGTTGGCTGAGCATGTCTACTGGATAATTTTTCACCTTTTTTTCTCTACGTCCACTGCCTCCCATCAGACCCATATTTGTTAATTTTAGTTTCATCGGACCATATAACCTTGTTCCAATCGTCAATGCTGTAACTTTTGTACTTACGGGCAAATTTGAGGCGCAATTTCTTATAGCGATAAGACAATAAGGGTTTCTTTACCTCAAAGCGACCTTTAAAACCATTTTTTCCTAGAAGATTTCTAATTGTTTCGTCCAAAATATGAATGACGTAATTTATTTTCAAGCATTTATTTATTTCAACAGCATTATCGTGTAACCCATGTGTAATTTGATGTATTATTCGACGCCTTAATAAATTTGATATAATGGGTTTTCGTCCAGCGCAGTTCTTAATCGTCAAATTTTCACATTGATCGCGAACTTTGCTAACTGTTGAAATGGAGCACTTTACAGATAGAGAAATTTGCCTATGAGAAACACCCTCACGCAAGAAATGTTCAATTTGCTTAAACTTTTCAGGTGATATTGCTTAAATCTGAAAGATTTTTCAAATAATTACATTTTGTAGTAACAAACTTAAAAACTAATTTAGTTTTACCTTAAATAAACAAGTCTCACTAAAATCAAAGTTAATGACCACATTCAATAAAATAGTTTCGAAGTTTGGTTATTCTTTTATTATTTTTTAGCAAACTCAAAAAATTGATCGAATGAACTTTTAGTGTTTCCACTCCAACACTTAAATAAGCACTGAAATTTTTTAAATATATTACTGCCAAATGAGAATAATAATACAACAAAATTAATAACCGTTACTTTTACAGTAGTGGCTTTAATAATTTGTACACAATATACTGCTACACGCACTGCTTACACACATGCGATCAATTTTTTGAGTCACTGTATATAATTTTATTGACGAGTTGAGTTTTTTGAAACACAAATTAGTCTGTTTGCATTTTTTATCAATCCATGGAAATTTCAATTTTTATTATATATTTCGAAGCAATTTCCATTATTGGCGAGGCAAAATGTTTTTTTGAAAAAGGCACAAATAGCATTGGTTCGATTGTATTTGTGTTATTTGGAGCAGAAAATACATCCTTACGTCCCATTTTACTTTTTATAGCGATAATGATCAGACAGAGTAGTGACCTCCGCAAGTTTGAATAGCTTAGGTATCTATCTTACAACTACGTGAGGTGGTCTCTTGTGGTTGGTGAACGAATCCATTATTTGAGTAGCCATTGCGCTCAGACTTCCAATGCAGATATATAAAAGAAATCAGTATTCGACGCAGAGATTTTGTTTTAACCAATGTACGCAATATGCTCTCTCAAATCAAAGCAATCTTAGAAAAGACTCAAAAAGAATTTGGTCTTTGATTTGCGATAGTATTCGTAGTAAGATTGAAGTAAAATAACGAAATCAAAACAGTTTCATTTTCTTTCCAATGGTGGTACTTTAACTTCTCTACGACTATTGGTTCAGAAGATATTTCCGAAATAGGTCAAAATTTCGTAAAAAACTCCCAAGCAATCTAATACCTATAAATAAATAAATAACTGGTCATTTCAGTCCTTGAAAGAACTTTGACCTAGCTTCTTATGATCAATTGTGTTGTGCGTGTTATAAAGTTTGTACACAATTGACAGAGTTTTTAACGAAATTTTGCACTATTTTGGGAATATCTCCTAAGCCAATAGTCATATAGAGGTCAAAGTACCACATTTGCAAAGGTTATTTTTTATACTTTCAATGATTGACTTTCAGAATAGATTGAAAACAATGAGTTCTATTGAAGTTAATTAAAATTCTACCTTAAACTTTTCGTTCTCGTACTGTCAACGAGAGAAACAAGTCGCATACATTTTTACCATTGACAACCATTTTGACATATAACATAGTTCCCATAATTTTTCACACCTTTGGAGGATAAAAAAAAACATGTTTTTCACGACACTTTTGTTTAGTTATTTGGGGTAGCTGAACACAAATCCGGTGTCGGATTTACGAATTTCTCAGCGGTTCAGTATCGGTCGTTGAAGGGCTAAACAGCTAGCAATTTAAACAAAAGTTAAACCAGGGACCGAAAATAACTATTATGTTCTCTTGCTGATCTCAAAAACGGCAGGCTTGGCTGTAAAGTTTTTGACTTTAAGAATAAAAGGCAACTTTTTGCCGTTTATTTTTTTTTTTACAGGAAATAACGATTATTTTCAGCCGGATATTTTTTCCAACAAAAATATCCAGCAATTTGTTATAAAAGTTGTGAACACTATGGATGCTGGGACCATAAAATTTGGTATATGGGGGAGTAGCATTAAGACATATGTATTTATTTTGGAATTACCTAAGGGTGATTACAATATCTCATGATCACGACACCCAATGATTATGGAATTTGGTATGTGGGGGATAAGCATGAAGATCAACTTTTTTGGAAAAGGTGGGTAGACCACGCCCATTTTTAGGAAAAATTACAATATCCCATGACCACAATGCGCAATGATTATGAAATTTGGTATGTGGGGGATAAGTATGAAGATCAATTTTTTTGGAAAAGGTGGGTGGACCACGCCCATTTTTAGAGAAAATTACAATATCTCATTACGATTATTTTCAGCCAGATATTTTTTCCAGCAAAAATATCCAGCAATTTGTTATAACAGTTGTGAACACTATGGATGCTAGGACCATAAAATTTGGTATATGGGGGCGTATCATTAAGACATATGTATTTATTTTGGAAATGTGGGCGGACCACGCCCTGTTCTATTGGTAATTACAATATCTCATGATCACGACACCCAATGATTATGGAATTTGGTATGTGGGGGATAAGCATGAAGATCAACTTTTTTGGAAAAGGTGGGTAGACCACGCCCATTTTTAGGAAAAATTACAATATCCCATGACCACAATGCGCAATGATTATGAAATTTGGTATGTGGGGGATAAGTATGAAGATCAATTTTTTTGGAAAAGGTGGGTGGACCACGCCCATTTTTAGAGAAAATTACAATATCTCATTACGATTATTTTCAGCCAGATATTTTTTCCAGCAAAAATATCCAGCAATTTGTTATAACAGTTGTGAACACTATGGATGCTAGGACCATAAAATTTGGTATATGGGGGCGTATCATTAAGACATATGTATTTATTTTGGAAATGTGGGCGGACCACGCCCTGTTCTATTGGTAATTACAATATCTCATGATCACGACACCCAATGATTATGGAATTTGGTATGTGGGGGATAAGCATGAAGATCAACTTTTTTGGAAAAGGTGGGTAGACCACGCCCATTTTTAGGAAAAATTACAATATCCCATGACCACAATGCGCAATGATTATGAAATTTGGTATGTGGGGGATAAGTATGAAGATCAATTTTTTTGGAAAAGGTGGGTGGACCACGCCCATTTTTAGAGAAAATTACAATATCTCATTACGATTATTTTCAGCCAGATATTTTTTCCAGCAAAAATATCCAGCAATTTGTTATAACAGTTGTGAACACTATGGATGCTAGGACCATAAAATTTGGTATATGGGGGCGTATCATTAAGACATATGTATTTATTTTGGAAATGTGGGCGGACCACGCCCTGTTCTATTGGTAATTACAATATCTCATGATCACGACACCCAATGATTATGGAATTTGGTATGTGGGGGATAAGCATGAAGAGCAACTTTTTTGGAAAAGGTGGGTGGACTACGCCCATTTTTAGGAAAAATTACAATATCTCATGACCACAATGCGCAATGATTATGAAAGTTTGTATGTGGGGGACAAGCATGAAGATAAATTTTTTTGGAAAAGGTGGGTGAACCACGCCCCTTTATAGGAAATATTGTAATTTTATTTGATTAGGAGATATTATAATTTTTCATAGTGGATATTGTAAGGAAGAGTGGAGGAAAATTGTTGTCTGTTGTTTTTACATTAGTTAATAAAGTAAAATAATTTTTTTTTTATATTTTAAAAATATGTGTTTGATAAAAGTGAATTTTGGCCGCTTAAATCGATAAAATACCCTTTAGAGCCACGTTTGATATTTACCTTTTATACACCGAAACTGCGCCACCAATAAAAACGGTTGAATTCAAAACTCACAGGAAAAAAACTTGGTGCCAAAAGACAAGTTAAAACAATTTTACTTATTTTTCTACAACTCTGTACTGTTATCAACAGCTTAAAATCATGCAACAAGATATTTCAAATATTGCCGCACATTATGTAGGGAGGTTGCAGGCAGGCAGCTCGTTTTGGCTTGGGCGAGGGCTTAGCAAGAGGGGCGCGTTTATTGCTGTTGATGCTAGCTACTGCTACGAATCAATGGCAGGAAATTGAAAGGCGCACAACAATTGCTGAGCAGTAAAAAAGCAGCAGCTCAGCACATTGCAACGCATCAACATCTGGCAGCAGCATCGACTGCTACCTTCAGCTAGCAAATATTATAGAAATGGCTGTGCAAAGTTGCTGCTGCAGCAGCAAAACCATGAGTTACCAATTTAATTAACAATTCTTCTTTGCAATTGTCTCGCTTGTAGTAACTCTATTGATTTTTATGTTATTCTCTGGTTGTTGTTGTTGTTGGAGACTGCTTTTGCCTCGGATGTATCATGGTTAAGAAGATACGCATGTACGGATCAATCGCGGATTTGTAAAATCGCATCCGCATTTTTGCCTAATTGCGTTCGTTCTATGCGCGCGATGAAACTCGCCAGGTTAGTTCAGGCTGTAAAGGAGTGGAATTTTCTTACGTTATTAACGCTGTTTTGTTTGTTTTGCAGATGCGTTTTGTTTATGCTGTTGATTTTCGTTTTGCTTACATACTTCATTCCTTGAGTAGTCTCTCGAGGACCTATACAGGAAATTCCTGGCAGATTTGAAGCTTGATGCGTATGCAGGATGCCGCTGATTTGTTTTTGAGGATAAGACTCGCTCTTATCGCGCTGCTTAGTGTTTGATTATTTTTTACGTAACAACTTGAGTTCGGTTTTTTTTTTTTTTTACTCCATAATTCAGTGGACAATGGAAATGTTGTCAGTTGCGATTTTTTGACAGCCCACACATGGGAAAATTCAACAATTAAATTTATTGCCTAAAACTTGCCATCAATATTCAACACATTCTGGCAACTTGGACATTCGATGCTGATCAAACGAAAGCGAAATCGATCAAAACATTTAAACAGCCTTTTCGATCAGCTTGAATATGCGACGTCGTTGGCTGTGCACCGTTATAGTTGTTGCTCCAATTTCACTTGTTGCTGCTGCTGATGCCGGTTGGCGGCAACATCAACATCCACTACAAGTCAACGACAACCACAACGAGGAGACGACGAGTCGACAACATTTGTCAACTGTCGAACCATATAGTAAATGCAAAAAAAAAAAAAAAAAAAAATAAAAATACTATAACATCGTGTTATAGCAAAATCTGCCAAAGGCTCAGACGAAGCGTAGACATGGACATGCGTCAAAACGCACTTTGAACAAAATTGCTACAACTGCCGTGTGTGTTTGCACATAGAGTGTTGCTTTCAAACAGCAACAGCAACAACCAAAACAACAACAACAACAACAACAAAAACAACAACAACGACAACAGCAACAACTTTGTCTTAGCCGGTTTTATCACCGCCGTAATCATAAACTATTGGGCGCCTATTTTACACGCTTCATACGTACGAGCAAGCGTGCAACATGGAAAATGTTGCTAAAGTGTGCAGCAGCTTATCGTGTGCTTTAATCTCACATATTTCCTCATTAACAAGTTGAAACTCAAGATTTTTATACTTTTTCATATGAGTTATTTTTATGTTTGTAGATTTTAGTAAATTTATGCAGGTGTAACAGTAAATTGCAAAATATTGCAACGCTGCTGCTGCTCTTGCTGCTGAGATTATTGCTGTTGCCATTACGTCTGTTTCTCTTAATGGCCAAAAGATCGCTGAACTAAACGCTTCAAAAAAAGTAGTCACTAAAAAGCGCCCAATAAGGATTAAACTAAGATTTTAATTATTTGCACTAATTGCAAAGTGTGTGCAAAAGTGTAGCATTTATTTAATTAGATTTGATCTCATTGGATCAAAGTGATTAGCAAAAATAATGATTTGTATTACATCGAGGATAAAATTTGAAATTGTATGAATTGAGGAATTACACTGAGCGACACCAAAAAATAACTGCAAAAATTCCAGTGGTTTCTGATAGCCATTGGTCTATAGAATATATAATCTAAGGGATTTTTCTGGGTTAACTCAAATAACCGATTATTTTCAAGGTCACATTTTATACTATGGGACCGTAGTTAATTTCCTTTAACTCCTTAACTAAGTTAAATTTTGATTTAAGACCTTCAATAAAATTCTTGCAAATTTAATGTCATTCAACCCTCTACTGCATAACAATGCTTTTAGGCACACTTACGTTTGTATTCAAATCTAGAACTGAAAACCTTTTTTCCAAATTCAGAAGTCAAATAATAGATTATATATCGGTTCTATGCACTTCGGGTAACAATTTTTGTAACGGAAATTTTTTGTAGCTTAGCGCGTTTTGTAATTATTGCCAGTTGTAATTGTAAAAGTGAGATTTTTGCACGCAAAAATTATGCATTAGAGGGTTTAAATTGGAAGACATTATTTCCCCCTAATATTCAGGATACGTTGGATTTTACCCCCATTACTTGCAGCTCGTTCGTCCGCTCTGGTTATTTGTTGTTCGTCTGAATGCGCTCTGTCATTGGTGAGCACTTGGGCCTGTAGAGATATCCAATTCATTCAAAAAGAAAACTACAATAAATTTGAAAATTTTAACGGAAAATGTCATGAGAGGAGAAAGCTGTAAAAGTCCGAATTGCAAAGCGAAATGCATGAAAATGGACAGAATACACACCTTTATAAATAAATAAATTATTAAACTGGCCATATCAGCCCTTGAAAGGACTTTGATCGAACTTCTTATGATCAAATTGTGTTGTGCGTGTTATTAAATGTTTGTACACAATTGATCGAGAACTGGACCTGCTAGTTTTATGCCGACTCCGAATGGCTAGTGTGCATGTTCTCAAGAAGCTTTACATGGCATTATTTACTCTCTGAGGTTTGCCATTTTATGCAGAGAGGTGACGGCCGAACAGAAAAATTTATTTAATTGAAAAAACTTTCTGTGTCAAATGGAACTTGAATTAGGGTTCTCTGGCGTATGGGTCACGCACTCTACCCACTGCGCCACGGCCGCCACTAACGCACCTTCATACTTTCTGAAAAAAATTTGCATTTCTAAATAAGGCAACGGCCACCACGTGTTCTTATCAAGCATTACTTGTTGCTTAATAAACCAACACCAAGGAAAGGTTTCATAAATACTATGAGGGCTCTGTTCCATCAATTTCAATGGTAAGGAATTTGTTCATTGAATTCCCATGTGATCGTACCAGCATAAGTCTTAACGTTTAGATCGCTCAAATGAGGTTGTCACGCCAGATCTCGTAGATATAATCCATGGAAAAATGGAATTATCCATGGACTATCGGAAAATGAAAGTGCGTGAGGTGGCTGACCCTGTAGGCATCTCAACTAAGCGGACACAGAAGTCTCTTACAGATCGATTCTGTCGTTGTAACGTTAATCTTATTACCGTAGAAATTCAACTTTTAGTAACTTGAACTCTGTTGGTATTCTGCGACCAAGTGTTACCGGTGAATATTGTTACCATCTCTTTAGGTGGTAACAAGCAAAACAGAAGACATTTTTTAGCTAGTATTAAGAAAAGTGCTCGTATTTTGAGTAGTTAATTTCATTTTAAAATCCTCAAATCGAAATCGGAACAAATAAAAATAAAAAACGATTTCAAATTCACTGTTGTTGCTTCTTCAGCGCTTTTCAATGAATAAAAATGTTGTAGCAATTCACTGTAATATTAATTTACATAAACTGAATATATAAATTTAATATATGCGTGCATATTTCCTGCCAAGAAAAACAAATATTATATAATAAGTTAACATAATGCAATTAATTCTATGTATTTACTTCTCACTTTCCATTGTTCATATTTCACCACACAAAAGAGAGAGCTTCATTTAAATAAGGTGAGTTTACGATTGTTGAAAGCGTTACCGAGTGCACAGAATACCAATATCTTAGACCGGTAACGAGTTTCGGTAACAATATTGCTGTTACCGGTAACGCACAGAATCGATAGTGTTTTCCGTAGACACCTGCCTGTTCTAATGCCTATCTGCGGCTTAATTCTACATTGCCCCTTGGCAAGGAATCAAGATTTATGGAATTTATGCCCAACAAATAGATCTTCCGGACATTTTTTATTTTTTTCGCTTTGCTTTTCAGCATTAGGTACACCAAGTTTTGTTGTGTCACAGTTTCCCCGAGACTGTTCAAAGCCTCAAGCCTCAAAGCATGATTTGCATCTTTAATTGTATTTGAGGAACAGTGTGAGCAGTATGGATTTTCCGCGTGCTTGAATTTGAAGAAGTATGCTCTGAAACACCCATGGCCGCTCAAAATCTGTATAGATAATCAGATAGAAGTTCACGGAGCCGTGACTCTTTTCGCACCAATCGGCTTAGTGATCTATTCCAGCGGTCTTGCCACTTCATCATGCTTCTTTCTCTAGCACCTTTCTTGCAAAGGGACGCGTTGTTATTGACCGTCAGAAGCGTCTCATCCACGAGAAGGTCTATGGGTATCGAGGTTGCTAAGAATATTGCTGCGTCTTCGGAAACTGTCCTAAAGCCACAACATACCCTCAGTATTGCCGAGTCTATAAACAGATTCAATACCTCGCCGGCAAGACTTCGTCTTCATTTCTAAAGTCCATATCGTTGACCCATACATCACGATTATGGATTAGTTTCCTGAGCGCTTGTTTGGGGCCTCTCGTGTTAGGCACTATCCTCGATAGGGCCATACATGCGTCGGATGCTTTTTGTAGGCACACTGGAGATGCTGTTTAAATGTTAATCGAGAGTCAATCATAACACCAAGGTATTTAATAAATGCCTTTGATTGCACCACCGTCCGTTCTTCGGGACAACAATACCATGCTAATGACTCACATCAAAGTCCATCCAACCATCTCATGGGCGTCACTTCCATAACTCCAGATGTGGCCAACGCCCTATCATAGTAGTTTCAACACCGGTTACACACCATGCTTATGTGCATATTTAAATTAATGAATATAATGTATGGATAGTAACCAATATTGGAACGCAACAGTACCAATTATGGATGAATAGTTGGGTCTTCGTCCCTATTTATTGGTGGAAATCTAAACCCCTAACATGTCTGACGAAACCCATCAAACGCAACTGCACGCCGACCAACGTAAGTCTGCTCGAAATCCCAACCAGCACGATACTCCCCGAAGGATTAGTCCTGCGATAGTCTCCCAGGCAAAAGGCATTTACCTCGACATAGAACTCTCACACCCTGACACATATAATATATCACATTTGATTGTGATGACAATAGTCAACACTATTGGATATGACATAGCGCACATGACTGTATATGATACAGAAGCCACCATTATTACACCATTTCAACTCCGGTACTCTGAGATTACTAAGATACACTTTTCACCTCGGAGTACCCAAATCTGACACCTCTTTTTAAACATCAATTTCCCAGTAAAACTGTCCAGCTTTAAATAAGACTATTAAAAAGACATAAATATGCCAGTTGAATTACGATCGTGTATCTGCCGAGGTAAAGACTATTCCCATACTCACACATTTTTAGGATAATTGCTGTTCCTTCGTAAGCACAACGCTACTGTTGATCTTGTTAACGGTCTAACCTAACATACTCCCCAGATTAGAAAACCAACTCCAGGATCTGGGAAGTCCCTTCTACATTTACACAAGATAGGGCGAACGCGTTGCCTGCAACCATCCTCCTTTATAATGCCTTTGGAGAGGCTGCTCGTCAGAACAGTCGAAGTTACTTAACGGGTACATCATATCTGTCTTGAATATTTCGACATGAAAAATCTATCCGCGCAATGCGTGCCGCGATTGCTCACACTCGACCATAAGCGCAGCCGTGTGACTACTTCAAAGGACTGTTTGACTATGTTCAACTGCAATTCGAAAGAGTTTTTGCGCTGTTTCTAACCATTAACGAAACATGGATTTATAACAACACATCAGAGTCCAAGAAACAGTCAAAGTAAAGGACTTCTTCGGATGAACGTGCACCAAAGAAGGCCAAGGTGGTTCTGTCTGCCAACAAAGACATGGCATAAAACGTCAAGCGTTAAGGGAAAAACGAACATCCGCGCATATTATTCACTCACCGAGGAAGAACAAACAATAGTAAAATCACCTAAGTCTGCTTGGGTAAAAAAAAACCTCATGGAAATATAAAACTTATTAACTATTCACCAAAGTAATAAATTGTTTTATACATTTTTTTGTTATCTTATAACTTACCACCTTGATCCAAAAGTTTCCGGAATCACTACGGTGTGGCGCTCTCAGTCACCTCATTTGAGTTGTTTGTTTTTTTTTTTTGGTTGCCACATTTGTCATTGATATTCTATGAAATTATTAGCTTGATAGCTTGACATTTGTAAAAGCGACGTCGTATTGTGTACATCTGCGATTGTGCGTGTTTTCGATTCTGTACAATTTTAAAAATGGAATTGAATTCACAACAACGAGTTTGTATTAAATTTTGTGTTAAAAACGGTTTCAATGGAACGATGATGAACGCAGTGGCAGGCCATCGACATCGAAAACCGACGACAACATCAACAAAATCACAGAGTGGATGACCGTAGACCGCAAATTGACCATTAGAGAGATGATAGAGGAGTTGGGCATTGCTTTCAGATCCGTTCGAGACATTTTGGTTAATGATTTGGGCATCAGAAGTGTCGCTGCAAAGCTGGGACCGCGTTGTCTTCGCAAAAGACATGATGTCCAAGGCTGAATCCAACCCAACATTCATCAAACGGATCATTACTGGAGACGAGAAGTGGATTTATGAGTATGACACGAAATTCAGACATGAGCCACCGAATCCGAATGAGCCTCGACCGAAAAAAGCACTTCGTTTTCAGTCGAAAAAGAAGTTGTTGTGTATCATGAATTCCTTCCACAACGCCAAACAGTCAACAAGGAGTATTATTTGGGCATTATGAGACATTTGCGTGAAGCAATTTGCCAAAAATGACCGGATTTGTGGGCAAACAACTCGTGGATCTTGCATCACGATAACGCACCGACGCACAATGCCATCGTTATCCGTGACCATTTGGCTAAAAACGAAACGAATACCATTCAACAACCACCGAATTCACCTGATTTGGCTACCTGCGAATTTTTCTTATTCGGCCAACTCGTGGAACCGCTCCGCGAAACGCGTTAAAGTACTCAAGATAAGATCATGGAAAAATCGAAGATGGCTCTGATGGCCATACCGCAAACCGAATATAAAAAAGATACAGTAGTTTCGACTATGTCATAACACAAGACGTAGAATTTTTCAACTCGCTTTTGATGACATTGTTTTGGATCTTATAGCTTACCTCGAAGGACCATTCCATAAGGAACACTTATGATAAATAAAACACACGCACTTTTTATGATGGGAAAATAATTAAAAACCCAATTTTATTTGCACAACATATTCGCCTTAAGCTCGACAACAGACTGACTGAAAACCCAATTGCATGTAATCATGGTTGCAGTGATCGTACCTTTGTTAGTACCTTTTGCAAAGACATCGAATTCGATACAAAACAGCATCGAATCCGATACAGACATATTTTTTAAAAAATATTTAGCAAAATATTTATTCCATACACCTGAGCATATGACCTTTAAAAAAGTGCCGGAAAGGGTTACTATGTATGACCGACCCCCATTACTTTTGCAAAAGAAACATTTTTGCCTTTGACACCTATTCCATCCGACCACTCCTTAGGGGGGCTCCAATACAAATTTTATGGTTTTGTCGATATTTAACTTTCGTTTTCGATTCGCATAATATATGTTGCGATTCGCATAATATTTGCTGCGATTAGCTTTTGATGTAATCTTTTTTAAAAAATATTTAGCAAGAATGGATAAATATAGCAACAGCGGAATTTTTTTTTGTTACCTAGTACACTGCAGAGTCGAAAAATTTGTTCAATGCTACCAAGTTCAACAACCCATGTGGAGAGTCGAAATGTGAAAATTTCACTGTCGATAATATGCCCGGATATTTAATTGGTTGCGGAATTTTGACATTTCAATAACAGATTCTGTTAAAAAAGCATGCCCCTCAAAATTACTCAGAATTACTGGGCTACGCGATTCTGTTAAAAACAACATGTCCCCAAAAGTATGCTCTCTTTTTTTTTTAATTATAAGATTTATGTCTTCACGCTAGATGGCGCTGTTATCACCGTCGAAAAACCCGAAAACCGTCGATAAATAGGTAGCAAACAAAAACATCAAATGTTGGCTTTATATTTCATGTAATTGTGTAAAATTTATATAAGTTAGAGAGTTCAAACATGAATTTTTCTCCCAGTGAGGATCAAGCAGACCAACAAGTGCTAACATCAACATTGTACGATCAGAATTTTAGGTACACCAAAGGCTCAAATAGTGATATAAATACCGACGCCTGATCGCTATCAACCACCCTACTTACCTCCGAAAATGACGTATTCTACACTAAGGGAAATAACGCATATTAGCATTATCCACGCCTCAGTATAACTTTTATTTAAATATTTACGTGGATAAATCAAATGTTTTCCTTACAACTCGTTTTTTTTCCGTATTTGAATTTTATTTATACCACACACGTACACACATATTCCATACAAGCAAGCATCAACAGCAACGCACACGTACACACATATTCCAACAAGCAGCAACAGCATCGCACTCTGTTCCTGCAGTTTATTTCTTGCAGTTGCAAGTTTCTTATAGTTCTCATTTAGTTACTGTTGCAAGGTAATATAGCCTGAATATTTGGCCAAGATTATCTGCGATTGCGATGGTTGATCGTATGATCAACTCATGCAAGGTGTGAGTGACAATCAGACATTTTCTCAAGAATGTCTTGCACTGATTGTCATTTGCCTGCATACTTTGGTTAATATTTTTGTTAACTTTTTCCTTCTCTAATTTCAACTATTTTTGACGTTTGGTCAAAAAGCTGTCAAAAATAGTATAAATTTGAGAACGAAAGAAATAAAAAAAAAATAGAATATACAAGCAATGGCACTTGATGGACGCAGCTCGTGAGAAATATTTAAATATATTGCTTTTTAATTTAAATATTTTTATATAAATTTTCTTTAAATGCGATAGTTTTATTTTGAAATAGTAAATATTTAAAAGATATTTAAAAAATTCGTGCATAATTTTAATATATTTTTTATTAATTCTGTTTAAATATTTTAATATTTTATTTAAATAAAAAAGTAATTAAATAAATTTTAAATATTTACGTAGTCGATTTAATCAAATGCGTTATTGGTGCAAAAATGACTCGCTTTTTGGATAAATTAAAAAAGTTTTTGGATAAATTTAATATTTTTTTCCCTTAGTGTACGTCAAAATGTTTCGAGGATTGGATCTAGCGCTGGCATAAGTGCGATGTAGTCGATGGGAAGTACTTTTAAGGGGACAGTATCGATTTTGATGTATAATCTTGTATTTTTAATTTCCTGAATAAATTTCGGGAAATTTTTGATCAAGGTTTGATATGCTAATAAGCATAAATTTTCAATTTCCATACAAATTCTTTTTAAGCCGGGCTTGGCTTAAATTCTTAAGTCAAGCCCGGCTTAGGTGATTTAAATGTTGTTTACAAATGTTGACCACAAAAAACCACAAACTGGGATTGCTATCCCATCCACCATATACTCCAGACTAAACCCCCTGCGACAATTTCCTATTTCCAAATGTAAAGAAATGCCTCGGTGGTAAGAGATTTGGGACGAATGAAAAGGGTCATCACTGAAACATTTTGAGGAGCTTGATAAAACCTTTATTTGGAAGGAATAAATAAATAAGAAAAACGCTGGACTAAGTACTTCGATATAAGAGGAGATCTATGTTGATAAATAAAACGCTTTTTTGCAAAAAAAAAAAAAAAACGAAGAAAAATTACCTTAAATTAAAAAATTAACTGACTTATCAAATTGCCCTCATATTGCGTAATAAATCTATTCACAAATAATAGATCACGTAAACGCTGTACAAAGCATCAATGCAAAGATATTGTGGAGACTAAGAAAGCTACTCACAAAGAACTACATAAAACCACATAAAGAAAGTAAAGGGAGTTAAAGGCTACCAGTTAAGAAGCTACAAAAAACGTCCAAAGTTGTTACCGTTTTATTTTATCGCAGCTAAAAGCACAGAACACAAGAGATGAAGGCAGTGCAAAAAAAAAGAACATTTATTTTCTGCAATACACGGAGCAAAGGTATTGGATCATTGAAAGGTGGGCATAGGTCTTTAGAAAAATTTTGCATACTTTTTAAGTTTTTAAAAAAAAAAACAACTGTTGATTCTCAGTGTAGCTGTCAGGCTAAACACGATGCGCTATTTTTGAGCTTTTTAGTATAGACAAAATATAACTTTTAGCTGAGTTCGAGAACAACTCTTAAGTTTTGCTCTAAGCCAGCGAGGGCCACGCTTCATTGGTTTAGCGCGCATAAATATTGAACTATTTAGAGCTGCTGCTTGCATCTTCGAGTGTTTTTTTTTTTTAATTTTTGTGGCTTGTTTCTAGGTGCTGGCCATAAGCTGGCATTCATTATTGGAGCATAACTTATATGTAGCAGCAATCGATAATGCCAAAACGTGTTGCATAAACAATTTTATTTTCGTTAACAGTATTAGTACAACAACAGCAAAAACAACAACAACAATAGCCATAAACCATGTAAAACTTAAAGGTTCTACCAATTGGCAGGCACTGAACGTCGTTTGGGCTATGAACGCATTAACAAATCATCGCAAAATTTATTTGCCATCAAGACACGCCCTCGTAGTTCCTCTTCTTATTCGTCTGTGTCTTATTTTATTTTGCTGAAGACATTCTCAAGTGCCAGGCAACTGTGCCCCATCGACAGCAAGAGGATCTTCATCACTAATCTAGTAGTTTTATGGGCTTTTCTTGTATTGCGTTTGGAAGTCGTCTTTATCCCTTTTTTGTATTTTCTAAATGGTTGCCATAGCTGAAAACTGTTGATTAGTTCATTATTAAGTGCTGCCAGCGCCGCAATAGCTGCTGCTCTGTTGCCCACTAAGTTAGTCAGGCTACAGCTTTTGCTACGCTGTTTAGCAACATGTTGCTGCATATTTATTGATTCATGGTAAGAAGTTCTTATTTCTGCTTTATTAACATTGATTTTGTTGTTAATTTTAAGAATTGAAAATTTTTATTGGCACTTTCAGTTTGTACTTTGCTGTCCAGAACAAAGCGCTTGAAGAAACTCACGTTTTTCTGGAAGAAAACAAAAATGATGAAGAAGAAATTGTTTATTTTATACACTCTTGCCTTGTAATTTTAACACCTTCTTCTTGTCTATGGAATTAAAATGAAATATGTTCTGATTGTTGTTGGCAGCCTCGACTTCTTTGGGGCTATGTATAAATATATTAATACACACACACACACACACACACCCTATCTCAGAGATATAAAATTACACCTCACCCAACACACTGTCGTGGTGATTAAGGATATGACTGCGACTGTTGTTTTTATGAAAAAATTTTAAGGAAGCTCTTTTCAAAACATCCATTCAAAGTCTTGTTCAGATTTTTGTTTGTTGGGTAGTCAAAGCGTTCGTTTTATGTGCGTGTCTTTTAGGCGGAGGTGTTGCCTTTAATTTTTTATTTTTCTTTTTTCTTCATGTGCCTATTACACAGGAGGCGTCCTTTGCTGGAACAACGTGTCAAGCACTATGGACCGATAAAGCACACAATCTTCATTTATGCATAAATAATATATATATTCGCTGTAAAGTATTCAAGGTATTACGTGTATTTTTTGGGGTGTGAATTATGTTGCATGCCGCATGAGGCATTTTACAGACATCCACATTTTATGCACTGTTCAGTGATTGTTTGATGGCATAATTTACGGTTGTTGCTGACGTTTCCATATGATCCCGATGCACCACTGCCTGCGCCTGTCTCTATAGCTAAGACACACTTGCATTTAGCAGGCATTTTGCGAAAGTATGCGAACATTTGAAAATTATGACTTCAAATTAATGCTATTTTTTCTTGTTTTTGTTCTATTTGGTTATGCATTTGACATGAAGTTGTCAGATTTATGTGCAGCTTTGCAGACAGCATAACTTTATTGCCATAGGTGACGTCAGTCTAAGATTCTTTTGCATATATCTAAGATTCTAAGAAAGAATTAAGATTTATTTTTTGCAATAAAAGATTTTTAAGATTTTGTTTTTTTATTAAAATTTCTCGATTGACAGCAGAAAATAAGACCCATGGTTCTGATCTAATTAAAAAAATATTTCTTTTATGCAACTAGTTTTAACTTTCTATACTTTACACTTCTATACATGGGCCTATTTCCCATATGGGTATTTCCTCTTCGACATGTATACGTCTATTGAATCAATATTGGGTTCATCCTTGTAAAATTTGTACGAACACAATGACAAAAAGTACAGATTTAAAGCTCAAATTTGAAAGATCAAGATCATGATCAAGATCAAAATCACGATCATAATCAAGATCATAATCAAGATCAAGACCAAGATCAAGATCAAGATAAAGATCAAGATAAAGATCAAGATCAAGATCAAGATCAAGATCAAGATCAAGATCAAGATCAAGATCAAGATCAAGATCAAGATCAAGATCAAGATCAAGATCAAGATCAAGATCAAGATCAAGATAAAGATCAAAATCAAGATCAAGATCAAGATCAAGATTAAGATCAAGATCAAGATCAAGATCAAGATCGAGATCAAGATCAAGATCAAGATCAAGATCAAGATCAAGATCAAGATCAAGATAAAGATAAAGATAAAGATCAAGATCAAGATCAAGATCAAGGTCAAGATCAAGATCAAGATCAAGATCAAGATCAAGATCAAGATCAAGATCAAGATCAAGATCAAGATCAAGATCAAGATCAAGATCAAGATCAAGATCAAGATCAAGATTAAGATCAAGATCAAGATCAAGATCAAGATCAAGATCAAGATCAAGATCAAGATCAAGATCAAGATCAAGATCAAGATCAAGATCAAGATCAAGATCAAGATCAAGATCAAGATCAAGATCAAGATCAAGACCAAGATCAAGATCAAGATCAAGATCAAGATCAAGATCAAGATCAACATAAAGATCAAGATCAAGATCAAGATCAAGATCAATATAAAGATCAAGATCGAGATCAAGATCGAGACCAAGATCGAGATCAAGATCGAGATCAAGATCAAAATCAAAATAAAAATCAAAATCCAAATCAAAATCCAAATCAAAATCCAAATCCAAATCCAAATCCAAATCCAAATCCAAATCCAAATCCAAATCCAAATCCAAATCCAAATCCAAATCCAAATCCAAATCCAAATCCAAATCCAAATCCAAATCCAAATCCAAATCCAAATCCAAATCCAAATCCAAATCCAAATCCAAATCCAAATCCAAATCCAAATCCAAATCCAAATCCAAATCCAAATCCAAATCCAAATCCAAATCCAAATCCAAATCCAAATCCAAATCCAAATCCAAATTTAAATCCAAATCCAAATCCAAATCCCAATCCAAATCCAAATCCAAATCCAAATCCAAATCCAAATCAAAATCAAAATCAAAATCAAAATCAAAATCAAAATCAAAATCAAAATCAAAATCAAAATCAAAATCAAAATCAAAATCAAAATCAAAGTCAAAATCAAAATCAAAATCAAAATTAAAATCAAAATCAAAATTAATATCAAAATCAAAATCAAAATCAAAATCAAAATCAAACTCAAAATCAAAATCAAAATCAAAATCAAAATCAAAATCAAAATCAAAATCAAAATCAAAATCAAAATCAAAATCAAACTCAAAATCAAAATCAAAATCAAACTCAAAATCAAAATCAAAATCAAAATCAAAATCAAAATCAAAATCAAAATCAAAATCAAAATCAAAATCAAAATCAAAATCAAAATCAAAATCAAAATCAAAATCAAAATCAAAATCAAAATCAAAATCAAAATCAAAATCAAAATCAAAATCAAAATCAAAATCAAAATCAAAATCAAAATCAAAATCAAAATCAAACTCAAAATCAAAATCAAAATCAAACTCAAAATCAAAATCAAAATCAAAATCAAAATCAAAATCAAAATCAAAATCAAAATCAAAATCAAAATCAAAATCAAAATCAAAATCAAAATCAAAATCAAAATCAAAATCAAAATCAAAATCAAAATCAAAATCAAAATCAAAATCAAAATCAAAATCAAAATCAAAATCAAAATCAAAATCAAAATCAAAATCAAAATCAATATCAAAATCAAAATCAAAATCAAAATCAAAATCAAAATAAAAATCAAAGTCAAAATCAAAATCAAAATCAAAATCAAAATCAAAATCAAAATCAAAATCAAAATCAAAATCAAAATCAAAATCAAACTCAAAATCAAAATCAAAATCAAACTCAAAATCAAAATCAAAATCAAAATCAAAATCAAAATCAAAATCAAAATCAAAATCAAAATCAAAATCAAAATCAAAATCAAAATCAAAATCAAAATCAAAATCAAAATCAAAATCAAAATCAAAATCAAAATCAAAATCAAAATCAAAATCAAAATCAAAATCAAAATCAAAATCAAAATCAAAATCAAAATCAAAATCAAAATCAAAATCAAAATCAAAATCAAAATCAATATCAAAATCAAAATCAAAATCAAAATCAAAATAAAAATCAAAATCAAAATCTAAATCAAAATCAAAATCAAAATCAAAATCAAAATCAAAATCAAAATCAAAATCAAAATCAAATAAAAATCAAAATCAACATCAAAATCAAAATCAAAATCAAAATTTTTATGCAGTCAAATTTTGGGTGGAATCAGGACTCCTTCTGTTGTTTGGACACCAACTGTCTCATTGAGTACCGTCCCGTATGAAATGAGTTACGATGGACAATAATTTAAAAACATTCATAACATAAAGGGTGGTTAAATTTTAAGGGCCGATGTTGATTTTGAATAAAACACAAATTATTTAGGAAATTATTGTCGTCTCTTTTTATTATGATAATATTGGCATGGTTCAATTATGTAAATAAATAAAATAAATAACTGGTCATTTTGGCCCTTGAAAGGACTTTGACCTAGCTTTTTATGATCAATTGTACGTGTTATTAAGTTTATACACAATTGACCGATAGCCGGACCTACAGGTTTAACGCCGATTCCGAACGGCGATGAACGGTATGTTCTTGTTCTAAAGAAGCTTTATATGGCATTTTGATTATTCTCTGAGGTTTGCCATTGTGGCGGCCGTACAAAAAAATCATATTAAATCAAATAATTTTCTGTCGCTGCTGGGATTCGAACCCGGGTCTCCAGGTTCGTTGACAAAGAGGCCATACACTTTAACCAACTACGCCACGGACGCCACAATTCAATTATGTATGGTACAAAATATCCCCCAAATGGCCGCCGCGACCTCGGCGGCACACCTCCATCCGATGGTCCAAATTTTCGATGACGCTGAGGCATAAGTGAGGTTCTATTCCGTTAATGTGCTAAATTATCTCATCATTTAGCTCTTGAATTGTTGCTGGCTTATCGACGTACACCTTTTTTTTTTCAAATAACCCCAAAGAGAGAAGTGTAACGGTGTCAAATCACATGATCTTGGCGGCCAATTGACATCACCACCAGGTGAGATAACACGGCCATTGAATTTGTCGCGCCAAAGAGCCATTGTTTCGTTAGCTGTGTGGCAAGTGGCACCCTACTGTTGAAACCACAAATCGTCCACATCCATATCTTCCAGTTCGGGCCATAAAAATTTCGTTATCATCTCACGATAGCGAACACCAGTCACAGTAACTGCCTGACCGGCCTCATTTTGGAAAAAATACGGCCCGATGATGCCGCCAGCCCATAAACCGCACCAAACAGTCACTCTTTGTGGGTGCATTGGTTTTTCGACAATCACTCTTGGATTATCATTAGCCCAAATGCTGCAATTCTGCTTATTGACGAATCCACTAAGGTGAAAATGTGCCTCATTACTGAAGATGATTTTCTTCGAAAATGCACGATACGCATTTTGATTTGAAAGCCCATTTTCATAATAAGCCTGAATAACTTTAACGCGTTGCTCGATTGAGTATCTTTCCATGGTTCAAATTGAGTTAGTCTGAAATTGAGAAATATCAAATGAAATGCAGAAAAACTTGACGTTTAGTTGTGGTTCACATTCAACATCGGCCCTTAAAATTTAACCAACCTTGAGAATGTATTTTAAAAATATTTTTCTTCTTTAGTTATTTAATATTTATGTAAAATTTTTACAATTTTATTAAAAATTTTAAATTTTCTATTATTCGGACTCTTCGTTTTTCGTTGATTGGAACTTTAATTAGCGAAATCCCTGAAGCGGTCCCCTAGACATTGTAAGACATGAACTCACATGAAGTATTGCTGATATGGAACGGTTATAGGTAAACAATGAGTGGAATTACAAACAAGTAGGAAAATGTTCTACAAAAATGATCAAGAACCTCAAAACAAACAAAAAAAAAAAAGAAATAGAGTCCTTCAATCGTAGCGTTGACAGTTAAAGTTACAAGTAAAAAACTGTTTCTATAAATTTAAAAATTTGAAATTCTGCGCACAGGCTGCATGCCAGTAACGGCAATAATTATTGTAAGTAAGTGGCACCAGTGACATGTGTTGCTGTTGTTTTTGTTGTTCTTGTTGTTGTAAGTGATATTTGTGTTGCATGTCTATGTGTCATGTTGCGGCATGTCAACATGAGGTATAATTTTTCCATTTTACTTAAAACAATCTTTTTTAATGCATTGATTGATGTGCTCGAATAGTTGGCAACGCGACATAATAACAAACACAACAACATAAAAATAAAATTTGATTGTGCTAAATGTGTATGTTACTCATAGAAAATCATAGTGCACCTAGCAACATAAAGCCATGACATGTTGTTGCTCAAACGGAGTTGCTGCTGTTGTTGCTGCTGCTGTTGCTTACAACTTTGTCAATCACACGCTACTGAATGCATTAATATTATTACTGAAGATTGGTGGTTTGAGTAGCTGTTTTTCCTTTCGCATTTTGCGGTTCTCTACGCTTATGGTTGCCTTGTGGCTGCTTCTGCTGCTGTTGATGACTTTTTCAAAGTTGGTGCTGCAGCAATTACTGCAAAATGTCGTGCGACTGCAATAACTTTATGATCTTTGGAGGAAGCGCCATTTTAGAATCGCATAAAATGCAATAATTCGAATTAATTGCGAAATTCGGCAATTTAGTGATTCGACTAAGTGACGATATTAATAACTCAAATAAACACTTTGGCATTTGAATGTGTGCAGGCAGTCTACTACTTTAAGTAGCATTGTTTTTGCTTATCTGCCATCATCCTTGTTCATAGCTCGTATTCAGCATAAACAGGTTGATTTTCTAAAGACTCGTTTAAGAAAATTATTATTATTTGTATTTTCAGTTTGAAGCTGCACTTAAGCAGGCATAACGTCAAAACGTTTCGTTGGAAATCTTAAGGAAATCATCGATCAAAAGGTCAAAAGTTTGTTTTTATTTCACTTTCACTGCAGGCTGCTTGAAAGCTACGCCTCTTAAACGTTAACGTTGCTCAAAATCAACACAAGATAATTCATAAAAAAACAATAAATAAATAAAAACCATTTTTGTTTTGTTTTTATTTTTCAAATTTAAAGAAGATGCTGCTGCAGCATGTTGTTGTATGTTGCTGGTTTAACCAGTTGATTTGTTACTTTGTTTGTTGGCGACCAATAGTATTTCCGGCATTACGTGCACAAACTAAAATTTCCACCACGCTATCATCAATAATATTTTCAAGATGACGTTAAGTTGCTGCAGTCAGAAATGACCAGAAATCGTTAATAAATTGTCGAACCTTTGATATTTAAGTGAAAAATCTCAATACTAAGAAGTGTGCGTCAAAGATATTGAAAAAATTATGAATAACTTTGAAGCTCAAGTCTTTATTTTAAATGTTCCTCCTAAGCACTTCAATTCAAATTTGGTATCGTTATTTGAAAGAATGATAATATACGAGGTCAATTTAAGACCTTTGTTCTTTTATTTTTCTTTTTTTTTTTTGAAAATATATCGTTTTTTTTTTCTCAACATAGTCTCCTACTATACCGATGCATTTAGTTCAGTGTATCATTAAAGGTTTCATCAAGGTCCTCAAAATAAGCGTTTATTTCAGTGATGACCCTTCACTCGACCCAAATCATTTATTGCCGAGCCATTTTTTCAGGTTTGGAAATAACAAATAGTTGCAGGGTTCCAAATCTAGAAAATGTGGTGGATGAGGTAGCAGTTCGTAGTCAAATTTATGGATTTTTACCATGGCGACTAGCCATGCTGATGTTCTGAAACCACATTCGGATAGCCCTGTATTTTTTTATGAAGAATAAATATTTTGATTTACAAAATTAGAACAAATTTAAGATACCGATGAGTTCAGAATGTCATCATTGTAATTGATTCTAAATATTATCCATTTATTTGCATAGAGCACTTTAAAATATTTCTCAAGCTCTTTCCCAATACCGAGAATTGTTGAAAATACAGCACCAAAAAACCTAATTTTACGCAAAATATAATGTTTTTTTCATAAATATTTAACACTAAATTGTAATTAAATTGATTTACTCTGTCCAGGAATAAAAACAAGCAGTCAAAACTTTTCCAACGATATGTGTAAAACCAAGATAATAAATAAAAAATAATGAAGTTATTTGAATTTCAATGAAAATAACATAAAAATATAAAAAAAAATTCAATGAAATCAGCATTATCTTTGGTACACAGCAAAGATTTGAAATTTTGACGTGACGAAGTTACGTTGTACTGCTCTAGTTTCCAAAAAAGTTGAAAAATGCATTTTTTAAAAATTCATCTGCGTTTCATTGAATTGTTACTCGCTGGGTATAAAAGCTATGATTAAAAAAAAATAGTATGACCATAAAAGCTAATTCTTTGACTATATTAAAAAAACAAAAAAAAAATTTAATACGGCATAGGGACGTAGTGGGAGCTGCGTGAGTAACGCAACTGAAAATTTGTTACATGGAATTATTACTCGCTGAGTATTAGTGCTAGGATTAAAAATACGATACGCCAATAAAAGCCTACTGGAAGCCATTACAACAAAATTAGACAAAAAATTTCTGACATCATGGAGACGCTGAGAGAGCCGCTCAAAGATCGATAACGCAACATTCATGCAGCGGCGTTGCATTGAATTTTTACTCAATGAGTATATAACCTACGATAAAAGTTTAAAAAGGAAAATAAAATTTTTATGCATGGCATTACGACAAAAAAAAAAAAAAATTCCGGCGTCGTCAGGTCGTGAATATAGCAGCTTATGTAACAGAAATGTAGTATCGTTGCATGGAATTATTACTCACTCAGGAGGAGTGCTACAGTAAATTTTGTTTTACGACAGCAGAGATGTGTTATTACGCTTCACAACTAAATTACAAAAAAAATCTGTTGTCATGATTTCAGGGATGCAATCACATAATGCAGAAAAAATGCTACAGCCATGAAAAAACGTTGTATGGTTTTTTAACTCTGTGACTACTGGTGTAACGGTAAATTTTAAGGAACGATAACAAAGGTGAAGTCTTCGGGCATATGAGAAAAATAAAAAAAAAAATTGACGGCGTGTCAAAAACCCTCAGGGAACCGCCTAATGTGACGCATATGCATCACTTTTGCTGGATTAATTGAAATTAGAGCACAACCAATGGGGAAGCAAAAAAAAAAGCTAAACGAAAAGCACCAACTCCAAATCCAACAAATACTCCAACACCAACACCAACACCAACACCAACACCAACACCAACACCAACACCAACACCAACACCAACACCAACACCAACACCAACACCAACACCAACACCAACACCAACACCAACACCAACACCAACACCAACACCAACACCAACACCAACACCAACACCAACACCAACACCAACACCAGCACCAACACCAACACCAACACCAACACCAACACCAACATCAACATCAACATCAACATCAACATCAACATCAACATCAACATCAACATCAACATCAACATCAACATCAACATCAACATCAACATCAACATCAACATCAACATCAACTGCCCACCTACTGAACAAAACGGCGGCCCAAGTATAAAATTGTCATTTATATGATTGTAAATGGTGTTTGGAATCATTTTAAAGTTTTTCTTTTGCATTTATTTAATCTTTTCGTGATTTTCGTCCAAGTTCAGATAAAATTTCATATCAAATTTCAGAATGCCTTCGCCGAAAAAAAGTGAAAAGCAGAACGAATATAGCTCCTGATGCAATAGCTGCAGAAGTTAAAATGGACTCTAAACCGCTCTATTGTTTAAAGTTTAGTGAGTCACTAGGAACCGTTGAAAGAATAAACTTTTCATAATCGGTGAAAAACTAGTGATTTTTCTTCATTTTCTAATTTTGACACCAGCTTATTTTAGATGTTCAGTAGATGGATCGATTTTTCCGGGGGTCGATTTTCGAGACTTTTGCTAGATCGGTTGCCAAATTGTATTTTTCGTAAATTTTAAATTCCGTTTAAAATGTTTGTTAGCTATTGAAGTCAGCTTTCAAACGAAACCAAGAACTCTGAAAAATTATGTTTTGAACCAAAGTTATGGCCTCCAAACAAAACGTGTTCAGTGGGTGGGCAAATCCTCCACTCTATTATTTTTTACCTTTTTTTTTGAGACTTGCAAATGACGATTTTTAGACCCAATTTTAGGCGAATAGTCTCTGGCAACCCTGTTCACAACCATTGATTTAACTTCCGGTATTTATCAAATTCCCCTGAAGCTCTCTGATGTGCAAAAAACTGTATTTTCCACAATGAACGGAAAATACGAATTCTTAAGGTTATCTTTATGGTATCAAAAAAGCGCCTTCTAGTTTTCAACGCATGATAGAAGTAGTCCTTAAGGAATTCATTGGCAAGATTTGCTACATATACATCGACGAAATCATCGTCTTCGGAAAAGATGTAAATGATCTTGTAAAGAATATGAATACAACCTTTTCAAGCCTTCATATTGCTAACCTGAAAGCCAACCTTGAAGAAGGTTGCCGCAATGCGTCAAATTTTACTACCCGAAAATATGAAGGAACCAAAAAACATTTTGGGAATGACATCTTACTATCGTATGTTCATTCGGGACTATCCCAAGGTCGCGAAACCGCTGACTATCTTGACAAGAGAGGAGAATGCTCAAGTGAAAGCCAACTAATCCAAACGAGTGGCTATTTCACTTGACAAGGCAGGAATCAAATCATTCAATGACCTAAAAACGCTTTTATCTTCTTCAGAAGTTCTAGCTTTTCCAGATTTCGAAAAGCCATTCAAGTTCACAACAGATGCCTCGAACTTCGCCATCGGTGCGGTTCTTTCACAGAGTGAACCTGGAAAAAATAGACCAATTTCATATATTTCCCGCTCCTTAAATAAGAAAAAGATATGCTATGAATGAAAAAGAAATGCTGGCGATCGTTTCGAAAATGGACAATTTGTGCTCCTATCTGTATGGCGCAAAAGAAATCCGAATATATATTGATCACCAACCACTCACCTTTGCATTGGCGAGCCGAAATTTTAACACAAAGTTGAAGCGTTGGAAAGCGCAAATCAAAGAATACAATTGTCAACTTGTCTATAAGCCGGGCAGGTCAAATATTGTCGCAGACGCCCTCTCTCGGCTTAAAACTAAGCTCAACCTCTTGACCGGCTCTACGCGCGTTGAGCCGACTCATAGTGAACGAGATGACTCAGGTACTGACACTGCAAGTGAAGGTAACTCTGGCACCGACAGTGCAAGTGAGGGTAATATAGGGACGAAAACAGCAAATGAAGGCACTATGCATAGTGCGGAGCAAGACAGCACGGATTTAATTCCACATGTCGAACTGCCGTTGAATGTGTTAAGAAATCACATCCACTAGCCGAAATTTTTAGGGAAAACATAATTTTTAGAGATTATTTCAAAATGGTTTCTATGACAGTGCTCTATGAGAGTGACAGCCAAAATATTATGGGTACCGTTATGAAGTGGATCAAGGTGGCATCGAAACTTTATTTTTTCTATGGAGGTCGAGTCCCCTTAATATTTTACTACTTCGTCAATATGAATGATGCTTCATGTCCAAAGGACAGACATGAAGACATATCTTATGAAAATAAAAATTTCACTCATTACAAAAATAAATGTATCAATATTTATCATTGAAGAATTTTGAAATGATTTTAATTCCTTTAATTTTTTTTTTTTTTTTTAATTTTAATTTGTTTATTCCTATGAGTTTTTAAAGAGCCTTTAAAAATTCTGTTTTCTTACACGAAAATTTCCGAAACGAGTTCATTTTCAAATTATTACAAAAGTCTTTGGTTAACTTGCACAGCTTTTTGCAAGATGCTTGTCATTATCCACTGCATGTGAAGCATTTTAATTTTTTTATAATGCCAATTGAATTGAAATAAATGGCATTTGACGTCAGCACATAGGTACTGAAGTTATAAGATGCTGGTTCCACTACAATTTCTAATCTTTTTTAATAAGCACATCAAAGCTTTTAATTATAAATAGAAGCGAAGTGAATTACTTCATTAAGCTATAGAGCTTTTGCGCAATAATATCAATAAAATTTCATTGTAAGAAAAAAATTAATTACCTAATCATTTAAACTAGTATTTGATCATTTGATATTTTTAATTATAGCATTAAGGATGCATTCAAATTCACAAAAAGTGCCACCAATGTAACTGATTCGACAAGCGTTGTGGTTTTCTTTATGAGACAATTCGTGTTCAAGCACAGAGCGGTACAGCACAGCAGAGAGCGTAAATGTAGTTAAAATAAAATAAATTACGTATTTATATAAATCACTAGCTACTTAATAAATATGAGAGCCAAGCCGCAGCTGCTGTGATGCCTAAAGAAATCAATGCCTGGCATAGACTTGAACCAGTTCGTTGCTTAAGTCTTTTGTTTTGGTTGCTCTAGTTGTGAATGTAGATTGTCACATGTTATTTTTTGTTTTAATTTTTGTTATTGTTTTTGTTTTTCGATTAATTGCTAGATTTTCTCAAGTTTCTTCTTACAATTGATTGGCACAAAATGTCGGTCGCTCAGACTCGTTGCAAGGGGAAGCAAACGTTTTTCTTGTGGGAATCACTAGACATTCTGTCACTATAGAGTTTGATGGTTTGTATAGCGTTGGTCGTTCTGCTTGTTTATCGATGGATTTATTACTAGCAGTGCAGTTGTCACACGAATCCACTGGCATGCAACACTTTGACCACATTATTGTGGATATGCAACTAGAACGTGTTTTTTTTTATTATTATTTTATGTGTCGGCTTGCAAATAAGTGTCGCACAATATTGGATTTCGTAGTAGAGAAACCCACACAATTTGAAAACTACGAACATGAAAGCTGGTCAAAACTAGTGCAAAAGCCAACGCAGATGAAACTTGTTGAGCTTGAATGCGGCGAAGTGAAGTGAAGTGAAGTAAAGTGAGTGTTGGTCTTGCTATGATAGACACGAAGGTGCCAACAGTGAAAGATCAATTAACAAGCGAAAATTCTTTGGATCATGTTTAAGTAGCTAACGCATTTATGAGTTAAAACACTAATGAAGCTCTTTGAAAGAAGAGCTAATGAGTGATTTCTGCCAAATCACTACAATGCAACTAATGCTTAAATCAACTTGTTGCTGAAAATGGTGTAGAAATGTGTGTTTATGCGACACTGCGTGTCCAACAGACATTTGGCCACCACAATATCAGAGGAGCATGAGGAGCATTAATAAACATTTAAGCAGCAAAGAAGCACCTAAGCTTGCGCTTAATTGTCCAAATTTGGTTGAACTGCATGCGCAGAGGGAGGCACATTTGAAATTATGAAATGTTTAACAACTATTAACATTTTATTTGCGCAAGCCACAATGATGCACGTTTAATGATGATTGATTGTTGACAGTTCAATAGAGAAGTTTTGCCATTAGTTGCTGCAAAGCAATTAAATTCCAATAAAAAATTGCAAGAGCAGCAGAGCCAATATCCCAGGCTTTTAATTCATTTTTTAATAAAAACAAAAATACTGGCAAAATTATTAGGATCATATATATCCACGACTTAATAAAGCCATTAACGCTTGATAGAAATAAAATGGCTTCAAAATGCTCTACGTTGGCTTTTTAGTTATTTAACATTATTTAATTGCGCCGTAAAGCAACGTGTTAATCGTCATCATCATCAACGCCTGTGATAAGATAACAAACTCAAAATTTATCACATTAAATAAGTGTGTGCTCTCTGGCGTGCTTATGCAAGTAATCGAGTTTTCTGCTCACTAGGGTTGCCATATTTTTTCTAGCAATTGTGAATGAGGTAAAATTTTTAGGTGGAAAAAATTGTATTTTAAAAAACTGTCAAAATATTTTTAAATATAAGCCAGCGTCGTCTTAACAGAGAAGCGAGTGAGGCGAGTTTTGCTGGCCCCGAGCTTCAGGGGGCCCCGGAAAATTTGAGAAAAATTGTGAAAAAAATATCATGTACACCTAATTCTCTTTTTACACGAATTTGATTTAGCACGAATCAAAAATAGCAATTTTGCTGTCTTCTTACACGAAAACATAAGTATTTTGATTATGCTCCTATTTTAACGTAGAATACGTTATACGGGGGTGTTGATCTGGAGCACAAAATTTTGAGAAAATGTTTGTCACTTTCATTATAAGTTTTTAATACTTTATGCATGCATTGAAGAAAATTCAAGTATGGTCGTAACATATTTAATATGTTCTCTTTTGATTTGTATTTAAATAATCATATTGCTACAGATAATTTTTTTGATTCTATAAGTAAATCAAAATTTAACTCCTTCAAATTTTGTATTAATTTTCATATGCTTTGTATTTTATGTATTATAACATCATGTGTAAGAGCAGTACGATTATCTGTGTGTTCATCACAGAACTAGTGTGAGAAAGAGAAAAAGTATAATGACCAAGTAGCGAACGATGTGTACATACACAACATTGATAAGCGAAGCAGAGAAACAATATTGTGCTTACCCAGTTGGCCACGTCTTTAAGACATCCTCAATGTCTTACAGCCTTATTCATAAACACATTTTAGAGGCAGCGTAACTTTAAACGGGCTTCAAACAAGAAAACGTTATTCATAAACATTTTTCGTAGTTGTTTAAGAGCTGCGTAACTTAAACGCCGAAATTGGCGTTTAAAGGTTACGTAAATACAACCATGATTTTTGTTTGTCTTTTCTTTTAATATCAAAGACATGCTCCATATGCGCCCTTTGCAGCATTTTTTTATGCGGCGGCCATTGTAAATCCATAGGAATTCTTAATTTTTGTAGAGATTTTCTATAGTTCAGACACAAACCTTACAATCATAAGCAGAAAATGAAAAAATGTTTATGAATAACAATGTTAGCAAGGTTGCATAGAAGCTGCGTAAAGCCAAACAGTGCGTAACTAAACAAGCGTTTAAAGGTTGTTTAAGGAAATCTATTGAATAAGGCTGTTAATGACTAACGTATTCTACGTCTGACCTATGCGCCCGTGTTATCTAACACAGGTGGGACACTATTTTCTGTTTCCGTACTTTCTGTGCTTAAAATAGGAGAATCAGAACAAGCATAATATCCCTCTTTCGAGCACACAAAGTGCACAGAGAGTGCTAGAACTCAAGACCTCGAGTAAAGTAAGAACAAGCATCAAGAAGAATATGCATCAATAAGAAGAAGCAAATGTCAAATTACATTTAATAATTGTTTATGTTTTGCGATAAATGAACTCACAAATTGTGTGCCTAAAAAGAAATTTACGTACAATAAATAAATAATAATAAATGAAAATTAAGTAATTGTTCAGTTTTGCATTAAAAAATGCAAATTAACGATATTTTTAACTGGCGCAATTTACATTTGACACGTCTGCAGTCAAAATCAGCTGTTTTGTGCTTGAAACTTACTAGAAGCTGTTTCCGTACTTTTGCAACTATTCTCACATTTCATTTTTACTCTCTCAGTTTGAACTTACACAAATCTTACATAGTGTAGAGTACAGAAACAGGGGCCCTCCTCTGTATTGCGATGCGAAAAAAAAATCGCAAAATAGCGTAATCGGTACTCCGTAATGCGATTATCACGTGCAATTTGCTATTTGAATGCGCATCGCGTTTCATTTTCGCAACGCATTGATTTACGCTTCGCAATACGGAGTAGGGTTCCAGACCTATTGTTACACTGATGTGAAAGTTTCACTCAACAAATTGATTCAAATATTCTCAATACTCTCATAGATAACGCGCTGATGAAATTTAAAGCTTCAGACAAGCTTGAAAGTCAGTTTGAAGGTAAAATTCAAATCTTTTAAACTCTTCACACGCAACATAAAAGTATAACATTTAAACCAACTGCTGTTAGTGTTGCAGGACACGTTTGATCATACAAAATATGCAACTGAAATTGTTTGATTGTCCTGTTAAAAATCAACAATAAGATTAACAGAATGTTAGTTTTCTGGAGCCCACTGTTGCAGCCCATTTTCGAAATTTTCGTAGATTACATGTATTCTCTACTTGCAAGGATTACTTGCACTTGTAGACGCAGGGTAAGATTGTGCAAGACAAAGAGACACGTAAAGTAAAATCGAGTGGATACCGCGTGAATCTCATTCGTTTCTCATTGAAGCGCTCTATGATAAATAATGATAGGATAGTTTTAAAATATTTTTTCGTAAAAGGGCCCTCAAAGAAAAATTGTTTCCGGCCCCTTAAAACCTTAAGACGGCGCTGATATAAACAGAAATCTGAGTACGCCGTCGTATTCACCTTCATCGATTTTTTAAAAAAAAATTTTTTTAACTTTTTGAGCATTGGGAATATTTAGTTTTTTTCCATACTTATAATAATTTATTTTCATATTGAAAATCTGAACACATGCGGTTTAGCCTCATCGATTTACAATATAATCGACTTTCAAAATTCTTGAGCTTTCTTAGAAGTAGATTTTGCTGTTCTCTTTTATAGGTAAATTCAAAAATTGTTGAAGATGTGACCAATATCACATTCCGGCAAGCCATTCAAAATATGATGCAAAATATGCATCATCTGGCAACATCTGGTAACTCTCTTACTAGCTATTTGCTACACTTTTGTGCAATCAAAACGAAAGACTTAAGAAACAAACTTGATTGCATAAAACCAGGTAAACATTTAGCATGGCATGAAATATCAAATGTGCAAATAATGTCTGGCGATTTCAAAGTAATTTCAATACAATTTGTTATCAGTTTAACTGCTAAAACAATAACAACAACAACAACAACGAGAACAACAAATATAAAAATAACACCAACTGCAAACATTTCAAGTAATGCTACAGCTGTTTTAGCTAATTTGGTTCACACGCGCTTGTTACAGCAGCTGATGTTGTTGTTTTGGTTTTATTATTATTTTGTTTTTTTTAATTTTGATTTCTTGTTTTTTTTTTTCATTTTGTTAGCGCCAAGTTGCGCTGTTGAGACTCATTTTACTTGCCATTTTTCTATTAACTGTAGCAATTAAAGTCTTCGTTATTTTGACTTTTCGCAAAAATGGCAGCAAAATAATTTAAATGTCTTAAAAAATTTAACGGTTAAGTGTTGCCAGCAAATAAAAAAAAGCAATCGCATTTTGTTGGCCATGTATAGTTGACCAAAAACTTGTAATTTGTGTTTTTTATTGGCTCGTTGTCACATATCTTGTGATTCACTCTATTTTGGATGAAGTGATAACTTTTAAGTATCAATTCTGTTTGTTGTTGTTGTTTTTGTTGTTGTTGTTGTTGTTGTAAGTTTTTCAGTTGTTGGTGGTTGCCATATTTGTAGCGTCACCGTTACCGTTTTAAGCTTAAAGATTAGCAAGTTGTTACGAAAAATTGTCAATAAATTTACGACACAATCTTCGATGCTGCCTTGTTGACCTTAAATGCGGCGATAACAATTTTTTCCTTGATTTTACTCGAATTGGACAAAACTTCTGCCAAGCTTAAGCTATGAAGCTCAGTGGATATGCTTGAAATTAAAGCTAGACAAATTGTTGAAATTGTTGTATACACTTTGAGCTGCTGGTGGCTCTAGTACTTTAATCAGTGAAAGAAATGTCTTTATTTTTTAAAAAAACATTTTTCCAATTTCTTTACAATTGTAGATATTTTAACTCAATTGTATATCAAGCTGTTATATATTGCACTAAAAAGGAAGTCCTTTGAGTTTCGTTGTGCACAGCAACTTATGTAATCTAACGAATGCAATATATAAGACAGCATAAACGTCACAATGGTGTGCAAATGCACAATGGTGTGAATGCCTGTCATAGGCAAGTGAAGTGCGACACTTCACTTCACACTCACACACACATATTACTGTGACCATAAAATAGCAGAACATTTTAATTCAGAACATTCTTATGGTGATCATTTGAATAGAATAAATGTTGACGTCAACGCCGCATTTGGCTCACTTCGCTTGCAAGCTTTAACAGCAAGGTTCTTTCTGGCTTTTATTACTTGAATCAGTGGAATGGAAAAATATCTCTAATGAAGTGAAAATAAAATTTGCTCAATGAAAATAGTCATTGAGTTATCGAACTGACTCAAAGTATCTGCTTGAAGATCAATAAGTTACTATCGAAGCACTGATTGTCAATAGTCACATAATTAATGCTTGTCCCAAAGTAAAGTTTATTCAATTAAAACTGAAAAAAAAAAATCTTAAATGAAATAGATTGATTCTTACACTCAACTAAAGAATTTTTGATAAAAAAGTGAAGCACTCACTGCGTTAATTTCACAAATTAAGCAAATGCTATTGCCCAACAAACGCACTTTCTCAATTATTTTGCAAGTAGCGATTACGTTGACCAGCACGTTATTAAGTATTAAGGGGGGGGGGGGGGGGATATAGGCTACAAATTTAAAAAAACAAAAAATTTTTCGGGAATTTTTTTTCATAGAAGGAAAAAGAATATCGTTTTCAAATATATTTATTAACATTCAAAAAATACAAAAAAATATTTTTTGAGAATTTTTGCCAAAAATTGACGGTGTACAGGATATCACCAGTCTGAACATCGGAGTGGAAAAAAATGAATTCTTATTTAAGAGATTTTTTTTTTAAGATAATTTTTTTCCGCCGAATAAAAACAAAATGGCGGCCGGTTTTTGACCTAGAAAATCTACTTTTTTTCAAATGACCGCCATTTTGCTTTTATGTGGCGGAAAAAATTATCTTAGTTCAGGCCATAGCTACTAAGACAAGAAATAATTTGTGTTTTTTTTCTTCAGATGTTCCAGACTGGTAATATCCTGTACACCATCAATTTTTTGGCATTTTTTTAAAAAAATCAAATAACGTCAAAAATTCTCAAAAAATATTTTTTTTGTATTCTCTAAATATTAATAAATATATTTTTGCAAAATTTGAAAACGATATCTTTTTTCCTTCTATGAAAAATATTCCCGAAAAAAATTTCTTTTTTAAATATGTAGCCTTTATGCCCCCTTAAATTTTCTGTTAGAAGTGCAACTTTTTCATAATTCCAAAAAATCAAAAAATAAAATATGTGTTTTTTTTCATTCCATGCGGCCTCGGTAGTCGAGTTGGTAGTGTGGTCGACTGCTACCCCATAGGACCCGGGTTCGATTCTCGGCCAGGCCATGGTCCTACGCTTTAAACCTTTTTGAAATGTCTGTCCTCATTTTTAAAAATTCATCAATATTCACGACTTGAAGTTGTAGTTTCTGGTAGAGAAGTTTGCGGATGAGTTTGCCTTATAACTTGAATTGACTGAGGTAAAGGCATAACACTTGCCTCTGATTCAAATTCACATGTTTCTTTGGCTTTCCACCCCGCTTAGAACATCCTACACACGTTTCACTTGATTGCCCTTTCCTTCCCACTAATCTATCACCCCATTTCAAACCAAGGCAGACTTGACTGAATCAGTATTCCACCTGAAATCCTTGGTTCAAGCTAAAAAAAAGAGTAGACATAGTTTAGAGGTTATAGTTTGCACAAAATAAAAAAAAATCCCTAATTGGGTTCAAATTTGACTTATTTTGTAAAATCCTTAAAGTGCCATTTTCTGACCTATCGAACAAAACACTCGCTGACGATTTCAATAAGATGAAAAATGCACTAAATTAAACAGACTTACGTTCGCATGATACCATAAGGCAGACGGACCTGCAGAATACTTAAACATTTTTAATTTTTCATACGATGATATCTAACATGACGTATTAGCTTTCGCATGACCCCACATGTCGTCAGACTTGCCATGTCTATCCATCATGTTGTACCCTGCAAATAATACGAGTTTTTAAGGTGCTATATACATAATAAAAAAAGTAAATAAATAACCATTTCAGCCCTTGAAAGCACTTTGACCTAGCTTCTTATGATCAGTTGTGTTGTGCGTGTTATTAAGTTTGTACACAATTGACCGAGAAATGGAACTACAGGCTTAACGCCGACTCCGAACGGCGATGAACGGAATGTTCTTATTCTCAAGAAGCTTTACATGGCATTTTGATTACTCTCTGAGGTTTGCCATTGTCTGCAGAGAGGTGGCGGCCGTACAGAAAAATGATTTTAATTCAAATAATTTTCTGTCGCTGCTGGGGTTCGAACCTGGGTCTCCAGGTTCGTTGACTTAGCGGCCACGCACTTTAACCAACTACGCCACGGACGCCACATAATAAGGTGGTTTAATTATTTTTGTCAAAAAGCGTATAGCAAAATTATAATCTACAAAGAATTCGAAGAAAACTTTCCCAAGAAAGTATTGGTCTAAAATCAAAACCTAGCTCCCGCCGAGAGACATAAAAATTCATATTTGTAAAATTTTTAAAAACAGCGTGGTTTTATTAAGAAATGCTGTTATATGGAAGAAACACTACATTTCTTATTAACCCTTTCGGCATATTTGTTGCCATACGGCAACAGTTTGGTTTGTGGCTCTGTTTCTAGTTTGGGGCACCCCGCTTTTTAACAATACTTTTTTAATAATAGATTGAAATGTGATGAAAAAGATGAGAAAATCAAAAATAAGAAAATTAATTTTTATAACATGTTTTTCAAGGTTATTCCAAGTAAATTCATGTGCGCGACAACGCGGCCACGCGACTTCAAAAAAGAGCAAATTAAAAAAATTATATTTTTAAATATTTCCGAGAACTTTCTAAAGCTAAAGGTAATTAAATTTAATACTACGAATGTAAGAGATCTTATTTACATTTTTAGTTAGAAAAAATATGTGATATTTATAGTGCTAGAAGTTTTTAAAATTTTTTTTTAATATTTCTAAAAATTTTCATAGTATCTATCAGAAAAGCAATACGGCTTTCAAACTTCACACTCAGCTTATTTTAGTCAAAAACTGACCCTGAAGGAAGTTTGGAATGTTTGGCATTGCCAGGGCTAATTTGGCACTGAAAGGGTTAATGTTGGTCTTATTTCTGCTTCATCTTTTCAAGTCAAATTTAAAAAATTTTTTCTTTAATTTAACCAAAACGAAAATCAACTTTTTAAAATGCATGTTTTTGTTTTTGTAAATTCAAACAACAGAATGTCTTGAATAAAAAAAAACTGGACTTTTTTGTTAAATTAAAAGCTCCAATAAAATTGAAAAAGCTCCAATTTTTAAGTCTTTTTACAGTCCATTCGAGGTGTTCGGTAGGACTTTATAGAGTTACTGCCATAACATCGTCTCGATTCATTGTAATAACGCGTTTTGAGGAATACGTTAGCAACTGCACACATCGCTCGGTTCCCTAAATATTCATAAGTGGAGGCAAATTCCCCATTGAAATCATTGTAAAATATGCTAGAGCCTAAAACGAAAATTTTATTTTTTTTAAAGGGAAAAATCGGGTTCTTCATTACTTTTCGGCATTTCTTTATATCAAACCTTTAATAACATACGACTTATGTAGAAACAAAAAATTTTAAAAATATGGGAACAGATTCTTAAAGGTAGTAAAATTTTGTCCATAACAAACCCGAACTAATAATATACGATGTTTGCTTTCAATAAAAATCAATCAAAACAAAGCAGTTTTTTAAGATACCTCAAGCCGAAATCTTTATGTCTCTTTGCGGGAGCAAAGTTTTAATTTTAGACCCCTTGTATCTTTTTTTTTTTTGGATTCGCCCGGAGGTAAGAAATCTTCGAACCGTGCCATACGCATGCACGATTTACATTCTAAGAAGTTCCCGGATCAGCCGGACTGAATAGAATGCACCTACGTGCTAAAACTTACCACCTATTGGCAAATAAAAGCCTCCACTAAGCACAATTGCTTGGCCTTTCAGCGGAAATCAAAATTAAGTAAAGAAACATTTTAAATTTGAGTATTTTTTGTGCTTATGTAAACATCATAAACATCATCGAATAAAAGCACAATCTTCATAATACGAAGATATACAAGACAACATCCAAAGTAATTCACCAGACCATACATAACCGCGTTCATAACTGCTGTCATTCGGCTTGGGGCTACTGTCCAACCCAAGATCCTACGTGGAAAAGAGATGCAACTCTCAAACACCAAACCAATACCAAACATAGCACAGATATACAAGTATATATTCGGGTCACTAAAATAAGGGAACACCGAGCTAAAGTTATTATTTGGATATGCATTTGGGCCAACGCAGGTAAAAACTTGTATGGAAAAGAGATAAACTCTGACGCACCAAGCCGAGAGACACGGTTTTCATGGTCTCATTTCAAACTTCGGAAGCTATAGAACTAAAGATCTAAAATAATTTCATGAAAAAAATAAAGCAACGAAACTGAATAAAACGAAAACTTAAAGTATCTAACATATTCGATGATGCTTATTTGTTAAATCGTAAGATCTACACAATTATCGCGAGTTAAATTTGTTAAATCGTAAAATCTACACAATTATCGCGAGTTGTATATGTTATCACTATGAATGTGTTAACTATTCAAGTGTAATATCATTTTACGTTTTAAGACATCCACCGAGTCAGAAAAATTTATCAAGTTCAAGTTACCATTGAAATCCCTACACATACATCGGAAAGGGTCGTGAAGGGCATAATTAGAAGTGCACTGACTCAACTTAAAAAGCTGGAAATGTCTGGCTCCGCTCCTGGGGATGTTGAAGTTTAATAAAGAAAGAAGGTATTGTAAGTCTATATCGCCACTGAGAAGTTTGTATAAAAAGGAGACATAATTAAAGAAGGCATAATTCTTCTGCTTCTTAAGGAAGGCAGGGAAATAATTTTAAGGCGGGTTTCATAAGGGCGTAGGATAATGTTGGGGTTCCAACGATAATGTAAAGCAAAAAGTAAGAATTGTTTCTGGACCGATTCTAATGCATCGATGTGGACATTGTATTGGTTCCATATAACGGATGCATATTCAAGAATTGGTCTAACAAGAGAGGTATAAAGTATCTTAGTAGTGAAAGGATCGTTGAATTCTTTAGCCCATCTTTTAATGAAACCAAGGACACCTCTAGCCTTATTTACTACCAAATTAACTTGAAGATTGAAACGAAGTTTAGGATCCATAATTACACCTAAATCAAGAAAACTGTGTACAATTTCTAAGTTAGTATTATTTATAGTGTAATTTATACTATTAGCAATTCGACGTGAGAATGTCATTTGCTTACATTTTTTTAAGTTTAATTTTAAAAGGTTTAAATTACACCACTCCACTAGACTATTTAAATCGGATTGTAAGAGTTGTTGTTCTTCAGGCGATTTGCAAGTTAGAAAAAGTTTTACGTCATCGGCGTACATTAAGACGTTACAGTGTTTTATTACAGAAGGAAGGTCATTTATAAACAGTAAAAATAAAACCGGACCAAGATGACTTCCCTGAAGAACACCTGATGTGACCAAAATATTTTTTGACATAGAATTCTTATATAAAACTTTTTGCGAACGATTCGACAAGTACGATTTAATCCAGTGTAATAGTTTGACGGGAAACCCAATTAGATGAAGCTTTTTCAGAAGAAGATAATGATTAACACTATCGAAAGCTTTGCTAAAGTCTGTATAAATAACGTCAGTCTGTCGTCCTAAAGTAAAACCTTTAATGACACGCGTAGTAAACTCCAAGAGGTTAGTTATCGTAGATTTTCCCTTTAAGAAACCATGCTGAGAGGTGGAAATGGAGGAAGATACGACGTGGGTTATTTGATCAGTTATAATTGGGGAAGTTTTCTTAGAATTTTACGTAGATTTCGTTTTTTTAATGGCCATTCGCTTTTTTTCTCATCTGAACAATCTGAACCACACTAATATATATATATATACCTTATATATAGTACCTACATATATACATGTATATAGTTTTCTATGCCTACGACGTCTTATTATGGTCATTGCAAACGGAGTGACAAAGTTATTATGTCCCTAACGCAGTAGATATAAATATATCAACCCAAAAACGTTCGCGGCCTAGGTAGTTGAGAAGGTAACGCGCTATACTTCCATCGCAGGGGTTCCGGGTTCGAATCCTGGCCAAACCATAATCGCTTTAATCTTTCTGCATATTTTTCCATATTTCAAATTGAAAATTCATCCGTATTTATTATTGAAAAATTTTTAGTTGGTTTTAGAAAAGCTTTTGGATGAGATTGCCTTATGACTAGAATTGACTGAGGTAACACATGCCTTAGATTTTAATTTACATGTTTCCACGGCTTGCAGCTACACTTAGAATAACCTACACATGCTTCACGTGATTATCCTTTTCTTCCCACTAATCTAATAAACCCATTTCGAATAAAGGCGGACTTGATTATATACCTATGTAAAAACCTGAAATTCTTGGTTCAAGCCTATCAAAAAAAAAAAAAAAAAAAAATTTAATGTTATGAAAAAATTATTTTGCTATTTAAGCATAGTACTGTGTTCGGTTTCACGTGAAATTCCACGCAAATATCCATACAAAAAATTATAGCTGTGAAATAAGCGTGAAAATTTCACAACAATTTCCTCAAAGTTGTACTATGTTTCGCTGCGAAAAAATCTATTACTATATGTCGCAACATGAATCTAGAAACATTTTTTTCATGGCAATTTAATTGATCCGACAATTTATTTTGGAGTGAAAAGTGACAGTTGTCATTTGAAATAAAAAAAAGCGCAAAGAAAACAAGAAAGTAAATTTCTTATTGGAAATATAATATTTACTATAATTATTTATACTAATTTCAGTGGATATAAATTTTCTCAAAAAGAAGAAGAACCAACTCAACGAGACGGAAAAAAAAGGTTGATGTGCTCCATCAAGCGACGACTCTTTATATGGGACAAGCAATGCAAGGAGCACAGCAATCCGAATGCTTTAAAGAATGCTTGGCTAAATGTAAGCCTTGAAATGAATAAAAGTGGTAAGTGTACTAATTTGTCTTTTTGTTAATTTTGTTATTTTAATTTAAATTTTCTAGTGGAAGACTGCAGGGCTGCATGGAAGAGTTGGCGGTCACAAATCTCCACAGCTTGCAGCAATAAGCTAATGGCTGGACGAGCTCCACAGCAAAGAATATCATCCATTTGGGTATCCATTCTAAAATATTTATTTCTTATTAATATAATCACAAATTATAAAAACTTCAGAACTTACATGATTTTCTGTTTTTCGTCTGATGAACTCTTGCTTTTTCAATTGTTTTGTCAGAATTTTTAAGCTGTTCATTAGCAACATATTTTTCTATCAAAATTTTCACGCAACACATAAATGGATGTTGCCTGCGAAATTTCACACCAACAAACACAGTACTATGCTTTAGTGGGAAAAATCATAAATTACTAAGAACTTTGAAATTGCTTCCACCATTCTGTTCTGACAGAGAGGTATTTGATCTAGAATGACCAAGTTGCAACGATTAACACTACTCTCACGCCGTATTGGTCCACTAGTGCCTTGAAGGCACTTACCTAGCAACAAATGCCAAAAATATTTTTGTTTAAATTGCTTTAAGATATTTTTGGTTTTTGTTTAGCTTGCTTTGGTTGCTGGCTTGTCTCAAACGATGTGTGCTGCTTTTCGGCGTTTGCTACTGTTTGAAGAAACTCTGATAATAGCGCTGTTGTCGGTGTCGTAAATACTTGAATATATTTCATAAAATTTTATCGCAATTTAATTGAGTCATAAATATTCTTGACCTGGTACATAAAATACATTAAACGGAGCAAATGTGTGGCTTGAAAATGCGTGGGGCGTTGAAGGTTGGTAAATGGATTAGTGAGTAAGTTTTTTACTTGGTGAGTTTAAGCAATTTTCATATTTATTATAGTGTAATAAAAAATACAATAATTAATTAATTATTCACTAGATACACTTATTCCAAAGTTGGTAAATTTCAAATAATCAACTGAGTGTTTATCAAAGTGTGTGATTTATCTAAGGTGTTTACCAAACAACTGAGTGAGAGAAGATATACAATATTTTAACTTTAAGCAAAATAACAGTAATGAAAATGATTACAAAAGGCAAACAATTAAAAAGTTTGAAAAAAATTTTCAAACATTATTAAAGGTCATTGTTTCAATTTGAATCAAATAGATGCTTTCTATACAGAATTTGGATGCGTTTGCTGTAATTTTATATGAGTTGTTTTTTTGAAGTGAAACTTCTTTAGCCGCGATGGGGAGTAAAACCGATGAATCAATTCGCCGATGAAACACTTCGCCGTGAAACGCTTCGGCGTGTTTTTAACATCGTGTAACATAGTGTTACGCAAAATTAAATAATTATAATATAGTATGGACACAGTAGCTTTTCAACTGCAGGGTTCATACATCGAGTAATTATAATATTGCCATAAAAATTCGAAGCATATGGAGCATGTCTTTCATATTCATATTGAAAACATCAACCTTAAACAAAAATACAAACACCAACTGCTGCTAAGTAACAGAGTTGTAAGTTGAGAGAGTAACAAAGAGTACACATAGTATATTTCTGTATTGCATTTATTTTTCTTATATCTTTATGTTTTTCATACAAAATTCTTTGTATAGCCATTATCATGAGACCGCGCAAGAATGATAGAAAAAAGATTACGCGTTCGGCAGTCCTGTTATCTAATGCTCTCTTTCTCAACTGAGTGCATGACGTCACACAGTACTTTTGCTTGACAAAAACGTATGCAAATGTGCGATCTCTTAAGCAAATGGACGAAATTGAAAGTAAAAATATCTACTATGCTGTATAAAAATATGAATATTTTCGTGTACGAAAAATATGAATTTTTTAAACTTTGAAGATTTTTATCTCCTAAACCATTCGAGACTGACAAAGTTTTATTGTACCAATGGGTTAAGGAGGTCCACATACATATTACAAAAATAAGAAAAAAAAAATATTTAGGCGTGGGTGTGGGAGTAAAATTATTCCAAAGTCTGACAATATCGCTTATGACGTCATGCTCTCTCTCTCTTTCTTATTTGCGGAACGCGTAATCTGGTTTCTATCATTCTTGGAGACCGCGAAGAGAGCCGTAAAAAATTATGAAAACTGCTACTCTCTCTTTCTTTCTCTCTCTCTTTGTTAATCGCATTCCCCATTATTTTAACTTCATAAAATAAAAATACAAATAAGAATTGTTGCAATAACTTTTTCCCATGGTTGAATAAATAAGGTTGTCGCATGGGTGAGAGCGAGTTCCCATAAATGTCAAATCGAAGTTGACTGCTCATACAAAATCTCAAAGCGAAAATTTATAACATGTAAAACCGATGAAGTTGTTGTTGTTGCTTTTCATTGATTTTGACAATTGTGGGTACTGAGAACAGAGTGCAATCAGCCCCGAGACAACCTTATTAGTTCAACCATGCTTTTTCCTATGATAACGTCAACATATTCACATAAAACTTATATCGATAGAAAGGTATTTTTGAGTAGATTTGAAGAATATAATTTTTTTTTTCAAATATGTTGTCATTAAAATAGGTAAAACTAAGAGAATGTAAAAACCTTTTTTTTCAATGGGATAATGATCAAATAACAACAAAATTCATAGCGACACAGCTCTAGTTGCTGTAGCATACACGAGGAAGAGTAGAATGCGAGATTGACTCAGACACTTTAATAGAGCTTTGTAGCCAATAGTCCAAGATAGCATTGATAGTTGTTTGGGAAACCATCTCCTGTCAAAAAATGTACTCAAAAAAAGAGCGCTCACAATCCGCCATTGAAAACACAAACAATGTTGAAAACGTAAAAGTGAAAAAAAACAACAACCACAGCAGCTGCAGATTGGTTTACACAAAAAGCTGCTTTTGACAGGAGATGTTTTCTTGTAGAAGAGAAAATAAGCAGTTGTCAATGCTACCTTGTATTATTATACCATGTTTGTAGCATTGTTGATTTTTCTCTTCGATAGCCTTCTGCCGAACAAAATATTATGCCGTCATGAGATCACGGAGAGAGCCGCTACAAGATCCAAAATGCATCAATCATGCAATAGAGTTGCATAGAATTATTACTTAAAGTGCATGTGCGGCACGATAAAGCGCTGGTAGAAGTGTTATGAAAAATTTAATTTTGTAATAAAAAATGGTTCCATGACCTCTTTACGAAAAAAAAAACTAAAAAAAAAAAAAAAAACAACAATCAATAAACGTTGCATGGAATTATAACTCCAAGACTATTGGCGCTAAACTACGGTAAAGCTGAGGTTTCCATTACATGATAAAAAAAAAAATGAATGGCATCATAAGGCCTCTCAGGGAACCCTTTAAAGTAACCTGAACGCTTCAGTTGCAAACAAAATCAAAAATAAAATATAATTAAAATTTGAATAAGGGCAAATATAGGTAGAGCATTCGGAAAATGGCATGAGAGCAAGGATTTGGACAAAGGCTAAGGCCAGGAATAAGAACAAGAATGTTCAGTGACCTTAAAAAATATCCTTAAAAATGTTCCATTTTAGTCTTAAAACTCTACTCTACGGAATTAAACTAAACTTTTACTCTTGCACTGTGGGACCAACGAGTCATTTTCAGTGACCAATCGCTTGAATTTGAAACAGCCTTTTGGTACCGGATCAAGATGGCGCAGCGAGCTTTATAGCCACCGAAACAGTCAATTTGCTCATATAGACGTTTGGTTAGCGACTTTTGTCACATCTGGACCTTTTGATTGAGTGTCGCAATCGTGAGATTTGTCACCTCTTGACTGTGCTGCATTCAATAATATTGATAAAACTGAAATTTTATAACAATAGAATAAAGAAATCGCCTGCTTCCCATACCAGTGATGTCACACAATGTAGCGAAGTCTATGGGATGAGGGACAAAAAAAGAAGGAATTATCGTAGGTACATAAAATTTAGCAGGTGTTATTATTTTCTAAATATAAAATGCCACATAAACTTTCATCAATAACGGTCAAGCTCTTCACCCATTTTCCATACAAAATTAAGAATAGAAGTGCAATATCTCCAGTTGTAGAAAGTGTAAGAAATAATAACGGCTTTTAGGGCTTATTTTATTTTTTTTTCCTATACCAATATTTTCCAAGGTGGCTAAAGCCCTTTTCAGTCCGTATTAAAGCCCTGCATGAGTGCACTCATTCTTTCCTACACACAGTGTGATTTACTGCAGTGTTCACAGTTTGCTCTCATTCATAACAGTGAGAGACTTATACTTGATCAACACTAAAGCAAAAATGACAACAACAGTCAATACTCACATTCATCTCTCGGCAATCAATGCACATCTTGCTTTCGTTCATAAACACTAAAAGCAATGCAAAAAAGTCATTGTCATAACAAACAAGACGAAAAGCACTGAATGCACTGAATGCAATAAATCATTTATTCAGTTGAGATTGCGAAGGCTTAATTTTATTATTGAGATGGATTTGGATGATGTTAGTCATATAATTATTAATTAAATCAAATAAATTGAATATATTGAATTAAAATAAATATTCTTGAATATTTAAAAAAAAAACATGTGTTAAAAAAAATTTTTTTTTGGGTCGCCACAACTTTTGTTTTTAGCTTGTTGGTACTTCGTTAGTAGTTTTTGTTGTTGTTATTGTTGTTGTTGTTGTTGTTGTTGTTGTTGTTGTTGTTGTTGTTGTTATACTGCATTAAGTTTTAATAATAAATTTTAAATATTTTCGTGATGAGGCTTAAAAGCACATTTATGCTATCGCAAAATAAAATTTTCCATAGTGCGTTTCCTGACCAAGTAATAATTCCTTGTAACGATATTACATTTCTGTTACATAAGCTGCTATCTTCACGTCCTGACGACGTCAAAATTTTTTTTTATTTTTGTCGTAAGGCGATGTATAAATCATTCATTTTTGTTTTTAAACATTTGCCTCAGCTCATAGGTATACTCACAGAGTAATAATTCAATGCAATGGCATTGCATTAGTCTCTCTGTATCCCCAAGACGTCAGAAATTTTTTTGTCTAATATGATTGCATGAGCTGAAACAGGCCTTTATTGTCGCTTAAAAAGCTTCCTCCAAGTCTGGAAGACGTCTTAAATTTTGTTTTTATTTTTGTGATAAAGTCAAAAAATTAGTCCTGTGGTCGTACCACTCTTTAAATCATGGCATCTATAATTAGCGAGTAACAAATGAATCCAACGCCGATGCATTTTTTTTCAACATTTTTAAAAACCTGCGCGGGTAAACGTATTGTTATCACGTCAAAATAAGCGATACAAAAATTTGATTGATTCTTTTTAGCTTCTCAAAAGTTTAATTTTAATAATATGTGAGTTTCATATGCAAAACATTTAATTAAGTTAAAAAAAGTTAAAGCAAAAGGACGTATACAATAAATTACCACTTTAACTACATTAAATAACAAAACTTGGTTTATTTTACTAATTTCAGATTAAAAAATGACAAAACCATCCAGGTAATATTACATAAATTTCAAACCATTAATTAAGCTATAAAAAGTCACAAATACATGCTGAAATCTCCTTTTTGAAGACATTAATCGCACCAAGTGGGCGTTATGGGTGGGTGTGGCAGATGATGTATGGTTTTTTCTGACTCATAACATTAAAAAATTCGTTAAATTTTATTTTACTTAAATCCGTCAAACACTTGACTTATTGCAGAGCACAGAATAAAAAAATACCTGTACACAATTTCATTACAATGATCTATTGCACTCATTGCTATTGCAGTTTTTTTCATTGCCTTGACTGTGAATTGCTTTTAGTGTGCCTCTAGCAATAATGATTTAAAACAACAATGTCTTTGTACTCATTTGATTTGCACCCATTTCTTTTCGTTGTCTTCGCTGCAGTCTCTCATTTGATTTGTTTGCTGAGAGCAAGACATTGCAGTGTTGTGTAAAAATTGTGAATGTCTTGAAACTGGTTTCAAATGCACTCATGCAGCCCTTTAGTCCGTATGCAGATCCACCACTGGGTTTGAGTGACTGTTAAGTGTGGATCATGCCACAAAAATGGTTAAATGCAAATAAATTATTACCAGGAACTAAAAAATAAGAACAAAAAAAATTAATATTATCTACAGCCTGATTTTAACTAGATTCATTAGATTGTGTCATTGTAAAATAATGAAAATAGGCGGTCAATAAAGAACAAAGATGAGGATATACAGTCAAGATATAAGAAGAGATCAAGGCTCAAATTGGGCTGTAGTTACAACCAAACCAAGAAGAGGTTTCGTGTATAATTATTTAATAACAAAACCAAAAAAAAAAAAAAAAAAAAATAACCAAACAGAATGTGGGAGGTATATTTGAAATACAAAAAAAAATCTTTTCAATTTATTACAAACTTTCTTAAAAATTTCTTCATTGTCTTTTGCGCAGTATTTGAAGAAACCCTCCTAGTGTGTGCGTTAGTTTAACCGGCAAATTTCTTCGGTCCGGCAATAGCACGTTTTAAGATAGCACAATCAGGAAGTGGCAGCAATAAACACAGTAACAAATTGAAACCTTTTGAAATTTACAGCTAATGCTTAGAAAAGATTTGACAAAATCGCCAAAGCAAAGAAAAGGCATTAAATGTCTGCCAAGAAGACTATCACACACACACACGAGAAGACATAAATAAAGTGAAAGATGCCGCAAAATGCACGTGTGCACAGTTGTAAAGGAAAATCTTAACAGCAACAACAACAACAACAACAACAAAAACAACAACAACAACAACAACAAAAAGATAAAAATAACTGCAAAAAGTTCTGAGAAGCGCGCTATACAAAGTTAAATGCGTTTAGTGTGCAAGGCATTAGCGGCAGTAATATTTCCACAGATAAATACACACATACACATTAAGATAACTGCTTGAGAATCTGTGTGCAAAAGCACGATTAGCATGCATTATATGGTTGAGAAAAAAAAAAAAAACTAAACATAAACTTGCTAGAAAAGCGCTACAAATTAATGACGCTTATAATGTTGCGCAACTTGTGGTAGTTGTAAAGTGAAATTTGACATACTATCCACATGCAAAACTTGGCCAACAATAACAAAAATTCTCACACACTCATACGTAATGAAACCAAGATGAAAATGTTGGATGAAAATATGATGAAATTAATTAGAGTCTAGAATTGATGTCTCTTTATTTTCCAGCTTGTGGTGGTATCATTTGTGTCACGGCGTTTTTCAAAAGCACACAACTACTTTATTTTTCATCAGCAATACTCTGGCATTCTTTTTGCTCTAGCATTCTTTTTGCTTTGGCATTCTTTTGAAAAAAGCCAACGCAAATCATCATGAAAATGTGTGCTGTTCACCTTTCTCTTTGGGTCGATCTCGGTCAGAAATATGCACTCGGATTATATGTATGCACAAAAATATGCACAGCTATCAAAGCACTTAAATTATATTGGCAGCGACAGCAGCTGCAGCTTTAGCAACAGCTTCAGCCAGAGTTTCAGAATCAGAGTTTTGCTAAGATATATAAAATTACTTCCTCATAAAATTTGTTCTTCTTGCTAAGGCTGCGGCTACGGCTAAGGTTGCGGATACGGCTGTAGATACGCCTGCGTCTGTGGCTGCAGACAACAAGCAATTTGTTGCTGCCGCAGATAAGCTATCACGAGGACAGAGCCACTCACGTGAATGAAGCTAGAGTTTCTATTTATTTTTTAATGTCATAAGCGCAGCGTTGCCACTCTTTGAAAACAATATTCCACACAACGACTTTAAGTCTTTTTCATATTTCTTAAAATGTAACTTATATAAAATGACACGAGAGTTGCTACATATATTTTGGGAATAAATATAAGGAAAGAATTTTTTTCATTGCAATTAGCTTCAGAATTTTATGAAATATTCTATTTTATGATTAACACCATTTGTCATAACATTTATCCCATTCCGCTAGAGACAAATCTAAAACATAGTATTCGAATGCATCAACGGCTTCTTCTATTGCAGTGCTCAGATTAAAGAAAGATTTGTAATAAAAACTTTTTAATAAAAAAAAAAAAACCCACTTCAAAATCACTACAAAGTAAAAAATAATTTCAAATAACTTTTCCCATTAATTTCTTGGTCAAATTTTAAAAGTTAAGTTATATGTATTATAATATTAGAAATCTTATCATTTCCATTTTTTCTAATTTGTTTTATTATCATAAAATTATTACTAACTTTATGAACATAAAAGCTTTTTAGCGATTTTTTTCTTTCAGTTGGCAATTATTGAGTATGCTGAATGTAGCCAATGTGTTCCATGCATTATTTGTGCAGCTGTTACACACTATGTCATATTCAATATGAGCTTTGCAAGTTCACCCAAACCAGTATAGTTAGAATGTTTATGTGTACAAAGCTTTTAAAATTACTACAGTGTCACCAAGGCAGCATAGCAACAAATAAAAAAGTTTAAAACAGTGCAGTGATGGTAAAAGATCATGATTATGTGTCAAAGATTAGCGCCGACTTCAAAGCTTTTATGTTCATAAAGCAATTAATATATTGATGGGAATAAAACAAAATTGAAAAAATGAAAATGATAAGATTTAAAATATTATAACACATATAAAAAGCTTTTAAAATTTGACCAAGAAATTAATGGGAAAAGTTATTTAAAATTATTTTTTACTTTGTAGTGACTTTGAAGTCGGTTTTATTTTGTTAAAAAGTTTTTATTTCTTTCTTTTTAGAGAATATGAAAAATTTTATGTAATAGTATTCTTGATGAAATTTCCAAACATGAAACTGTTATTAAAGAAATTGTTTTAATTATTACTGAGAGTTTGTTGGGTATTTTCCATTTCTGTCTCTTTACAATTTTTATTAAAGTGCCACGCCCCTTTTCTATAATCCCACCCACTTTATTTACCGTACTTTGTAATGATTCTACCTAGCCCTGTACCAAATCTCAGTTCCCAAGTATCAATATTAACCGCTATATAGTACGTTCCTTAAAGTGCCACTCCCTATGTACAATCCACCTACTTGTATACCAAAAATTAGTACCCTAGTGTCAATATTAACTGAGATATAGTATTTTTATAATATTGCCACACCCCTTTGTTGAATAACGCCCAATTTTTAAACCGTAATTTGCCTACCCATGTACTAAAGTTCAGTACCCTAGTGTCAATATTATTCGATTTATAGTGTGTATCTAATATTGCCACACCACTTTTCAAAATACGCCCACTTTCTTTACATTCATTTTTAAAAATTGTGTCTGTTCCTGTACTAAATTTCAGTACCCTTGTGTCAATACTATTCGAGATACAGTGTTTTTCTTATATGACCACACCCCTTTGTCAAATAACGCCCACTTTAATGACCGTAATTTGTAATAATTCTGCCTACCCCAGTATTTTTACTGTAAATTTCAGTTCCCTAGTGTCAATATTAACTGAAATACAGTGTTTTTCTTATATTGACTTGCCCCTTATCGAATATCGCCCACTTTTTTAAAAAAGGACCTCCGCGTTCATGGTATCTATCTGTTCATAAAAAATTACGGAAATCGGGCAAGTGCTTTAGGAGTTATCGATGTACATACATTTAAAACAAAAAAAAAACAAAAAAAAAAACGGACAAACCAACCTCCTTTTTGAAGTCTGTTAAAAATACAACTTGTATATTTGATAATTTATTTCAGAGTGAGAAAATTACATAGTAAAAATTTTTAGAACAAAATTCTAACTCAATGTAAGTATGAATTTTATTGAATTCTAACACCCTTCCTCAATAAAATTCCACTTCAGCTAAAAAAAAAAAAAAAAAAAATAAATAAATAACTGGCCAGTTCAGCCCTTGACAGGACTTTGACCTAGCTTCTTATGATCAATTATGCTGTGCGTGTTATTAAGATTGTACACAATTGACCGAGAATTGGACCTACAAGGCTTAACGCCGACTCCGAACGGCGATGAACGGAATTGTTCTTATTCTCAAGAAGCTTTACATGGCATTTTGATTACTCTCTGAGGTTTGCCATTGTCTGCGGAGAGGTGGCGGCCGTACAGAAAAATTATTTTAATTCAAATAATTTTCTGTCAGCTACTTTGCAAAATTTCTCTATTTTGATTGCAGGTAGTTCTTTCGTCATCATATCGGCCAGCATATCCTCGCTCAGACAATAACACTGAACAATAAAATCAATTTTTTTCCAAAATAACAAGGTTCTGACAATGGATTCTGGTAGAGGGGACAAAAAAACAATACACGTGTATCGGGGTTTTGAAAGTTTACGTCTGAGTCTTATTTTAGGGGGGGTTTAATTTTCCCCCTTTTTGAACATTCTTATAGTGAATCGGCATAGCAAATCATGTTGTCCTTACATTTTGGGTAAAAAATGTGTTCTGAGAATTTGTGTAAAATAATACGAGAAATATTTTTGTAGAACATTTTAACCCCCTAACTTCTCAATTTATGGGTCTTTTTTGCCCTTTTTGTGATAAAAGACAAAAAAGTCCCATAAAACAAGGATAAATTGGGTTTAAATGTTCCACAAAAAAATTTATCATAAAATTTTACTATAAGTCTTTGAATGCACCAAAGCTAAAAATTCAACTTAAATGCCAGAAATAAGTCAAAACTTAAAGTGATTTAAAGGGTTAATTTCGTACTTATTCAGAATTGATGATAAAATGTCGCAAAAAGCTTTGTGTTAAGGGGTTACTTTCTATGAAAAAAGTGTTTTACTCATTTGGCACATCATACTTAGCAATAGCAATGAACAAGATCAATTAGGTTTAAACAAAAAAATTATGAAAAGCAAAATGAAAACAAAAGTAAATTTTAATCCCCTCCTCCGGGGGGGATAATTTTATTGTACCAAAACTTGTTACCATATAGGGCATATACTTGTTGTTGTGTTCACGATTCCTACAACAAGTATTTTACATAAATCCTCAGGACAAATATTATACCCAAAATGTAAGGATAACATGATTTCCTATGCCGATTCACTAAAAGAATGTTCAAAAAGGGGGAAAATTAAATCCCCCCTAAAATAAGACTCAGACGTTAACTTTCAAAACGCCGATACACGTTATTGTTTTTTTGTCCCCTCTATCAGAATCCGTTGTCAGAACCTTTTTTTTTTTCGTGTTGAACATTGTAATCGCATTTGATATTTTCGTTGTCAACATAATCCTTGTCAACATAATCCGTGTCAATATGCTCACTTCAGCTGCTCAGTTTCTCTTCTTTTATTAGACGTAAATAACTTTGGTTGTTGCATCCTTTTGCTTGAACATAATATCGCACAGTAGTTGTCGAATCCAAATTGTCGAATCCCTTACATGCTGCGGATAGCGCGTCAAATACCGCTTCTGTAGAAGAGAAAGAAACATAAGTTTGCTTCTTGCACGACCGACTGATTGAACCACCGTTGATCTGAAAGACATAACCAGAATTAGATTTCCTGTGAAGTTTATCTTCTGCCCAATTCGTATCAGCATATCCCATTAAGAAATTCTAATTCTGGTATTGGCTCAACCGGAGAAAACAATTTTCAGTGCCTTTTAAGTATTTTAGCAACCTTTTGAATTCTGTCCAATCCTCCTGATTAGGACAGCTAAACTTCCTAGTCAGAAACAGAAACGCTTGCAGCAATATCAGGTCTTGAATTGACGCTTAAGTATAATAATGAACCAATAAGACGCTGATAATTGCAATTGTCAAGTAAAGTTTCAGAATCTGATTTAACGTAACCAGGATCAAGCGGATACTTGGAAATCTTAGCATGTTTTAAACCATATTCGGTTAATAAATTTTGAATGTACTGCTTTTGACGGATACAAAAATTTGATTGCTTATCTCGGAAAACTTCCAAGCTAAGGTAGTGGTGAATATCACCCAAATTGTTGAAGTCAAAATTTTTATTCAGTAATTTTTCAACGAACTTAATGTTGACCTTCTCTTCGCTACGTACATACGTTAACTCTTCCTCGATGGTGTATTTTGTGTATAAACAAGAATCTGCTATACTCTGCTTAAATCCTCCTGAAATAATCACTTTATGAAGAGTCTTGTTCCACACATTTGCAGCTTGTTTTACGCCGTATAAACTCTTTCGTAGCTTACACACGGTCTTACTACTCCTTTTCTCAAATCCTGAAAGCTGTCGCATATAGACGGTCTCATTCAATTCGCCATTGAGAAATGCGGATTTAACATCCATGTCAATAACTGACATGCGCCCACGCCTAATTTGTCCTTGATGTGCGGGAACAACAAAAAAGTCATTGGGTGCCATATCAGAACTGAACGGTGGATGACCCATAAATTCGATGTGTTGAGTGCTCAAAAATGCTTCAACCTCACAATGTCTTAATGAAGTATTATTCCTCTGCTCTTGTTTGTTTTCCTTATTTCACGGAACACTTCTGTCAAACAAATGGCAGAAGTGTACCATTTCGAATTGACCATTCTACTTATCTTAAGTAGTACCTATAAGTAGTACCTATAGTTCGTAATAGTGTTCAGAACAACAGTTTTTGGATACGGTGTGTTTTCGACCCTACCTTTGCTGACTGAGTAATAAACAAATCTTCACAATATGGCAACACTACGCTGACCTGAGTTGCTTGCTGCTTACTTCGCTGCTGCCGCTTTGTGTGTCGAGTGTGTGACGAAATTAAGAATTCATAACTATCCAGAGGCTTTAATTTGTGGCTTGTGGTTATTTATTATTTTTTTTTTTTTTAATTTTTCTATTTATTTTTATAAATAGTTATGCTTAAAAGTTCGCTTGTGTCAAGTGCTTGAAATTAGTTTTGACAAAATATTGCTTTGTATGCATGGATATAAAATTTGCAACATGTTGCAGAAAGTGCTGGGTTGTGTGTATTTTTGAAAAATTATTTTAATAACAGTAAACTACATGTAGCGCACAATCTCTATTGAATCTTGTTTATTTAATCGATAAACACTTAATTGTTATTTGTTATTTTACTAGTATTTAGTTAAGTGAAAAAAACAAAAAAAAAAAAAATAAAACATTGTCGCAATAATTGCTAAATTATATGTTAATCGACAAATTGAAAATCAAGTTTAAAATTGAGCAAACATACACTTGGCAGCACTGGTTAGTGGTGATTAAATTAATTATACAAAACTATGCTATTAAATATATTTTTAAACGATTAGCGACAAGCTTCAAATGTACCGCACAAGCGGCTAAACAAAAGTAGCAGCTAAATGCTTTTTATCGCAAAAGTTAAGAGTGGAATTTTTTTCAAATAACTGGACTTAATTATTTTGGGGGGGAAATCGAGCAATAAACATTGCGCCCGGTTCACCAGAGACACACAGACGCCGAATTTAATTATGAAATGCTCAAAGTTGTTGTTGTTGTTGTTGCTGATATAAAAATTATGATTATTGTTGTTGTTTGTTGAAAAATATTTTGTTTTTGTTGTAGCTGTTGTTCAATTTAACAGCTCTGAACGCTGCCAACTTTTCAGATGCAGGTGTTTTTTTTTCTCTGTTCGTATCGTGCAAGCTTGTGTCTTAAGTCTTTTGTTATGAAAGTACTTGGCTGCGATTTTTGTCTATTGCGCACCCGAAAATAAATTAATTTGTGCTTAGATAAATTTACTAGAATTGATTTTATTTTATAACGTTCATTTTAAAGCCAGCCTTGATAAAAAATAGACACGCTTTTTTCGAGTCTCTGAGCTTTTTCATCATGCAAGTTGTCAGTTTAATGTTGGCTTAAAATTATTCAACTTGTGCCAAGCTGGTTATAAGTTTGATTGATTTTTATAACGAATATTTAGATACGCCTTAGAATTAACATTTTTAATCATTTCAAGCTAAAATATTTCAATTATAATTGCTTAACTGCTTCTGAATATTTATAATAAGCTTATGTTCTATTCTGTTCTTATAAACTGCTTCTATTAATATATTTATTTTATTAATTTGTGTTAGTTTTAGTTAGGTTTTTTTATTATTTTTTTAAATTATTTTCCCATCATTTTTGCGTGCATTTATGTACATATTTATGTACAGTTTCAAGTGTTCAAGCTGTGTGTGAATAGCTTCTATGAACTTGAGTGATTTCAAATAAAAATATTTTTCTAACGTTCTTATAGTTTGTCTTCTCAAGATGTTTAAAGAACAACATTTACAGCAATTATACGCATTACATACATTTAAATAGTTTCAATTATGATCAAGGTTTTTTTTAGCTTCGATTTGTTTTTTCTTTTTTCTTCAATAAGAAGATATTCTCACATTCTCATGCTGCTGTAGCTCAGCTTTGGAATGTAGGATTAGCATGGAAGGAACCATTATAACTATTAAAAGTACTTTAGTGTTGAAGATGAATTGTTTTTTTTTTATTATAAGACAATATATTAGAATTGAAAATATCATAAAGAAAACCAATATCTTCTATTTTAATCCAACAACCTTTATGAGAAAATTAAATATATGCATGAATCGGGAGAAAATTCTTTGCTTCTAGCAATTACAAGAAAGGCATACTTTCTTTGTCTGATTAAAATTTTGATAATTTTTATATTTGAGAAAAGTACCTATAAACACATTAATTACTCCTTATAAGTGACTAGCTTTTTCCCGGTGCGCTTTTCTGCACCTTATCTCGATAAGTACCGTTATTATTATCGTTATTATTCTAAACCATCTCGTACTCGAAACATAGGGGTCGTTCATAAATTACGTGACTGATTTTAAATTTTTTTTTACCCCCTCCGGTACTCTTCGTAGTGCATTTCAAAAACACCGCCTCCACCCCCATAAAGTAAAGTAGTATATGAAATAAAAAATTTATTATTTAAAAAAATTTTCGAAAATAAAAAAAATAACTTTCGAAAAGCAAGCAAAGAAAAATTATGCCCTTACTACACTTGCCAATAGTTAACAGTCAATTTAGACGGTCAAACGTGAAGATGTAAGGATGAAAATGGTTTGAAATGTTGGGTTGTATAATTTTCAATTTTTTCGAGTTTTTTTTATTTTTGGTCACTTTACTATATCTGAGACCCCCTCCCCCCATTCGTTACTTATCGTAGTACATTTTAAAACCTCTCTCTCTACTAAATTAGCTTAAACTAAATTCTAGCTCAATTGGCTCAGTAGTTTTGGCGTCTATATGTAGCAGCGTTCTCCATTGTAAATTTTTTGCATTTTTCATTTCCCAGTAGCAGATATTACCAAGAAGTAACTTCATTCTTACTCCTATGTTCTTTGTCTCTTACTTCCATAGCTTTTCTGTGTCATAAATTTGGCTGGTATGGGTGGAGACACACCCCCTTGTCCAATACATGTCACCTTTTCTAGTAGAAGGACATCACCAAATGGTATCTACATTCTGAGTTTCAATGTTCTGTGACTTTTACTTCTATAGCTATTCTGTATCGTAAATTTGGCTTATATGGGTGAAGCCACGCCCCGTTTTCAAATGCCCGTGCCAGCTTTTCAGTAGAAAGACCCTTATTGTTATACGACTTTTAGTTCTAAAGCAATTCGGTATCATAAATTTGGCCTGTGTGGCCAAATACCCTCTTGTCCAATGTTCGCTCAAATCTATAGTAACAGCATCTACATATCAAGTTTCACTATCAAAACATATACAACTCAGGAATAATAATGATTTCTAAACAGTGGGCGTATATATATAGTTAGACCACGCCCAGTTTTAGTATAGTGGCCGACAGTAACCATACGAATTTATTTACTAAATTTTATTCTAATACAACCGAAACCGTCTTAAATATTGCATTTTTATTGAACTGTGGGCGGTAAAAGGGGGTATGGAAAGAAAGGGGTATGGAAAATTTTTACTATGCCTATATTTTTCGCGCAAATGCAAACTAAAGTGAGACTTGCCAACTTATTCCAATATTTCATTTATTTCCAATTTCTCTTGCAAATATTTCCCCATATACACCATATGTGCTCACCTGTATTTGTTCACACCTGTATTGTTGTATAAGTTTACTAAAATGCCTATAATTCATGAACCAATGCACATACAAAGACCGTTAATACATAAAAACCTTTGCATTGACGTCACCTTCCAGAAACAAAATCGGTTAACGCATTACAGATAACATCAATTTCATACACAATGCAACTTATTTTTATATATATAGATTACAAACATTTAAAAAAAAAATCAGCGCAGGCGTTCTGCGATTTTAGATATATATATCAAAACAGTGGGCGCAAAAGTGGGCGTGTTCAATTTTTCTTTCAGTAAACACTTAAATTGGATTACTACGAACATTTGAAAAAAAATTAGCCAAATCGGTTCAGCCGTTTTCCGATTTTGGATAAATCGAAAAAGTGGGCGCAAAAGCGGGCGTGGTCAGTTTTTCTTTCCGACAAAACTTAAATTGGATTACTACGAACATTTGAAAAAAAATTATCCAAATCGGTCCAGCCGTTTTCCGATTTGAGATAAATCGAAAAAAATGGGCGCAAAAGTGGGCGTGGTCAATTTTTCTTTCCTTAAAAACCTAACTTGGACTAAAACGAACATTTTAAAAAAAAAAATTATCCAAATCGGTCCAGCCGTTCTGAAGTGATGCGATTTCAACCAAACGTACACTTCTTTTTATATATATAGATTTTGCACCGTAAAAGACACACATTCAGGCAAAGGAGAATTTTTATATTTTTTTTATTTTTTTTTTCATTTTTAGTAATAAACTGTTAACCCGGCAAACTTCGTTGGCCTAAAATAAATTTTTTGATTGAATTAATTTCGAGCATTCACGAAAATTATCAATCGTTAACAAATGACACAATAATATAATTTCAATTATAGATTGAATGAAATACTTTTGAATTAAATTGAATTCATATGCTATATTTATACGCTTTCGAATTCAATTGAATTCATATGCTATATTTATACGACGGAAAACTGGCCCGACGGCCTTCGTTCTATCCAATATTTGGCGAAAATAGAATAAAATCAAATATTAATTTCATTGAATTCTATTCGTTTTACAGAAATCTAAAAAAATAAGTTGGCTGTATCGTGGACACACTCATAGGTTTTGACATGACACCGTGTTTTGCTACGGCATTTGATGTAATAAGTTCAATTTAAGGGGTTCCCTGAGAGCCCTCATGACGCCATTATTTTTGACGTAGAATACGTCATTCTCGGAGGTAAGTAGGGTGGTTGATAGTGATCAGGTATCCGTATTTATATCACTTTTTGAGCCTTTGGTGGGCCTAAAGTACTGATCGTACAATGTTGATGTTAGCACTTGTTGGTCTGCTTGATCCTCAGTGCGACAAAATTTCATAATAGAACTCTCTAACTTATTAAATTTTACACAATTACATGAAATATAAAGCCAACATTTGATGTTTTTGTTTGCTTGCTACCTATTTATCGACAGTTTCCGGTTTTATCGACAAAACCATAAAATTTGTATGGGAGCCCCCCTAAGGAGTGGTCGGAGGGAAAGGTGTCAAAGGCAAAAATGTTCCTATTGCAAAAATAATAGGAGTCGGTGATACATATAAACCCTCTCCGGCACTCTCTTAAAGGTCATATGCTCAGGTGTATGGAATAAATAAACAAAACCCATCAAATTTGTATGGGAGCCCCCTAAGGAGTGGTCGGAGGGAATAGGTGTCAAAGGCAAAAATGCTCCTTTTGCAAAATTAATGCGGGTCGGTGATACATATTAACCCTTTCCGGCACAAAAACCATAAAATTTGTATGGAAGCCTCCTAAGGAGTGGTCGGAGGGAATAGGTGTCAAAAGCAAAAATGTTCCTTTTGCAAAAGTAATGGGTCATACATATTAACCCTCTCCGGCACTCTCTTAAAGGTCATATGCTCAGGTGTATGGAATAAATATTTGGCTAAATATTTTTTAATAAGATGTCATCAAAAGCGAATTGAATAATTCTACGCCTTGTGTTACGACATAGTCGAAACTACTGTATCTTCTTTTTTTTTATTTTTATCATGTGACCTCAGCTTTGCTCTTTCATACAATTTACCTTTTTTTGTTTTAGTTGTTGTTGTTGTTTTTCTTGTTGTTCTTGTTTCTGTTGTTGTTGTTGTTGGTGTTGTTGACTTCTACAATATCTTCTACATTTCTGTCGAAAATTTACTTTGTATGGGCGAAGCCCACGTTTTCAATGCCGGTGCCAGTTTTCCAGTAGAAATACCTGACCAATAAGTAAGTCCATACTTCCAAGGCTATTAGATATCAAAAATTTAAATTATATGGGCGGAGCTATACCCCCTTTTCCGAAGCCTGTCCCAGTTTTCCAGTAGAAGGTAGGGATGAAACGATACCAGAAAAGGTATCGATACTTTTACTCGATACGGTATCGGTGAGAAAGCATCGATACCACTCAGTATCGTGTAGAGAGTATCGATACTTACTTGGATCGGTCAATTTATTTTTAAGGATTATGGACCAATAAAAACAAAATTTTTTTTTACATTTGTATTACTTTATTTACAAAAAAAGTCTGATTTATTAGTACTTCCTAAAAATAACAATTTTTCGAGATGCTTTCCTGATAAGCGGTTTCGTGTAGCAGTAATCGTCGCACCTGCTTTTGAAAACAACCTCTCGCAAGGCACAGAGGTGGCAACAATATGTAGAAACATCCGCGCCTGTTTATATAAAATTGGAAAGAAAGATTTCATTTCTTCCCATTCTTCCAATGGGTTTGACTTTAATGTGCAGACCGGATTGGCTAAATATAGAGACACCTCATCCTTTGAAACATTACAACGACGTCGTTTTTGTCCAACTGCAAGTTCTTTGTGGTGTAGCCAAAAATCAAAATCACTTTCAGTTTTGGTATCATCATCTGATTCGCTGGTAGCAGAACTTAAATCATCCTTAATAAGGTTCTTTAATGTTTGTATTACCTGCTCGCATGCAATTGGATCTTGAAAATGAAGATTTTTGAAACGAGGATCTAGTATGGTCGCCAAAGCTGCATAGGTATTATATTCTATTTGACCAAATCGTTTTTTACATTCAGCCAAAAGTGTGGCTTGCATCTGACAAACACATCCAATCGAAGAATGAAAATTTTGTAGCTGCGTTATGAGGCAATTTATCATTGGAATTATTTTAGACAGGGTGACATAATTTTGTGCGGAAGACTCCCTAGTAACAAATTCAAAAGGTTTTAAAAGTAGAATTGTCTGTTTTAAAATGTCAATTTCGTGACGGGAGAGCATTTCTGGACTGTAGGCTGTATCAAGTAGAAGTTCAGAAACGATTTTCGACATTTCTGAAAATCTTTCTAGCATATAGTATACTGAATTCCACCGTGTTCTTACATCTAAAATAAATTTTTTTGTATTTCCTTCCGGAACACCACTGTCTGTCTGTATCTTTCTTAATTTATCAGAATTTTTAACACTGTTTTTCACCCATTTAACTATTTCTCTAACATTTTTAATAGTTGCTTTGATGGAGGGGTTATTTAGAGACGATTCTACTACCAAATTGATTGTGTGGGCGAAACACGGAAAATGCTTTGCTTCACCTAATGTTCTCTTCATTGCAGCAACCATATTAGAACCATTGTCTGTAACAGCGCATGTAATTTTGGGCAGTTAAATTTCCCAATCCTTAAATACATCAAGAAACACATTAGAAAGGTACTCCGCGGTATGGTTGGCGCTTAGTTCCCTAGTGGCAATATTACAGCTAGTTAAAGTGATTTCCTCAAAAAAATGTGTAGTTATTCCTAAAAAACTTTTTTCATTCATTGTTTCCGTCCATACATCAAGTGTCACACACAAATCGTTTGCATTGCGTATTCTTCTTATAAACTCTAATTTTACAATATCATATTTACCACAAAGCAACTTTTTGAAATGTGTCGATGATGGGACTTTATAATACGGCGCCAATTCTTTTAATAATTTGAGAAATCCTTCGCCTTCAACAACGCTGAATGGCCTCATGTCTTTGCATATGAAATATAATATACACATATTAATATTGTTATATCTTCTGCCACCATCTGAAACAAAGAAAATTTAAGCATGTAAGGATTTCAAGATTTTTAAATTTTATCCAATAATGCATGGAGTCACGGCTTAGCGCATGCAAGTTCCAGTTCAGAATATCTAGGGTTTAAGCCAGGTAATGCTAGAGTTTTTGAAAATATTATGCCAGATTCTGAAAAAGTATATTTGAATATGCTTGCATGCACTCAGCCCTGATTCCATGCATAAATGGGTTAATATGTATGGTTGTCATATATCTACCTTTTTGTGAAGCAACATTGTCAAATAAAGCTTTTACTGTGTACGGATTCGCATGGATCATATCCGAGTAAGTATGATGTTCAGACTCTTTGCAGTTCTGTGATGTACTCGGTCTTTCTTCATCACCCTCATTTTCCTTTTGCGTTCGCCTTAGAAATATTGAAATAAAATCTAAACAAAATAACATACATAATTGAAAAACTTACTTTGAAATCCTGCTTTTATCAGGTAAAGCAGTAAATGGATGTAATTTCATATGTTTATGTAGATTTGATGTATTTCCACAAAAACGAACCGATTTGAAACATTTCTTGCAAGTTGCATTTTTGTCGTCAACTTTATTAAAATACAGCCACACGGAAGATTTTGGTGGACCCATTTTCTGATACGCAATTATCAGTTATGTTGTAGCTAATTAATGCAGCTGTATTGTAAATCACAAAATTATATATTATTTAATTTCTCAGTTTTCCGACAGCAGACTGAAAACTGCGCCTTTTCTGCTTCACAAAAATACAAAATGACGGAATAAAACGCGCAGCATGTGCAAGGCTGCCAAATGTAAAATAAAAAAAAAATGCGTTCGTAAATTCTGTAATAATAAAATTTGATACATATGAGTACTTTTCTATATGGTATCGGTGATACTACTCGGTATCGGTGGCAAAATATCGATACCAAAAGTACTTGGTATCGAAACAAAAGTATCGAGTATGTACTCGTATTTACTCGTATCGTTTCATCCCTAGTAGAAGGATATCATAAATTGACAACAAGATACTAAATTACATTGTCATGCTTAATTTAAATCCAAATATATTCGATATCCAAAATTTGGCTTGTATGGGCGGAGCCACACCCTCTTTTCCAAAGCTTGTCCCAGTTTTCCAGTAGAAGGATATTACCAAGTTGCAACTCCATACTGAGTAACATTGTTGTGCAACATTTAGATCCAAAGATATTCTAAATCAAAAATTAAGCTTGTATGGGCGGAACCTCTTTTCCACCCTCTTTTCCAAAGTGCGTCTCAGTTTTCTAAAACATAGAAGGACATCACCCAATAGTAATTCCATTATGAGTTTTATTGTTATTGTGATATTGTACATTTATTTCCAAAGCTATTCGATATCATGTTTTTGAATTATATGGACGGTCCAATTGTCCAATGCTTGCTCAATTTTGCTAGTCGAAGGACACTACTAAATAGTACGCTCTTACCAAGTTTCATTGATGTGTGACTTATAGCTTAAAAGTTATACCGAAAATTTGGTCTGCTGAAAAAGTGCAACGCCCCAAGTTCAACGCCCATAAAATTTTACCTGTGGAACGGCACTTGTAAATTGAGGTAGAGCACCGAGTTATTAGAACCGACCGATAATTTCAAAGCTATTCGGTATCGTAGTCTTGGGTTGAATGGGAGGTGCCACGCCCCCGTATTCAATGTTCCGTGAATTTTTTCCAAAACCTTCGCGTAAAAATTACGAACAAACTCACAGAAGGAAGTATCCAATTTGGTCCAGTCGTTTTCAAGTTTTCAGCTTTGGTTTGGTTTGGTCAAGTTTTTTGGGTATTTTGTAAACATACATAATTAATTGTTAAATTTTTTTTTACAAAACACTCACAAAATGTACTTCGATTTATCACGATGTGATAAATGGTTTCGGAGATTAAGTTTTAGTATTAAGTATTAAGTATTAATTATTAAGTATTAAGTATTAAGTATTAAGTATTAAGTTTTAAGTATTAAGTATTAAGTATTAAGTATTAAGTATTAAGTATTAAGTATTAAGTATTAAGTATTAAGTATTAAGTATTAAGTATTAAGTATTAAGTATTAAGTATTAAGTATTAAGTATTAAGTATTAAGTATTAAGTATTAAGTATTAAGTATTAAGTATTAAGTATTAAGTATTAAGTATTAAGTATTAAGTATTAAGTATTAAGTATTAAGTATTAAGTATTAAGTATTAAGTATTAAGTATTAAGTATTAAGTATTAAGTATTAAGTATTAAGTATTAAGTATTAAGTATTAAGTTTTAAGTATTAAGTATTAAGTATTAAGTATTAAGTATTAAGTATTAAGTATTAAGTATTAAGTATTAAGTATTAAGTATTAAGTATTATGTATTAAGTATTAAGTATTAAGTATTAAGTATTAAGTATTAAGTATTAAGTATTAAGTATTAAGTATTAAGTATTAAGTATTAAGTATTGAGTATTAGGTATTAAGTTCGTATCTTAAACCAGGTCCTCTGGGAAGTTTAAATGAAAAAAAAACATGAAATAATTAATTCATAAATTTATCAATTTACCTGTTGCTACTATTCTTCAAGAAATCATGGGCTCACACAGAAATTGTCAAAGACAGCAACGATTAAAATGACTGTGCATTGATTTGCACACGCCAATTGAAATAAAATTGTTTTTATTTTGCTCAAGCCGCTTTTCAGCGAGCCATTCCATCACTCAGTCATTCAATCTGCAAGTCATGCATTTATCGCTTCACTTTACCACGCGTGTTTGCAAATATTTTAATAATTTTTGAACTGAACTTTGCTAGCGTGCTAAAGTATTGCATATGCAACAGTAAATCGGCGTTTTTTGTGGTGCACGTGGATGTGTACAAGAGTTATGTGCTATTGAAGTGCCTGATGATCTGTGCTAGCTCAACGAAGCCGCCTTTTGTGGCTTGCTTATGATCTAAGCGAATATCTGCCTATCTTTTAACTGCTGCACATGTGCGCATGCGTTCCAAACCATTATAATTTCATTTGAATATGTTGCATTCAGCGTGTCTTGAGCTGCAAATGATTGGTGGTGTGTGTGTGTATGTGTGTATGCGAAGTGAAAAAGTTTTAATAGAGCAGCTTTGAGCATGAGAAAAATGTATTCTTTTTTTTCTAGTTTGTTACGGCTGGGAATAAAACTGATTGTTTTGGCCAATTTTCGCTACAAATACTAAAGAAAAACTAGAAAATAAAGGTGGAAAATATCCATGAAACTTAACTGTCAATAACTGCGGAGGCCATGGTGCAAATTAGTGCATACCGTGCAGCAGGTCAGTTGCAAATATTTTTTTGCAAGGCGTGCATTGCAAGGAAATAAAATATTTTATGTCTTTTGTATAGAATGCCGGGCATAAAAATCTCAGGTGGGCAGGCAGCGTAGCAAAAACGTTGATGAAACATGAAATTGCGAAGTTAATTGATGTTCATAAATATAACGTAGGAGTAATTGGCATTGAAGCAGCAATGGTAGAAGTTGACTGGGATAATTTTTTAATGGCATTGGCATGGGTATTAATCTATGAATTGCTATGAACTGAATGTTTTAATTGTTTTTGAGCTATAACGAATTCGGATATTTCTGGCAATAATAATTAATAGCTCTTTTTATTGAATTTTATTAAAGAGATGGGTGGATGCTTAAAAAAAGTAACCTCCTAAGGACGATCACGCAAGCTTAGAAACGTTAGTCAATAGCCCATTTTGTGTGGGATTTATTAATACCAGGGCAAGGTGAAAAGTACATAAAAAAATAAAACAGATGGCGCCACAGCCGCAAATCCGTTGTGACATTTGTGAAGATTCATCTTTAACTAGAACGCATTCAAATTTTCACAATGATATGACATTCAGTTCTGTTTTGACATTCATTGGAAGCAAGCAACCCTGAAGATTATTGTAAACAAGGACAAAAGTGCATATCGCGTCTTTTTTTCGTCAATCAAAGCACTGTCTTTAAAAATAACGGAAACTCTTTATCACCGATTGCAACCATTCACATGTGGTTAATTGATTTTCGTTGTGGTGGTTCTGTGGTTAAGTTTTCTGGCACTTTAGATAACAATGCCAGAAATCTTTAATAAAATCTATGCTTTGATATTTGTCAATCAGCGAATTAAAGTTCACAAAGCAATCTTTAAAGTGCAGGCTATGGGCATCTGAACCAAACGGTTACTGAATATTTTGCATAAATATTTGAATATGAGAAAGCTATCTGGCCATAAGGAGGATATTTTACACTGTTTCGTAGCCATGGAAGAAACATGGATCCAACACAACTCTCTAGAAAAACAGATCAAAGAGTCGGACTTGTACTGTCAAATTGATACCGAAAAAGTCAGAGTGTGTTTATCGGCTAACAAAGTCATGGACACCGTTTTTTCTTTAACTGTTTTTGGGTATTATTGGTATTATCCACAGCGATTATCTTCCAAAGGGCAAACTGAACACCTGCGTATATTGGATTTGGCAGTTGAATTGATGCAATGCCAATTTGATGCGAGTGTGGCTCCATTTGGCAAAGAACATTTGGCAAAGAAAAAAAGTACTCTTTACTTTTCACCCCGCCCACAAGTTCGCAGTCGCTAAAGCAAAACATGCAGAAAACGAATTGGTTAGCCATCCATCAAAATCTCCAGCTTGAGTCCGCTACGACTTTTATCTATTTCCACACTTGAAGAAACAGCTAGACGGAAAGAGATTTGGCTCCTGCGATAAGGTCATTGCTAAAACAAACACCTATTTTGAAGAATTGCCGAAATCGTTTTATTTGGAAGGGTTGGAAAATTAGAAAAACGTTGGACGCATTGTATCAAGGTAAAAAAAGACTATGTTGAGAAATAAAATTAGTATTGACAAAAAATTTATTAAATAAATTAACTTTACTTTTTGAAAATTTTTGTACTCTAAAACCAAGGTCTGATATGTTGGCAGCCCTGGAATTCCAAAATTATTTCGAACTCAGAAATTTTTTTAGATTTTTTTTAGTTATTTCGTTTTTTCCAATTTTTTTTTGTTTTAAATGAAAAAAGGTCAAGTTTCCACAGCTAAAACTTTTTAATCCGTATATCGGTTTTTACAGATTTTTGCTCATAATTGCTAAAATGCCATAGACACCTCTGATGTGGTTTTTAAAAGTTTGAATTTTTGAATTTTTGGGATTTTTTTCAAAACAAAAATTTTTTGTAGACTAAATTGTAGTAAAAAATTTCATAACAACCAAGTTATTCAACGTAACCACACATTTTTTTGTTTTTGTATTTGTATTAAGGGGACATATAGGTTACAAATTTAAAAAAAAAATTATTTTCGGGAATTTTTTTCATAGAAGGAAAAAAAAGATATCGTTTTCAAGTTTTGCACATATATTTATTAACATTTAAAGAAAACAAACAATTTATTTTCAGAATTTTTAAAGCGGTTTTCGACGTTATTTAATATTTTTTAAAAAAATGTCAAAAAATTGACGGTGTGCAGGATATCACCAGTCTGGAACATCTGAGGGAAAAAATAAAAAAAAAACAAATTAATCCTTGTTTAAGTGGTCACCGCCTGAACTAAGATAATTTTTATCCGCCGAAGAAAAACAAAATGGCGCCCATATGAAAAAAAAAATCGATTTTCGAGGTTACAAAATCGGTCGCCATTTTGTTTTTCTTCGGCGGATAAAAATTATCCTAGTTCAGGCGGTGGCCACTTAGACAAGGATTAATTTTTTTTTTTTTATTTTTTCCTCAGATGTTCCAGACTGGTGATATCCTGCACACCGTCAATTTTTTGACATTTTTAAAAAAAAAATCAAATAACCCTTACATAAGTGTTGTTTCAGAAAATATTTCAACATTTCATTGCAATTTTTTTAAATTTGAATTTTTATTCTTTTCTTTAACGCTCAAAAATAAAAATCAGTTGTCCAGTTTTATTTTTTTTTTCTCAAACATAAAACTCAAAACACCACACAGCTTTGTTGCTAGCACATGTCAATTTTTATTCCCTACACCGGAGGATTAAAATGTATGACCGACCCCCATTACTTGTGCAAAAGGAACATTTTTCCCTTGGGAACCTATATCCTCTGACCACTCCTTATGGGGCTCCCATACAAATTTTATGATTTTTGTGTATTTATTCCGTACACCTGAAGAGGGGGCTTTAAGGGAGGGCTGGAGAGGTTTAATATGTATGACCGACCGCCATTACTTTTACAAAAGGGACATTTTTTCCTAAGGGACCTCATCCCTCCAACCACTCCTTATAGGGGCTGCCATACAAATTGTTTGACTTTTTGTATATTTATTCCCTACACCTGAACAGGGGGCTTTAAAGGTGGGCTGGAGGGGATTAATATGTACCATAAAACTGTGTGATATGCAGAAAATTGTGTCAAAAACATATAGATATAAGGAAAATAAATGCAATGCAGAAATATACTCTGTGTACTCTTTTGTTACTCGCAAGTTTAAAATATACTTTAAAATGTTGTTCATTAGAACTCTGTTACTTAGTAGTAGCCAGTTGTTGTCTGTTAATGTTTTCAATTTGAATTTCAAAAACATGCTGCAACTGCGGCGAATTTTTGTGGCAATATTATAATTACTCAATGTATGAACCAATGAAAAAGGCACTGTGCCCATACTATATTATAATTATTTAATTTTACGTAACACTATGTTAAAACACGAGTTTCACGGCGAAGTGTTTCATCGGCGACTTGATTCATCGGTTTTACTTCCCATCGTGGCTAAAAAAGTTTCACATCAAAAGTGCATACTCGTAGCAGTATTTTTTAAAAAAATACACATCAAACGATTTTTGATTACTTCTTTGGTTAAATATTAAAAAGAAAGCTCTTGTAAAACGCTAATCCAACTATCGGGCTCTTGAGCAAGTTCTAAAAGTTTATAAATCGCCATGAAAATTTTACTTATTGTAGTTTTGTATCAAGTCGAACATTTATAGCCTACGGCGTCGAAAATTCGACCTAACATACCTATGGGGGCCATCTTAATGTATACATAAAGTTTGCTATATCTGCCACGCTTCCTAATGGGCGTTGCATACGAATTGTAAAAGTTAGTACAGTGGGGCTATAAAAACATATTTAATTGTGAAATGCCCTTCCCAGGGGATATCTACACTTCACTTTTAGATGGTGAATAACAGAAACATCTAATGTTTAAGGCCTATATTTCGATTTAGGTTGGTGCAAGAATAATAAAAGTTTCGGATCAAAAGTCGGGGATCAGGTATGTTCCATTAATTTAATAAATAAATAAGGCATTCTACTACGGGAATTTTGAAAAGTGGTACATATTGAATTTATTTTGTGAAATGGAAAAGAATTGGCGTGTCATTTTAATAGAGCACTTTAACACTACATTCAAGACATACTCGTTACTCGGTAGTTTTAATCATGTTCTATCTAAAAGGCCAATCGCTCTTATATAGTAATTTTTTGAATTGAATACAATACTCAAATGGATTTTTATTTTAAATTATGAATAACTTGGATTTTGATGGAATTTTTCCCGGAGCTTATCATTATTTCAGGTCTTTTTCAAAATAAAGCTAGAAGAAAGTGTCAATTATATATTATTCTAGTTCTGTACTCATGTGTATTAGATCGTATACAGACAAAAAAAAAACAAAAAATGAAGAAACAGTATGTTTCACATCATTTTATCTGAAGCACTTTTAAAAGATAATATCGAAAAATATATATTTTTTATTTGATCGAATGTAGGGGTCGCGCATTTAAGTTTTTCTTAATATCTTTGGCATTTACTGTCCGAACTTAAAGAATGATATGTACATCATTTTTTTTTTTTTTTTTTTGTTTCAAAAATTCAAATTTTCATGCTATAAAAGTTATTGAAAAGTACCCCATTCTAGGACTGACCCACCAAATCCCAGTTTCTATCATCCCAATGCACCATTTAAGGTCATCTATATATAAATAGGCGTAGGCAGAACAGTTAAAAACCATTTTCTCCCGTGTTTGTAAACCAATTTTAATTTTTTTTTAAATCAATAAGAGTAGAGAGAAGGAGTGTACCGAATATCTATTGTGGGTGTGGCACATCAAATACAACCCAAATTTGCAATATCGAATAGTTTTAGAGTTATAGGTCACACAGCCTCAGAAGTCTGTATTCGCCCTCAAATCAAACGTACCATTCTCCAGGTTACATTTTATTGGCATTGAAATAGGGGCGTGGCACTTTTCAGCAGCTCAAATTTTTGGCATAATTTTCAAACTATAAGTCACAAATCAATGAAACTTGGTAGGAAGTTCCTATTTAGAGCCTGAACAGAATCAAAAATCGTTGCGGCCGCCGATCTTTGATGTTGGGAAAATACATGCAAAATGTAGAAAAAAACGCAGCTCTTTTTCCGCAACGATAAATCGCACAATTAGAGCCCGAACAGAATCAAATATCGTTGCGATTTGCGATATCGCAAAGCAATAGAATGCATGCAAATGTATGAACACGTCCAGAATGAAATCGCAGGTTAGCAGCAGCAACGATATATCGCACAATTAGAATCTATTCTATTTTTTCTCTTGCGACCGACGATTCTCTCTCTGAGTGCCATTAGTGATGCCATATTTTTGCTAAGAATTGGCTGTGTTTCATGAAATTTGCTTGGTTTTTTGTTATATTCTGACATTTCTTGTTTGTGTGTTTTGTATTCACGCAATTGAAGAGACCAACACATTGAAATGAAATAGAAAAAATAAATAAAAAAATACTAAATAAAAGCAACTTTGAGTCGTCAGTCGCAATCGCATCATTCTGGACGTCTTCTTTGCGATCGACGACCAGAGAGGATCGGCGGTCGCAACGATATTTGATTCTGTTCGGGCTCTTAGAATCTATTCTATTTCTTCTCTTGCGACCGACGATTCTCTCTCTGAGTGCCATTAGTGTTGCCATATTTTTGCTAAGAATTGGCTGTGTTTCATGAAATTTGCTTAGTTTTTTGTTATCATCTGACATTTCTTGTTTGTGTGTGTTGTATTCACACAATTGAAGAGACCAACACATTGAAATGAAATAGAACAAATAAATAAAAAAATACTAAATAAAAGCAACCTTGAATCGTTAATCGCAATAGCATCATTCTGGACACATTCTCTGCGTTCGACGACCAGAGAGGGTCGTTGGTCGCAACGATTTTTGATTCTGTTCAGGCTCTTAGTCGTGTTCTTCGACTGGACATATTGAGCGAGCATTAGAAAAGGGGGCGTTTCACCTCGCATACAAAGTTTTTATGTCGAATAGCTTTGAAAGTAAATGACGTATAACAAGAAAACTCAATATGGAGTTCCCACTCGGTCCATCCTTCTACTAGAAAGTATAATATGGTATGTAGAGTACTGTAACGGGCATTGGATAAAGGGTTTTGGCTCCGCATATATAAGCCAAATATTTGATATCGAATAGCTTTGAAACATGGAAACTCAGAATGGCGTTACTATTTTGTGATTTCCTGCAGGTGGTGCATATGGTGCGGTATGAGTTCGGTTACGTTTGCACATGAGTGAAGAAAGAAAAAAAAAATGTTTTCAATAAATATACAAAAAGAAAAAAAAACAATTTTTCAATGGTCGAATTTCGACCAAAGGCGAATCATTAAACTCTTCTGAAGAACGTATATCGGTTATTCCAGTAGAACTATTTAAAAAAATATTTTTAATTTATTTTGCCGAACCTAGGCAAAATTTTCGTCATATCTTCGAAATTTGCAGTCCGATCTTAATGAATGTAAATATCGTTGTTTTTTTTTTTGTCTCAAGGAAACCAAATTTTTTACTCTAAAGGTCATTGAGGTCAAGGCATTGTTTTATCCGTTCTAGCATTTACCAGATATAAGTTTCTTCAACATGATTTATAAAAATAAGAGTAAAATCAAATTATGTTTTTGAGGCATTGCCCAATACCCCGAAGGCCCATATGTTACATTTTTATTTTTATTTTTTTATCATTTAAATAAAACATAGAAATTTAAAATCAAAATTTTCTTTCAAAAATTTTTCATATTAAATGGTGTATTTTTTTCGATACAGTCTGATGTATATGTATTTCAACTTCACATCCAATTTTGATTCTCACGGAGCAAATATTATCTTCAATTATTGTGAATTCAAAGAAAACATGTATATATTTTATCCACAGTACGAGTGCTATAAATTGTGCCTACTTTATAGAGTTTCTCTTGAACATAACAACATTTATTATGAAAGGTCGTTTCTTTCCCTTTTTTTTCAGTGTGAGCTGTATGAAAATCAATTAAAGTTGAGTTAATGTTCACCATAAAATTAAAAAAAAATAGAAGTTAATTCAACAAATTACCATAGACATTACACAACTTTCGTTTAAAAATGTTTCACCTCATTATAAACCTTTTTCAAACAATCTCAAGCATGGAGAAATCCTCTGATAAGCCGAAAAATTGCTCTTTAAACATGTGTTTAACAGAAAATGGTTAATTCAAATGCATTCTAAATTCTAAAACGTCATAAAACAAAATGAAAATCTACCTTAGATTTTTGGGAAAATGACAAAGTTCGATAATGGTGTTTAAGCAGAACTTTACCTTTATCCTTTGACTACCTAGCCAACAGGCTATTCCATAGACCGAGTCACAAAAAAAACAAAAAACCATGGTGAAAAATAATAATGTTAAAATTCCGTGAATGAGTACATTTCCGACAAGCCGTCAAAAAAAAAAAAGAAACACGGCATGGCAATAGAATAACACGGTTCCGAAACTGATAGAGAGCGATGATGTTACTGTTAAGCAAATAATGATGATGATTTTCCACATCATGTTTAAGTTTAAGGTGCATGTAAAATGACATTTGGTTTTCTTTTCCTCTATTTGTTGTTGCCACATGTAGCATGTCGATAGCAACAAAATAACAGGCAAAACGACAAACATATCCAATGAGTCAAAAGTGAGAGGGAAAAAGTGAAATTCACATCGTAAGCACAGAATATAAATGAAGCAATGAGGGTGATGACTGTGAACCAAAGTCGTCGTTACAAAATAGGAGCAAAAGTGGTACTAACCACATTAAGGTGCTGCAGTGGCACAACAAGATCTTTATCGATCCTTTATTAATCGCTTTTCTCAGATCGTCTTAGATCTAATGAAAAAAAAAAAGAAGAAAACTGGTGTCATACAAGAGTCTTTCGCATGTTAATTTGATGTGAAACAAAGTAACACAAACAAAGTCAAGAAAACACAGATAAAATAGCTGGATGAGTAAGAGGTGAAATCAGCGGAAGTATAAATTTAGCTCTTGTAGCTCTTGTAGGCGTAGGAGTAGGAGTTGAATTGATAGAAAATTCATTATTGAAAATAAGAAACATACAAAACGAATGAAAAAGCAACCACAGAGGTTAAAGTATAATTAATAGATACACAATAAATTGACAATTCAATATCGTACTATCAATATAAAATTTCATTAAAATTGACTATCAACACCCAAGCGTATTTAATGTGTTCACTGTTTGCAAATTAACCCTCATGTGTTGACCACTTTAATTGTCATATTAACAATGCAGGGGTCTAGCCAGACCCCATACATATTTAGGGTAAAACACCCAGTCCTGAGCCCTCTTTAGAGAATTTTTTACTTAGAAGAATGATAACTTTGTTATGTTTAGCATGTTTGGCAACGTTTTAGTGTTAAAATACGCGTTCATTCAAGAATAATAAATTGATTAAATTTGTTTAAATGCCAATTAGACCAATATATTTAAAAATAATGATTTATTAAAAAATGAACCGAATCCCAGTTATGAGCCCCCGATTTCCAATCTTGAGCCACCTTTTGCCCAGTTATGAGCCATCTGGTTTTTACAATAAGAACTTTATTATTTTAATTATTTTATAAAAGAATAATATTCAAAACATTAACTTAATATAAATAAAAAATAATATTTTATATAAATCATAAACTACAAATTCATTTTTGTGTCTTTGTGCTCAACATCAGTTAGATCCAAACCTAACTTTCCAAGGCATTTACTGTAATCGATTGCATTGGGATTGAAAGGATACAGGTCGCAGGTACGAAAGCCATTAGTTATGGTCTCATTTTTTTGTGTAGGTACCAATAATGTTTTTTAATAATTTTGCAAAATGATGCTTTGTAAACTGTTGGTCCATTTTATGCATTCTCCAATATTGCAGTTCCTTTAACCACCCCATTTTAAAAGGTCTGAAAATAGCCACATCGGCTGGCTGTAAAATTCTTGTTGCATTTGGGTATAAGCAGATCAGAAAAATTTGCAATTCTTCTCATAGCTTGGATAAACTGTAAGTTAAATGCGTTGCATGACCATCTACGTAAAGAATTACAGGAAACAATATTTGATTTGAAACCAGTGTTGAATAAAAGACTTTTTTTATATTGTATATAAATGCATCCGAAGTCATCCAGCCTGAATCAGTTTTCGTATATACTTTTCCTTCAGGTATTGATTCTAATATATCCTTGGGTATTCTTTTATAAGCAAAAATAATTATGGTGGAATTATCGAGGCATCAGCAGAAAATGAAAATATAACTGTCATGCTCTCTTTAGCTGCTCCTTTATCTTCATAAATGTTACTTGCATCTCTAGGAGCTAATAGGACCTTTCATCTAAGTATGTTTGAATTTGATGGAACCAGCCTCTTAAATCTTTTTCCAAAAGATCTGCACTGGCATTTGTTACTGCTTCAGGAACTCGAATAGATATTTTTTGGATGTCGCTTAAGAGATTCGCTATACCACTTGTCGCCGGAAAATTATTTTTAAACATATTTATTTTCACGTGTGTATGCATTCTTTAACAATTCTTTGAACTTTGTGTTTTCTTCTTGGGAAACCTGTTTCATAGTTATCAGATATATATTTCACTATTTTTCCCTCTTCGATGCATGTTAAACATGGCAAAGGACCAGGCAGTGCCTTATTGCAACGGTTATGAATGAATCCGGTTTTGGAGTATTGGGCGCAGAATTTCATATTTCCTTGAAACTTCGTGAATTGACACGCCGGACTTAATGCCATTAATTTTTATAAAATAAATTTTTAATTTAATAGTGAGTGGAGTCAATCTGAAAAATGGGGGCTAATGCATGGAATCGGGGTGTAATGCATGCAAGTTCAAGTGCAGAATCTGGCATTAATTGCAAACAAATATCAAGAGTTTCAATTTTCTTATTGTGAATGTTTTTGAATATCTAATAAGAGAATCAGGCTTAACGGGTTAATAAGAATCAGAGCTGCCAGGTGACGGGATTTTTCCCCTTTTTCGGGATTTTTCGTACAAAACGGGGAGGCGGGGAAAACATTGATAAAAACGGGGAAAATTAAAAATAAAATAGCGAGTGAAAAAATATATCGGTTATTAGAAAATCCAACTACAATTTTTTTATTTTAATTACATCAATTTTTTGTTTGCTTTTTTTACAAATCTGAATGTGTAATATATGGAAAAATAGAACTAACTTTGAAGACTTGTTGATTGTTTCATGCGAAAGGAATATATTAATATAGTCATAATAGTATTTTTGATGTAGATTTAAACGATTTCGATACTTTTTTAAGGAGCTATATAAAGGGCCACTCATAGATAGTAAAAATGAAAAATAAAACTTTAAGCTTAAAAATATTTTCACACGTTATTTCGAATCAATCCGAGTGGAAATATATCATCAGAAACTATCCAGGAATTCTGGAAAGAAGTTATATTTTTCATTGATTCAGATATTTAAAAAAAAAAAAAATAGTGTCGTTTATTTTTTGCTTTCTCTATAGCGGGGCAAGTGCTGAAAGTGCTTTTGCAGCTATTAATTTAAATAAAACAAAAATAAGGAACTTTCTTGACAATACCTCTCAATGCACAATTTATTTTAGTTTTAGTAAAGTGAATTAATGAACTTATTATTTCTTTAAATTGCTATTTATTAAACAATTTAAAAACCGGGGAAAAAAACGGGGAAACTCGAAGTTAAAAACGGGGAAAAATATTCATTTGTATGAAAAAATAGGGATTTTTTTTTCGATGAAACCTGGCAGCACTGATAAGAATGTTTATAAAAATGTCTGTTTTCCTACTTTGAGCTCCACGGGCTCACATTTGGATATTTTATTTTTCTGTAATATACCAATTGTGAGCCTCCATGGCTCATAACTGGAAACATCGAATTTAGTTATAAGCCCCCTTTTTTTTGCTTTGGCAGAGAATATTTTTAATGAAATATTTAAGAAATAAACAATAAATAATATTCAACTTTTGTTATAACCAAAGCTTATTATAGAAATCATAACAAAATGTCCATACCTGTAGGTTTAAAGTGTGTTAACTCCTTGTTTAGAAAATCACTTGACTGAGTAAGAGCACGAGGCACGTATTTTATTTTTCACTTTTTATTTTATATTTTTAAAAAATCACTTTCAACTTAATATTTCATACTCAGCATGATAGCTGAACGAACTGAACGAATTTTGACGAATAATTATAAATTTAATGTTTTAACTCACATCCAGACAATTATTAGCTAGAGACAGTTTAATGAGTGGGGGGCTCAGAATAGGCTGAGGACTCAGGACTGGGTGTTTTACCCTATATGAGTTTCAATGAAAAATTTCAAAATATTGTTGATAGTTTTATTTAAAATATGTAAAATTCATATTTGAGGTGTAGGAATATATACATAAGTAAGTGCAATAATTTTTATGAAAAACGTATTCGATTAATTTTTTTACTTGTTTATACGAGTGTATTTAAAACATTTGTAAGAGCAAGTGGAATGCTGCTGGCAAACAGGGTCAAACATATTTTGCAGTAGATACGAATTTTATACTGGGCTTTATCATTGACATGGCATAACCGACAATTACGTTTTTTCCAAAGCATTGGTCTTACTGGAATATATTTGGTCCAGTTTTGTTTTCTGAAAAAAAAAAAATTGCATTAATATCAAAAATAGATACATATCTGAACCATTACCGGAATTGTTCTGACAAAGAATCCTTCTATAGTTAATCGGCTTGCTAATCGTTTTATAGTATGTGGCTCAATACTGCGATGGTGGTGGCCTTGGTAGTCGAGTAGGTAGTGTGCTTCGAATCCCGGCCAGGCCATTGTCCTACGCTTTAATCTTTCGCATTTGCAATTTTCTTTCGTCATTTATAATCAATTGAAATTGAAAGGTCATCAAATTATTACGACTTGAAGTTGTAGTTGGTGGTAGAGAAGTTTGAGAAGATTGAGGTAAAAGGTATAACACTTGTCTCTGATCCAAATTCACATGTGTCTATGGCTTTCCATCACGTTAAGAACATCCTACATATGTTTCAATTGATTGCCCCTTCCCTCCCACTAATCTATCACTCCATTTCTAACCAAGGTAGACTTGACTGAATAGGGTTTACACCTTGGTTCAAAGCTAAAAAAAGAAAAGAAATTGTGAAATTCTGTATTGATTTGAGAAATTCTAAAAAGCAACAACGAAGGTATTTACACTTGTATATTACACTTAACAAGAAAAATACGATTTCATGAAAAAATATATGATGTACATTTTATGCAAATGGTGGCTTATTTATTAGAACTACATCACATGTAGATCTTACTCCCTGAAGTTTGACATTGTCTGCCATATAAGTGACGGGCGAACAGAAAAATGAATTCAATTGAAAAAACTTTATCTGTCTGGTGAGAATTGCACCAGGGTTCTCTGTAGTATGGGCCACGCACTCTTCTCACTGCACCACAGCCACCAAGCATATACACTAAGGGAAATAAAGCATATGAGCATTATCCACGCCTGAGTATAAATTTTATTTAAATATTTACGTGGATAAATCAAATGTTTTCCTTACAACTCGTTTTTTCCCGTATTTGAATTTTATTTATACCACACACGTATACACATATTCCACACAAGCAAGCAGCAACAGCATCGCACACGTACACACATATTCCGACAAGCAGCAACAGCATCGCACTCTGTTCCTGCAGTTTATTTCTTGCAGTGGCAGTCTTATAGTTCTCATTTAGTTAATGTTTCAAGAGTAATATAGCCTGGTTTTTTGGCAAATGCGATGGTGCGATGGTGAGTGCGATGGATGACTAAATTATGTAGGGTGGAATGACAACTCGGTATTTTCTCAAGAATGTCTTGGACCGATTGTCATTTACCTGCATAATTTCCTTCTTATTCTATCTTACTTTTTCTTTTTATAGTTTTAACTATTTTTGACATTTGATGGCATAATAATGCACCAACTGTCAAAAAGAGCATAAATTTGAGAACGAAAAAAGTAAAAAATTAAATAAAATATACCATCAAATGGCATTTGACTGTCGCAGCTCGTGGGAAATATTCAAATAAATTGTTTTTCAATTTCAATATTTTTATATAAATTTTCCTTAAATACGATGGTTTTATTTTCAAATAGTAAGTATTTGAAAGATATTTAAATATATTCGTGCATAATTTTAATATATTTTTTATTAATTTTATTTTAAATATTTGAATATTTTATTTAATTAAAAAAGTATTTAAATATTAAAAAGTTTTTGCATAAATTTAATATTTTTTTCCCTTAGTGTACATATATATGAGAAAAATGTATGTGAAATCGGATCGGATTTATTTTTTATGAAATCGTAACATATTGAAGAATTATGGGCTAATATCAGATAGTCTGATTCCCATCTAAAATTCGTAAGAAATCCGATATATAGTGGGCCATATGGTAACATTGCAAAACGGATCATATGGCAACATTTCTGGTAATTAACTAGCATAAAATAACAAAGAAACTAAAAGCGGAATTTCAAACTATATTCTTACAAAATACATAGAGTCTGGCTTTCGCAACCCAGCGTTGCGATTATGACTAGAATTTTAATTTTTTAAAAAACAGAGCTCTCTTGTATTTTTGAAAAATATTTTTTTATAAATTTATTTAGAAAATGTTTCTCTAGGAATTCGTGAAATATGAAATCGATACGAAAAGTAAAAGTATTAAAAAAAAAAATTGGAATAAAACCTAAAAGAGTCTGGCCAGACCCCAGTATTTATTTAAGGGTTAAAGGATGATCTGGGCATTATTTCATAGAAATGGCCAGGAAACAGCCCAGACCTGGAACAGCCAGACCCTAGAATCGAATGGGGACTTTTTGGGGTCTAATGGGAGCCAAAATTAACAAATTGAAGCTTAAAACCATGGTAGAGCTGAAGAAAATCATTGAAAAAGTTTGGTTTGAAGATATCAACGCAGAATATTTGCGAACATTATTTGATTCTATGCCCAACAAGAATATAAATAAAAAAAAATATAAAAATATGTAATTGAAGAAGCAGATATAAAAATATAATAAAATATAAATAAAAAAGGAAATATTGGACGTATCAGCAAAAACCGAATCAAGCATCACTAGGGGTAAGTTTTTATTTCCAAACTGTCGTCAGCATATTTAGATATGTTTGGCACACACACAAAAACCCGCATACACAACACACACACACACACTCACACGAACATACTCATCTCCAAGCTCGTGCACTAATAACAAATTGTTTGTATATTTAATTCAATATTTTGCAGATAATTTTAAATGTAAGCATTGTTGCATTGTCGGTTTGATTTATTTTCTTTTTTTATTCATAGTGTTTGTTGATAAACCTGTTTACTTGACTGTGGATGTGTAGATGTAAGTACGTCTTATCTCTGTTTATGTAGGAGAATTCTAAATATTGAGAGCGATATTCGGCAAGCTCACCGGCTTAAATCGGTGCTCATGGTAAGTCTCCAAGATGTAAGTAACGATCTTTCTACACATTTGTTCCACATTTTCACAGCATTCTTCTTTGAGCCCACTGTTAATGCTGCTCTGTTAACTTAACAGCTTTTTCTTTTCCTTCTCAACAACTTCGCTTGCGCTCTCACTCTCCCTCGTGCTACCTTTGCATGTTTTGCACCTGCAATCAGCTGTTGTCTCCGTCAACAACCGGTTTTCTACGCTAAGTTTTTCATGTAGTTTCAGTTGTTTTGTTTTAATTTTAGTATCAACTAAACAAGTGTTGTTTCCCTAACCAATGTTCCGTTTCATTTTCACAATATTCTCACAAAAACCACGCTTTGCGCTCACAGCGCTATTCGGGGTTCATTCAGTTTTGAGCGAACTTTTGTAACGTGTTGTACGAAATTACGGCGAACGGAATTTTGCGCGTGCGCCCCTCCGCCGGTATTTTTTGTTTGTTTGTTTGTTTAGTTTGTGAACTTTGCTGATTTTTCTGCACAGTTTGCAACATTTTCTTGTTCAAACAGCGCAAGGGCGCTTTTTCTATGGAATTGAATTAGATTGAGTTCGGTTGTTGTGTCGATCGTTGAACAGGTGAATTTAAAGTGTTAAAAATAAAACAGGTGTAAAAAACATAAATGAAACGAATTTTTTCAAGTGCAATGAATTCTGATTGAGACAGTCTCAAAAAACCGAAAAAAACAAGCAACTTAATTAAAGCCTTTAAGGCTCAAAATCATCAAAATCAAATTTTAAAGTTAAGAAAGTGTGGGTACACTTAAATTAAAAAAAAAAAATAAATTTCAAGAGCACATATGGATACCTTACAGATTGAAACAGTTAGCACGGAAACACTTAAGTCTAGACAAGTGTCGGCTTGCATTTGGATTAAAAATCGGTGCATTTTTAACATTTAATTTTAACTATGTCGCCTTTTTGAATAAGAAAGGAAATGATTGATTAAAATGTTGATTGCGTAGGAAGAGTTTTAATGTTTAACTTATCGTTACAAATATAAAAACAAATTTTTTATTTAACTTTTAAATGTCGACACTAGATTCTATTTAAAATAAATTTGCATGTTTGCTACTTTCAATGCATCCGTTAAGCCACATGATCAATTAAATGATAAGTATAAAGATGGAAACATTCAGATTCTTTTTGATTTTATCGTGTTTAAGCTTATTTATAATCATTCATCATATCATTAAATTGATATAATCATTATAAAGGCGAGATAGGCGAGAAAAATATATTATGGTTGATAATGAGAACTTCTAGTTCTCTTTTCAGGATTGTATCGACATTTTTGTATGCAAAGAACTTAAATTCAAAAAGCTTGGATAGTTCATGAACGAACCAGTTCAATTGAACGATTCCCACTCATGAACTATGTTAACTAGTTCAGTGTTTCTCGTTCTTTTAGTTAATTTTAGTTAATTGATTTTGCAGCGAGTAGGAACAAAACAAACGAGAGCAAAAATAATTAAATTTACCAAGCTATGGTTTGAGGCTTTGGTTTGTCCAAACGAACTAAAAGACCTAACGAAGTAAAAGAACAAACGAACTAAAAGAACTAACGAACTAAAAGAACAAACGAAGTAAAACATGCAACAATTAAAAAGAACGAACGAACTCAAAGAACTAAATGAACGAACTAGTTCATTACATACGATTGAACTAAAAAGAGCGATCTTTGTGGTGAACTAAAATGCCCAAGCCTAATCTAGGATAAATTGTTTGTAATAATTCATTTGATGATAAATAAGGTCATTATTATTCTACATGTCATATGTTACACAATTTTATGTATGTATGCACGCGGCCTCGGAAGTTGAGTAGGTAGCGTGCTCGACTGCTACCCCAGAGGTCCTGGGATCGATTCCCTGCCAGGCCACGGCCCTACGCTTTAACCTTTCTGAATTTTCTATCCTCATTTCTAATCAACTAAAATTTAAAACTCATCAATATTTACGCCTTGAAGTTGTAGTGGATGGTAGCGAAGTTTGTGGATGAAATTGCCTTTTAACTTGAATTGACTGAGGTAAATGCAAAACACTTGCCTCTGATTCAAATTCACATGTTTTTTTTTTGCTCTCACCACGCTAAGAACATCCTATACATGCTTAACTTGAGTTTCCCTTCCTTCCCACTAATCCATTACCCCCATTTTGAATCAACGAAAACTTGACTGAATAGGTATTCCATATGAAATCCTTGGTTCAAGGCAAAAAAAACTAGAGAGTTTTCAACGGACTGACCCATAAAGAAATTTAAGCTATTACTGTAAAAGCTTCTCAAATTTGCCAAAAATCATCCTACATTGAATTCAACCCAAAATAGGATCTACAAAATGAACAAATGTAACATTTTGTAATGACTTCTGTAATGACTTCTTAGTAACTACCTACTTACTTAGAAATTCGGGCAAACAGCATACAACAAACAAAAACAACCTTCTAATCAACAATATACGACTCCAGCCTCGAACACTTAAAAGCTGGTGTCTATACTTCCTTATCCTTTCGAAAAAATAGAAATTACAAGTAAACCTAAAGAAAAATAATCTTAAGGCTGGTGTTATAACCGTGGTGTTACAACCACTGTGAATTAAGAAAATCATATATAAAGCTTATATTATGACAGGTTAAAGAAATCTCTTTAGTACATTCTTTCACAATGTTTACACTTCCCCCTAATAAAGAATAGAACCTTAGGCAGTAAAATAAAATATTAAGAATAAAAATATCTTGGCTTTTTAAAAAAAACTCTGAAGATGTAGATCTACTGTCTCAACTAGAGTAAATAGACTGGATCTGTAGGCTAAAGGAACATTTTTAGAGCTCTCGATTTTTCTAAGAGCTTTGTTCGGGTACTCGGACACCCGGGCGTCTAGGCACTCGAAACTGGAATATAAAACCGGGTAGCTAGAAATCCCGTTTATCTACACATTACCTACACTCAGAAAAAAGTTTTTTAAAAGGAATATGATAAAAATGGTATCATACATATATAGAGAAAATTGGTATAGAGTTCGATCCAGAAAATACTTTTCTCCAAATGTGATACCAAAAATTCCCTCAAAAAGGTAAAAAGCATCCATGAAGAAGAGAAATATAAGAAAAATATATTGGTCTTAGAGAAAAATACTTTTATTTTGAGAAAGGATTTGTTTTTATTGAAGAAAATATTTTGCATAGTGAATCGTTTATCTACAATAGAGAAAAGTTTTCATTTTCTAGAAATTTTTATCTATAAATGAGAATAATTTAGTGCGAGAAAAATACTTATCATTATTAGAGACTTGAAATGCCCTACGGAGAAAAGAACCGGTTCTGAACCTATCACGTGATAAGTCCCTCAGGGAGAGGGAACAGTCCAAATTCAGCCACCAACATATGAAACCGAACGGTCCCTTTTACACGGCATTGTCATTGACAGGGGGTCAATTGCCACCTGCTGCTTCACCTTGAACCTGACCCGTGACCGGCCTCGAAGAACAAATTTGTGATCTAACCCAACTATTGAGTAGTTCGTTGAGTAGTTCGTTGGGCAATTTCGTTTGTTCACTAAACAATCATCTCATATTGCGTTAATCGACAGATGCAAATTTTCTTCTTTTCAACTTGAATTTCCATACGACACAAATACAGCTTTGAGTTTTAATTTTTGAAATCTGTCTCCGCTTGTATCATATTAAATTGGTCCCGTGCCGAGTAAAATAAAACCTGCCCCGTATCAAGCACAAAGAATCTGTTCGATGACAAATTATATCAGACCTGTCCTGTGATAGGTTATATTTGAGCTGTCACGGAACCAGTCACTTAAGAGCAACTGACCCTGCTTTCTCCGTAGGGTATTTTCATTTCTGACAAGTGAAGAAATATTTCTTCGAATACGTGAAAATGTATTCTAATTGAAGAAAATTTTGTTTGAAAAAGAGAAAATTGCTATTATCAAAAATAGACAAATTTTTATCACAAAAATATAGGGGTTTTTTCTGAGTGTGGGTAATTCGATTATTCATATCCGAGTAATTAAGAATTTTGTAGAATTTTATTTTGCGTTTAGGTGGAATTAATAGAAAATAAGACGATGGCTCTCAAATTTTTGTCAATGTCAAGTGTCCTCTACCATGTCAGAGGTCAATAAGCTCCGTCCACAATCGTATCTTATCCTAAATTATGATATAAGAAACTGGGGAAGAGGGATGTACTGCTTAAAACAGTTTCGCTAAAAAATGTTGGGCATTGAATGTACTTTGTTTAGTGTTGGCCACGGTCGAACGAATCAGCGTTTGTGGACCGTTCTATGGAAATTTTACGAACCAGAATCGAAGTTGGTTCAAAAAACAACGTGACAAAGAATTTTTCAATTCAAAAATGAATTGTTTTTCAATTAAAATTTTCTGCCTCTCTGCAAACTAATGGCAAACCTCTTAAGGAGATCCACATTCCAAGACTTTTCTAGTTCTCTTAGTATTCCACGTAGGCAGGAGACGAATGCCATGTATCGATCCATTTTTTACAATCTACATACTCAGCAGAAAAGTGGACCAAATTTGAAATAGTTCTGAACTAGTTCGAAAAAGGACCAGTACTAGTTCCACTACAATACCCTTTAACATTGAACCAACTGACTCTTTTTGCGGGTTGATTTCATAGGAAAAGACAATGGTCCCCATAAACACTCCTTTTTCCCCATATTTTACCTAGTAGCATTAGGAACATCTTTAAACTAGTTTTAATGTGAACATTTTAAAAGTGTAAACATTTAGTGTACTGGAGCAAAGCTCGTAAAGACCTGATTTGTACGATCTTTTCCATCCACAATTTAGAAGAAATTTTGTTTATAAATGTCTATAATTTTTTTTTTTTTTTTTTTATTATTTTTTCTAGTGCGCAGCAAATTTAAAAAAGCCAGAACGGGTTTATTTTTTTCAGTAACACTTTTGAAAACAAAAGCAAATTGAACTGTTCTACACTGAACGCCTTTTGTACTCTTTCAGAGCTATTTCGAATTGCGCTAGAAATGAACTAGTTCACTTTTTCAATTGACTCCAAAATAACTGCTGGGTAATAAGTGAGCTTCTGTCCAGGAGGTCATGAGCAGTTATGGGCAGAGAGCGCTCTGGGAGCGTTGAGAACAAGAATTGAGAGCAAAGGCTTATGTAGCACAAAATGCGACAATAAATTAAAGACAAAAGACAAACACAGAAACAGCACGGAAGCTTTAAATGTAGTGATGCCCATACCCGGTCATGAGTCATAGATTGAAGGAAGTGGTAATCATAAAGCAGCAATATCAAGTAGTACTTCCCCTTTGGGTGTTTTCAAGTATTTTTGACTAATTTTGCACCGTATGAGGGCGTATTGTCGTGTTGCAAAATCATTTTGCCTTGTCTTCAAAAGTATTCCGGCCGTATTTCCTTCAATGCACGGTTGCATTGTAGTTGACAGGTTTTTTTCGGTTTCCAGTTTCATTCGGTTACATTCGATTTGAGCAACTCATAGTAGATAGCACAGAATCAAAGAGCATGAGCTTGTTGGATCCATGGATAATCGTCTTCACCGCTGGTGTGGGTTAGAGGGTTGGTTTAGGGTTTGACCCATCCATTTTTGCACTTAGGATTGTTGTAATTGATCCAATTAAGAGCTCCCGTGACAATTCGATGCAAAAACACCTTCCTTTCTACCGCAGAAGCAGCAGTTCACTGGTAAAAATAAAGTCTTTCAATCTCGCTCAGTTTTTAATCCATATGACACTAAATTTCCTAGCTTTGAGATCATTTCTAAGACTTAAGGTGTTTTCTTACCATTGACAAGATAAGATCGAGGCAATACTTCCAAAGATTTAGGCAATACTTAAGGTATTTGACAAGTGTTCTAATTGAACAAAGCCTCCAATTCTTCAGTTTCAAACTTTTTCGGCTGTCCAGGTCGTGTCTTGTCTTCGAAGTCGAAACCGCCACTTTTTCAAAAACATTCAAATCGCTTCCGACACTTTTGCTCAGCTAGCGTTTGGCCCTTTTTAGATTGCTCAAGAATTGAAAGCAATTTTTTGCAATTCGCCGCATTCAATTTTTGACTAATGTAAATGGGATCAAACATCAACTGGAATACGATGACTTTCTGCAGCATTGTTAAAAAAATGAAGTAAAACGACCCTCAAAATCAAATTATCCTTACGAAATTCGAAAAATATCCAGCACAACGTGTTGCTAACTGCGTTTCAACCGAATAACAAACACAGAAATTGACAACTATCAAAGTCTTTTCACGGGAACATATGGTTCTAGGGAATAATTGAAGCATTTTTAAAACCTTAGCCATCTCTTGTAAAACACAACGAGTTCATTTCAACACCCAATATTTGAATGTTTTATTTATCAAAATAACTCTGATCATTAAAGAAATATTTTTGTTTTCTTTCATCTACGACTTTTTTCTGTAACTTTCATCTGTCAGACACATGAAGATATAGTGTGTGTGTGTGCGACAAAAAAAAAAACAAAAAACAATAAAATTGTTAAAGTTACTTTCCAATATTTTCGCCAGGTATAGCTATAAAAATAAAAATCCATGCTACACTTAGTGCAAAAAGTCAACAGACAACTTCACGGCAGGAGCTGGCAATGCGCTGGGTTGTCCCAAGTGCCTCACAGCAAGTCGCACCATATTGAGAGCGGTACATAGACCGGAATCCGTGCTGCTTGAAATACATTTAGACATTCAAACAGTTACCGACACTGCTGCTTTAGCTTTATTTCGTGTTGCACTCTGGCAACTCGCTGATTGTGCCAGCAAGTTGACCTCATTTCTTGGTTGCACTGTTCATGCGCTCGGTTACCTGGTTGTTTGGCAGCCTGTTGGTGGTAGTGATGGTGCCTTAAGCAATTTTTATGCATTTTCTTGTTGATGCTGCTGCTGCTTGAAATTGCAAATTGCGTGTTTTGCCCAGACAGTTGTTGGTACCTTGTTTGAGCCAGTCGAATGAGGTCACGTGCATAATAATTAATATACACTCATTATAAGGCACAATTTCAAGCAAACAAACAAACACAACGCCATAACAATAATAACAGCAACAGCATCAACAACAACAACAAATAAAACAACAACAATAATAATGTCAGCAAGTGGTTTGACTGCTTCGGCAAAGATTTTTTTTTTAAAGGCTTTAATTTTGAGTATGAAAAAAAAACTCTGTATGCCTGACATAAAATGGTCTGGAATTATTTTTTTTTTTTTTTTAAATCCATTTCAAAGTCCAGGAAAAGGCGAAACTTGTTTATATATGAAACATGATAGCTTCATTTACAGAAAAAAAAAAAAAATAAAAAATAAGAGGACAAAAAACCCAGAGCTATTAAATTTTTAAGCACAACAAAGAACTTTATTGAACCCATAGCTCCTTTTAATGTCCCATTGAAGGGAAACCAAACAACATTCAACATAAGCCCTAAAATATATTAAAAATAATTCCTTCTTTTTATCTTCTTCCAGCTAACCAGCAGTGTTTGAATAAAAAAATAAAGAAAAAGTGAAGTAAAAGAAACACAAAAAAAAAAAAAACAAGTAAATCAAAACAAATACGTGATAAAATACAATAGAGCTAAAAACAAAAAAGATAAAAAAACCAAAAGTTTTTTCATAAAAAACCAATACGGAGTTGACAGCAACAACACAACAAACAGTGTAAAAATAAGTGTTTAACAGCGAACAAAAAAACAAAAAAAAAAAACAAAAAGGTGGAAAAAACAAAATTAAAAAATTTGAACAAGTTCATGAAAGAAAAAAAAAATTTAATCCGTTGAAATATCGACAGCTCTGCTATACAGCAGCAACAGCTCAACTTTATACCTGCTACACCACATCGTCAGCAACGACAACATTATCATCACCATCATCATCATCATCTTGTTGCGTTCTTAGCAAGTGAAAGGATTGCGTTCATACTATTTCGTGGAACGTGTGCGTGTAAAAGACAAAAAAAAAAAATCTTGGAAAACCTTTTCCAGTGCATTGTTTTACTTTTGTGCATCAGTGTTTGTCAAACAGACACGAATCTAACAGATACATTATCTATCCAAATAGTGCCTAGCATATGCTATATATTTTAATTTCTTTGTATCTCACAGATAACAATAGTTCTTTTAAGCTTATCTTCGTATGTGTCTTGTGCTCGACTTAATTTTTAGAATAATTTTCGACAAAATTTTAATAATAGCACGTTTTCTGCTTTGGTGCTTTATTTTGTTAACCTTGGATTATGTTAATTTAACTACCGTGTATCGAGTTTTGAAACTGCATTTGAGGTAAGTTTGTTTTTGTTTTGTTTTCTTTCGTTTCAGACTGTTAGATATTATTATGTATATGTTGGCTATTAGTATGTTAACTGATTGAGGTGTTAAGTTTTTAGCGGTTTTAATTTTTTTTTTTTTATAATTTTAATAGTGTCGTTAAGTTAATGGAGGGGAAAATATCAGCTATGTTATAACAACTCTGCTACTAATTGTCTGAGAACATTTCATATCGAATAAGTTTCGATGATTTTTTTCTATTCAGAGTGAATAAAATATTATTATTTTATGTGTTCGACGTGTTTTTTTTTCATCTAAGCTCTCGTTTTTAACGTTCATTGGTTTTTATATATATTGAAAAAAAACCTTTTTCGAAATAAACAGGATGCGTCGTCTTTTACATCACTATGTGATTATTGAAAAACTAAAAATAAACAACCGATCTTCATATATGAGGTATTTTTATTTAATTTGGTCCTTAATAATTTATGGACAACATCAATCAAATGGTCGCCTCGATTGGCCTAAGCAAAATGTGCCCTTTTTGTTGCGTTCTCCATCACTTTTTCGAGCATCTCGAGAGGTATAGCGATGATTTTGGCACGAAGCCTTGCCTTGAGCTCGTCAATGGTTTGGGGCTTGCTGACGTACACTTTGCTTTTCAAATAACCCTTCAAATAGAAGTCCAGAGGGGTCAAATCTGGAGATGTCAATGTTGCCAGTCAATGTCGCCATTTTTTGACATCACACGTCCAGGGAATTTTCGTTGCAAAAACTGTACTATTCAATTTGCAATGTGACATAGACATAGACACCATTATGTTCACACCAGTAACTGTACAGATCTTTTTCACACATTTGTGGGCAGCCATAATGAGCCAACATCCACAGATATCGATTTTTATTGACTGTTTCGCATTCTCTGAAGAAAAATTTCCCAGTGATGGTTTTGGCGCAAACACCGGCCCAAACAGTTACGTTGGTTATTCAATGATATTTTAAGGATCTCTGGTGGATTCTCCGTTCCCCAAAAGCGGCAATTTTGCTTGTTAACGATGCCAGAGAGTGTGAAATGAGCCTCGTCGGTCATCAAAAATCAAGTTCAGTGTCAACCATTTTTGCGACTATTTCGCCGAATTCCAAGCGACGCAATCAATTGCACTTGTACGGAAACAAATGCAAATTATCCTTCAAAATGCGCCACAAAATGCATAGCGTGGTGACAATACGACACATATGGGTTCTTGGCAGCACTCTCTCTTACCGCTTCAACCAGTTCTTTCGAACGTCTAGGGGTATTGGTGAACGATCTCCTACTGTCCCGACTTAACAGAACTGAACGACTTTTTTACAGCATTGCAAAAGATTCGTGATTAAAATCATACTGAATTGACATTTCAAAAAATTATCTACTCAAGTCAATAAATGTCAAAGTTATTCAATGTTTACATACGGAATGTGGTGCGTTCTTAACATCGCCAAGACAGCTGCTAGCACGATTTGGGAATTTGGTGCGCAAAAGATCGATTGTGGCATGTGCTGTGGGGCATGGAGCGCCATCCTGCATGAACCAGAGGTCGTCCAGCTAATGTCTCGAATTTCAGTAAAAAACTCTCTGTGGATGCATCGGCTTCTCGACAATAACGTTCGGATTTTCCGAACTCCAGATGCAGCAATTTTGTTTGTTAACGTAGCCGCCATGATGAAAATGGCTCTCGTCAGAAAACTTATCTACAAAGCATTCACTTTGGAAATTAGTCTCCAATATTTTCCAACGTTGTTCAAGTGTAAAACGACTCATTTCTTTCCGCGGACGTATAATACTGACTTTATATCAATATTTCGAGTGGGAAATAGCTGTCAGTGTCAAAATAATCAATGATTTAAAAAGAAACCACCAGATGGACCACCCTGTATGTCCTTTTGAGCATGTCAAATTTGAACACATAACTAGGTGCAATCTAGTTAGTCATTTATGGTTGAAAAATTCTAAAAAAATTTAACGAAAAGGGTCTCTTTTCGGAGGCAAATTTTTTGAATTAGTCATGATTTCGGTACAAAAAACTTTATAAAACAAGCCAAAATCACATGATCTCCGGCTCGAAATTACAAATTTATAAAGCCCATTACTTGTGAAGTATGATTTTTATCCATTTGAGGTTAAAATCTTAATCCCTACCTAAAATCCTCCCTGCTACGATTAACGGCTCACATATTTTTCTAAAATAAGTTATTTCGGTCTTTTGGAATGGTCAAGAAACAATCAAAACACAATTTAGAGGATCAAAACAGGACAAGATAGTTTAAATGCACAAAAAACAGTTTAGATAAAAGTCGGTCGACAAACACCAAAAACTGCTCGGATGACGAACAAAAAGGCTCAAATTGTGACAATAGCATTGATTATACCGGGAAAAAATGGGTTATTTTCAAACTTGCCTGGTTTTAACTAAAATATATAAATAGTCATAGACGCTAATATAGTGGCGCCCTTTTTTTGATTTTTGCTTTTTTTTCTGCTTTTTTTTTCTATATTTCAAGTAAAACTCTGGTATTTTTACATTTTCAGGCACAAAATATTTGAGCTTTGTAATTATTTGAATTTTTTTGTTATATCATCATGGTTTATAATTGTTATAAATAAACATATGCAATAACGTATTCGTCATACCTCTCATTCATTAGCGGCGAAATTTGGTGATAAATCTACCTTGTTAAAGGCTGAGCATTTGATTTTTTCTTAGATGTACAATCAACCAATCATCTAGGACTGCTAAACCCTCTTCACCTGTATTGTGAGTGATACAATAAAACACCAGATTCATTATGGAATTTGTTTAGATCCCAAGTGCTGACGAAAGTGAAGACAGTGAATATGAAGATGTCACAATGAATCAATTGAACGAGCAGTAGTCCCATCAAAAAGTCTGCTGCCCATATATGAAAAGAGAAGGGGGTTTAGAATTTTGGAATTGTACAAATATGGCATCTAATTTGGAATCAGCGACCTCGAAAACCCCCAAGTAGTCTAGTTTGCATTGTTTTCCGAAGGGCGCATGCACAGTAACGGATACCCATCTTTGAATTTGTTAAATATGATGGCTTAATTGAAATCAACGACCCCGAAAATTCCCGAATAGCAAAGTTCAGGGCAATTAGTGAAGCATAAATGGTTTTCCAAAGTGCGCATGTGCGGTACTGGGCCGAAATCTTTGAATCTCCTAATTTTGATAACAGATTCTTAATCAGCATCGAAAAATACGTAGAAAACGTGTATAAAGAACTCTGTACAATACTCAATGTAGTTAAAGTTGGATTACAACTTGATTTTGTTGTATTCTATCACTTAATTTAGAACAATAAGAATAGAGAAGAATTTAATTGAAAATTACTGAAAGAATGAAAGCCAAAATATTAAATTTTAGATAACTACGCTGAAAAAATTTTTTTAAAATTGGCTACAATTTTTATTAATTTAACGAATTTTATGTTTAAAAAATAGCTTGCAGCGAATTTCGTCAAAGTAAGAGCAAATGTGTTGAAAACTTTTGAAAAACATATGAAAAAAAGGCTAATATTTTTTTAACACATTGTGTTCAATTTTAAGCTAATGTTTTTTTCAGTGTAGTTTTTTTTTAAATTTTTGACAGATGATTTTATATATAAAATACATTGTATAAGGATAATCTATAGTTTCAAGATATATAAGTGTTTTTAGGGAATTTTTTAAATTCCCAAATTGCCCTCATACAGAATAACTTAAATAAAATCCCATCTGCGTATTTTCTTGAGCGATGGGATGTATTAAAATTCATTATTTCATAAAAAGCCTTGCAATATTTAAATTTTTGTATCTAAATATCTTACAATATCTAATTATTTGCAACAACATTTAAAACACATAAAGTCATATTCATCAGAGAAAGTTCTTTATGTCTGTTTTACAGATCTTACGACAATTTTGATCTATTTGTTGCAATAGGTCGAAAGAAATTTCTTTTAGGAGCTATTATCGGAATAAATTTCTCTTAGGCTCTTGTTTTCTAAAGACGAATGGAACTGAACGAAATCTTTATAATAAAGTCTTCAAATGCATTCTACTAGAGTAGAGACATTCAACTTTTGGCTTGATTTTATAAAATTCTAATACATGTTAGTACTTTTACCATGTTCACAATTTTTTCCCCCATATACAGTAGAACTAGGAGTGTTTTCGAATGTCATTATCATTTTAATATCAGATCTGCAACTTATTTAAGTGCGTGTCATAATCTAGCAATGAAATATCCAAATATTTAATAAACGTGCCACACTTCCCTGTTGTTCTGTTGTATCTGTTATAAGCGTTTTGCAACAGTTGTTGGCATGCTTCGAAATAAAACACAATAAACCAAAAATTCCAAGAAATATTTGAAAAGAGCAAAAAAAAAAAAACAAAAAGAAATAAATGAACTTTAGTTTAAGTGTGTCTTTTCTGCTTTGCTGAACGCGTGCCGAGATAGTTCCTCAAAAAAAAAAAACCAAAAAAAAAAATTATTTTATTTTAAAAATACTTTTTTTACAAGCACTTAACGTGAAAATGTGGGCATTATTTGCAAGTTTGACAGATCTTGATCCAGTAATGAACACATACACACACACACACTAATAGCTCTTATTTACTAAAACTTTTTTTATAGCATGAAGTATAACTTTTATGTTTTGTTTAAACAATTAAACCAACTATTTGTTAATGTTGTGAATTTATGTATCTTCATGGTCTGTGCTTTTACGTTATCTGCTGAAAGCTAAAGTTAGTTACGGAAGTTTATTTGGATAATAACTTGAACAAAATTATTCAAGTTAAATTTGTTTCTATACTTATATTTAACTCAATTAACTTAAAATTTCTCACGGTAGTTAATTTTGTTCTGTTCGGTTAGGATGGGAGTTTGATGAGAATGAGTGGGATTCAAGAGACAAATCCGATTTAAATTGTATTTAATTTTGATAGAAAAAATTTACTGTCAGACAAAGCCTGACAACTATTAATTTCAACAATTAGCCAAAAAAAATACTCAGACATTACTAAGTGTATCAACAAGAAGTGAAAGATTTGTGTTTTTTTTTTTAATAATATTAATACATTTTTTGGATGTCTCTTAAATGCTTATTGAATTATAAATTATATTGAATTTGATTGAATACACACATTTCTTTATATACAGGGTGGCTGATGAATATTGCTACATTTAAAAACTCAAATAACTTTTTGTTTAATTCATGTAACTAATTTTTTATTCATTCATTTCAAAAATAAGATATTTTAATTTAGTTTTGCAGAGGGAATTGTCTCAATTATCGTTCGAATAGACTGCTTTAAGTCATTTAAATTTGTTGGTTTTGTTTTGTTAACTTCTTGCTTGCAATAACCCCACAAGAAAAAGTCAGATCAGGAGATCTTGGGGGCCAACGGAATGTGGAGTTTCTGGAAATCAGCTTATTGGGGAATTTTCGCTGCAATTCTGTCATAACAGGTCTGGCTATGTGGCAAGTTGCACCATTTTGGTGAAACCATAGAGAGTTGAATGGGATTCTCTTTGGGCATAGTTCTAGAAAGAGAAACTCTTTCAGCATCTTTAAGTAACGGTCTCCATTGACCGTAACAGTAAAATCGTTTTCTTCGAAGAAGTAAGGGCCGACAATAAACCTTGATGAAACTGCACACCACACTGTGACGCGAAGTGGATGTAATTGCGTCTCATGCAGTACCTGTGGGTTAGAAGCACTCCATATTCGATAATTTTGTTTATTAACATTGCGGTTTAAATCGAAATGGGCCTCATCAGACATAAAAATGCAGTTCAACATGTTTTCGTCCCCTTCCGCCATTTGAATGATCCACTCGCAAAATTCCAAGCGAATCGGCAAGTTTACTGCATTCAGTTTGCTTGTAAGTTGTATTTTATATTGGAATAAGTTTAAATCTTTATGCATAATTGTCTGCATAGACTGTCTGCTGATACCCATTTGAATAGATAAGCTCCTTGGCGAAACGCTAGAATTCGCTTGTATGGCAGCACCAACAGCAGCGATAGTTTCCCGTGTCCAAACTGAGGGTTCTCAATTATAAGGCTTTCTTGAGATTGTTCCACGTTCGGCAAAATTAATCACGAGCCTCATAATGGTCTATCTGCTACTTAGGAGGAGTGTCACCAAACGTTCGCCTATATTCTCCTTGGACGGAAACTATGGACTCCAATGCATGAAAGCGGCGCACAATCCAAATTCTGGTCTCATTGTCCCAATTTTTGATTTTTGTTAAAATTAAAGATCATTCTATAAAAGAAAAAAAAAAAAATTAAACAGATGAAGAAAAAAAGTTATTACGTTTTTTTTTTACCCATTACCCAATAGGAAGAAATTTAACGATGTTAAATCGCAAGATCTTGGTGGTGGTATCTCCAAATCATGATATAACATGAACAGGGAACTTCGTGCGCAATAACTTTATTATTTCACGATTTTAATGGCATATAGCACCATCCTGTTAATCTCTGGGCACAAAAAATTGTTTATTGTGTCTCTGTACCACACTGCATTGATTTTAATGGTTTTTCCGTCGTAATTTTCGGAAAAGTACTGCCGTATAACACCTATAACGCTGGCCCACAATCCGCACCAAACAGTCACTTGCTGTGAGCGCATTGGCGTCTCTTGACTCACTAGTTTGTTGTATACCAAAATGAGGCAATTTTGCTAAATAACGTAGACGCCATTTTTATAAACATTATATATAACATCATATGTATAACATTTTTATAAATGTAAAAATTAGTTTTTTTTTACCAAAAATCATCGTCACCATTCCCCATCCCCAATCAGAGAATGAACGGCGCTGTTGGTGGTCCACCGGCTACAGTTGTTGAGCCAATTGGACTTACACGTATGCAGAACAAATTCTTTTGTCAATAGTCGACGCAGTGTAGAGTTGGAGAGGTAGAGTTATTGAGCACTGTGATGAATTTAGGTGCTTGAGTGGTTTTCAACATTTTCCTTCACTGCGTTGATATTTTCATTCGGACATCAGAGGCAAAGTCGTTTCGCTGACTTCACTTCTTAGGGCGCGTTTATAGTGAACGCTTATGCCGAAGATTATTGTTGCTTTGGATTAAAGCTGCTTTTTTTAACTTATTGTGTCCAACGATTATTGCTTCAACTTAAAGTAGCTTATTTAGCTTTAGAGCAAATGAAACAAAAATGAAACAAAATGCAAACTGTGAGAGCGAGTAAGATGGCAATATAAGCGTTGAAAATCTCTTGATAAGTAATTTAAAGTTCGGAATAAGCTTGCCCTATGGACACTTTGAGCTTTTTCCATAAGGTTATACATGAAGCGTTTTTCAGATTCAAAATAATCTTCGGCATAAGCGTTCACTATAAACGCACCCTTACACTGAGCCAGTCTCTTTGACACACGTCTCAGAAGTTGCATGACTACGAGAAAAATTTGGTTGAATTTTGTGCAACGTTACTTTTACAATAAAACTCAAGGAAACTATTCTTTCTTAAAATTATAGCTTTTCATAATAAATTCACCGCGTTGACAAATATCAACATTTGACAACTGCCAAGCAACCAGCTGTTAAATAATACGCCTCTTACAACCCTACACTTCTTGTTAATACACCCTTTATATGTTCCTAAATCATCAAATAAATATTCAAAAGAAAGATTAAATATGTTTTGTTAAGTTACATTTCAAGTTAGGTTTTCTGCATCAGTGCATCACAAGTAGATGAAAACTCAGTACTAATAATGTAAAAGCGTTCTCTCTGTAAAAATAAACTTCCGGGTAACTTTGTCCGCATATTGGCAGTATAAATAAGACCTTGGTAGCTTGTGTGGATCATAGTGAAAAGTCATGCAAGACTACTGATGAGTTGGTGTAGCGGCCAACGAAACAGTCTGTATAGTCTGCTGTGTGATTTGCTCTATACAGAGCCGTTTTTGTTGTTGTTGGTTGTTGCATTCTTTGTTTTCATGTTGTCTTATTGTAAACATACTTGGCCTAAAGCTCAAATTTGTTTTCAATATAAGTAATGAAAGGTCATATTCAAATGTAATATTTTTTATAAATAAAATACAAAAATAAATACAGTACAATTTATGTGTCAAGACCCAAAATGTGTTTTTTATAACCTACAGGAATGATTGAAGAAATGAATTTAAATAAAAGTTACCTTTATTTTTTAGTCGTTTTGTCATTTTATAAAACGTTCATATATTTTTGAACTCATAACATAACAAAAAGCTTGAGGGCAATTGAAAATAAGTAAAAAATTTGTGGACTAGAAGTCTAACTTATCACTTACTTCCTTTTCAAAAGCTGAATATATGTGTGTGGCTGCAAGCAGAAATCTTTTGGGATGCATTATTAATGATGGTAATTCATTATTTTTTTTAATTAGTGTCACTATGTAAAATTGTACATTAGCAAAAATTTGACAAAAAAAAAAAGAAATATTTAATTAGACATAATTATAGTCATTTTTTAATCAACTCATTTTATATGAAAAACAAATTTTAACAAATTCAGTAGTCTAATTTTAGTTTCTCTTTATTTTGCTTCATCTTAAATTATTAATAAAGCCAAACTATAATGAAATGTCATAAAAACTGCAACGCTAAAAATTATACTTTTATGAAAAGAAAATTTGACACACATGTGACTAGCTGTCAAAACATATTTTTAATTAAAACTCAAAAGAAATTACCTTTTGAAAGTCAATCATTATCTAAAAATGGGCATCACCGTTAATGTTGCCACAAATAAAGAAGTGACGCCAGCCCATGCAAGGTCCATCAGCAGCGATATGATGGGATTTTATTTGTGTTTTTTTTTTGTGTTTTTGTATCAAACTGCCAGATAAGTGGAATCAAGAGTGTTATGTTTTGTAAAAAAGCCTCCATAGATGAGCAACTGATAAGCATTTAAAAATGAACTAATTTTTATTGTAGCCATAAACTTTCCATAAGCGGATTAGCCTTGTTTTATTGTGGCGGTTATATGATTGTTTTTTGTCTTCTTTTTTTTTTTGTGTTTATTGCTGTTGTGTCAAAGGCGTCAAACGGGAGCATTTTAAATGAATGAAACTTGAAACTTTGTGTCACCTTTATTTTGCTACCTGTGCATCATTTACTTGAATTGAGTCATTAGCATCATCTGCTGATGATTTTAGTTTCTGAGGCAGAAAAAAAAAAAAAAAACACCGAAATATAGAAGAGCGGATGTGGCTTGAGTTTATTTTCGTTGCTAATTAGTGTCCAACAGATATATCCATTTTGGTTGTATTATAAAATTAAAAGATAAACCTTAAAATAACTTAATTTTATTTTCCAGTTTTAGTTCGAATTGTGAACGCCTTAAATATTTCATTAGTCTTTTATAGCTTAAAATTGACTAATTGTAAGAAATAGTTAAAATAAAAATATATAAAAATTAAAAATAAACATATATTAGATGCTAGTTAGTTTTTCTCTTTTCAACTGAATTATTTTTATGAAACATCCCATTTTATATCTACATTGGTTGTAATATTACCATTTTACTCGCTCTTCATGAGTTGTGTTCCATTATTATTTTGAAATTCGAGGTGACACTTTTAACGAAATATCGATATAATATAGTTCGATAGTTCCAACCTTCAAGCAATACGTGTAAAAATTTCATGACAATATAACACCTAGTTCAGAAGTTGCAGTGATTTCAGTGACGCTACTGTTGACATTTTCAAAATAATGGATTCAAACCAATTCCATGTGTTGATTTATCACTGTTTTTTATGGGAAAATATACCATCCAAGCTTAGCAATGGCTTCGAAAGTGTTATTCAGACTCTGCTCCGTCAAAAGCAACCATTTACCGATGCTGAGCGTTCAGGCCTTATAATTTGAGAATGCCTGAAGTTAAAAATTTTTGTAAAGAAATTTAAATATATAATTATTTAACTCGAAAATTATATGCAAATATTACTAACTTAAAAAATAAAAAATAAACTGACCATTTCAGGTCAAGGACTTTGACCGAACTTCCTTTGATCAAATTGTGTTGTGCGTGTTATTGAATGTTTGAACACAATTGATCGAGAACTAGACCTACTAGTTTTATACCGACTCCGAACGGCTAATGTGCATGTTCTCAAGAAGCTTTACATGGCAATATTTTCTCTCTGAGGTTTGTTATTGTCTGCAGAGAGGTGACGGCCGAACAGAAAAATTAATTCAATTGAAAAAACTTTCTGTGTCAGATGGAATTGAACCAGGGTTCTTTGGCGTATGAGTCATGAACACTTCCCACTGCGCCGCGGACGCCACTAACTTAGTGTTAGAACATATTACTTACTTAGTGTGAGAATTATTAATAACATAGCAAAGAATTTAAAATTATCAATTTTTAATATTAAAATTATTGGAAATGAAAAAAAAAAAACAAAAAAAAATTTTTATAAAGTAGTTTTACCTGTTTATGCATCTTACACAATTTTATTACCTTAAAAAAAGGTCAACCCTTGCTTAGTTGCCGATATCTTAGTTTAAACGAATGATAGAGCACTTTGAAACGAAAGACTTAAGCAACGAACTTGATTCATGCCATTAAAGCGCTAATCAATGGAAACTGTCGTGCCGATTTGACTCACAATTGAAGTGTGAACTAAATTATTTATTGATTTCTGCACTTATTAAGTATGTATAAATGCACAAAACATTATCATTGCCCAAAAAAACAAAAAAAAAAAAAACAAACAAAACGGTAAAGAAGTACAATTACAAGGATTACTACATGAAGAAGTTATGTTTCAGAATTAATACATATTCACATATTAAACAAAAAAACATATTTTCAATTTTTATTTTCCAAAAAATATTTTAAGTTATATAAAATTGATAATAAATATAAAAAGTAAAAACCATTTGGGGAGTAGATGGGGTACATATGGCTATTATATAGTAAAATGAAAAAAAAAAAGAAATTTTAAACATAACCTTTTTTGTATGCTCAACGACGATATAGGACTTGAAATTAAGTAATAAATTTAATGAGTGGAAGCTTTCTGAATAAGTTTTTTTTTTTTTTTTTTGTTTTGTTTTAAACCATCATTTGAACGCCATTTAAACCTTCTCTGTCTTAAAAAAGCGTTGTTGGTATAAGAGCTCACATTGCGCAAGAGAACCGTTATCTTTTTCATAGCATTTGCTCTTTTGTTGCACTTTTCGCTGTTTCATAATGTTAAGACAACAGTCAAATGTTGGTTTTTAATGAAACTGTTAACTATAATATTTCCATAAATCACCATGATATTTCAAGTTATTATAGCGGTTTTTATTTTTCTGATATTTCAAGTTATTATAGCGGCTTATATTTCTAATTTATTTAAAATAGAAATAATTTTTAAGCAAAATGCTGGTAGGTACAATATTGTGGATTAAAGAGCTTGAAAAAATATAAACATTTAACGAGTCTGGACTAACAATAGATTAAAATTCGGCCAAAAATCGAAAAAAAAATAAAAAAAAAAATTTTAATAATAAAAGTATATGCGTAGTTAATAAATTTGGTTTTTTCGCCCTTAACTTTTTTTCAAGTCAATATTATGCAGTAGTACATAAACCAGTGGAAAGGTAGAGGCCTCAGATAACTTCTTAATGAAGTAACTATATAGATTCAGTCGATCAGGAAAATTTTTTAATCAATTTTGTGAAGTGGTAATTTTTAGTCTAACAAATTTTTGTACCCTGTTGTGGACACCCTTGTAAAATCGCTTAAAATCTTAAAAGTATGAAGTAAAATGCATAAATAAAATAAAAACAAGAATAGGTAGGTATTTTTATTAGTAAAGAAATGTTCACAAGCGAACGTAAAAATGTTTACGCTTCTTGTGTGAAGTAAAATAAACATACCCTGTTTGATGGAATTCGTTGGCCACAATCAAGAACGAATTTCAACAAAACGCTATCTTCAACAGAAGAAAGGTTATCACAATTTGATTCGACTTTCTTCAAATAACCGATTAAAGTGGTTCGAGAAAGACAATATAACTTAGCAGTCGATTTGATGGACTGCTTGTCTTTTAAACAGCGCTTAATAGCATCAACCAGCGCATTAAAATTGATTCCTGATAAAACGGCCGATTTTTTCGGTGTCGACATGGCTAAAAATATCTATGCAAAAATTCATAAAAACACTGTAAAAATTTGTTTTGTTAACATAAACAACAATATTTGATAGTTTTCTGTTCACACACAGGTTTTAAACGCAAAAAACAAGGGTGTCCACAACCGCGTATTTGAGGGTGTCCACAACTGGAAATGGTAGCCATTTTCTTTTGTTCAGCAAATTAACACAATGGAAACATTTCTCTAGAAATTGATATCACATCACAAAGTACACTAAATACACTGCATCACAAAGTGTAACATTCACCTCTTTCCGATGTTTTGATTCAATTTATCGCAATTGGGAAATGTTAAATATTATAAACCCTTCAAAATTATCACGAATTTTTTTTGTTTGCTTGCAACAAGAAACCGTATGCGTGTTTACACTTTAGTATTTGCTCAGATTATGTGTGCTGTCAATCTACAAGTTTGACGTTAATCAGTTTCGCCGCATCTGTCAACTGTCAAAAAATAGGTTGGGATGTCCACAACCGGAGAGATTACCCTAATGTTTTAAAGCCAGTTGGTAGCAAACTAGCACTATCTGACAAAGAACAGCGGATAACACTTTACACAATTGGAGCACCCAGCACCGCTACAACCATGTCAAATCATAAAAATTATAAAAGCATCTCAATTTTTGCAGCGGCACAACCCCGTGGGTATTCGATTCATAGAATAACACCGATACACTGATTGAGATGGAGTAAGTTATTGCTATTGATCTTAGAATTCATCTGTCTGACATTATTTGTTGGAAACCTTTTTATCCTATGATAGAAAAAATGAAATCTTGATGGCCCCGAGGGTTTCCTATTCTACTGGATTTCATATTCAGTATTTCACCTATATTGATTTCATGGAGAACATTTTGAAAAACAATCAAACTAATTTCTATCATAAGTATTTACTTTTTCATTACTAAGCCAGAAATATAAATAGCAACCCTCTCATCTATTTTCTCATTTTGAGCCATGACAGACTTAACTGAAAAAGTGTACCAACTGAAATACTTCTTTTGAAGCCATCATGGGGAATTTTTTGTAAATTCAATAGGTACTAGTATATTGTACAATTTTAGGTACTGTAAATGGTTGTACCTAAATGAACAGGTTTCTCTCATGATCGTTTGTATATTATCTTGGCACCAATTTTGTTAACATCGTGGTATCTCTAGCTGATGTTTTATGGGGAAAACGTTCGAATGAAATTAGCATGCACTCAAATGCAGATGAAGATGTTAATGATGGGACTAGGAAAGTGAAAATTCTATTTTGTATGAACTGTATAATCGATATAGAATAAACTGTAGTACAAGAAACAGGCAGTAGTGCAATTTACTCTTAAAACTAAAAGAGGTTATCTATATATATCTATTTAGAGCATATTTCTCTGTTTAAGAAATAATATATTTACATTGTGTGAGAAAAATAAGTGTTTCACATATTTCTTCCTGTGAATTAAAAAAACTCACTGCTAATGGTAGATTTTTCTATTTTGCCTATTCCCTATATGACAATACAAAAAGTTTGCTATTCGAACGCCTATTTTTGTTTTAAACAATACAATTTGAAATGAGTGCCAAATTTAAAAAACGATTTGAAGTTGTATTTTTGGTTCACCAAAATGTTCAATTTCATTTGTGAATAAGTAGATTAAGCGCTTCAAAGAACTTGGTAATGTTGACGACTCTGAGGGCAGAGGTAGCGATCGAGTGACCTCAAAAAAGGTGGATAAAGCTATATACAATTTATTTGATAAAAATCCGCCTCTTAGCCTTAGAGCAGTGAAACAAAAACTATGTAAGACAGGAGTCAAAGTTTCTACTTTCACAATCAGGCAAAGACTTTTGGAATCAGGTATTTCTAATCAGGTATTTCTAACAAGAGTACCAACACAAAACCTTTGTTAACAAAAAAGCACATTAAAAAAGATTAACATGGGCCTATGAACATCTGGATCGTGACTGGAGCAACGATATCGCTACTGAAGAGTCCTCTTTCGTTATCTATAATCGCTTTAAGAAAGTTTGGACAAAAAACGGCGAAAGATTTATTCAGCGAACAGTCAAGCACCCATTGAAGGTACATGTTTACGGATGCTTTTCAGAAAACAGTTTTGGGAAATTTATCGCTTTTTCACAAAATCTGAATGCAGAGTACATGTGCAAAGTACCACTCTACGACTATTGGTCCAAAAGATATTTCCAAAATAGGTCAAAAATTCGTTAAAAAAATCCCAACAATTTTTTTGTTACGGAGTTTTGAAATTTAACCTATTTTGTGATATTTTGAATAGTCGTAAAGAGGTTAAAGTACCACCATTGGAAAGATTGTTTTTAAACATTTCTTTGGATATCAAACATTACGTCGTAGCAAATATAGAAGGCCAGATATTATGATAGAATTTTTGGGGTTTTTTAACAATCTTTTCAAATATTTTGGGAATATCTCCTTAACCAATAGTCATATAGAGGTCAAAGTACCATCATTACAAAGGTTATTTTATTAACTTTCATTGGTTAAATTTCAAAACAAGTTAAAAACAACGAGTTCTAATAAAGTAAATCAAAATTCAACCTCAAACTTTTCGTGCGCATACTGCCAACGAGAGAAAATAGTGGTATACATTTTTACCGTTGACGACCGTTGGGACATATAGGTCCCATGATTTTTTACACTTTTGCAGGCAAAAAAATTGTTTTTTGCGACACTTTTGTTTAGTAATATGGAGTAGCTTAACACGAATCCGTTGTCGTATTAAGGAATTTTCCAGCGGTTCAGGAGCGTTCGTCAAAGGGTTAAGTTAATAAAGTAAAATTTAAAAGTTTTTGTTTTAAGGATTTATACGCAACACGTTTTTTTCTTACGCACTGTAAATAGCATTTCTTTGATTTATTTACAGAAGAATAAGTCCATTTTAGTTATTTTCAAACAAAAATAAAAATTTTACATGTAAATTGTTTATTTTTTTTCGACCTTAAATTTTGTGTTTTTTTTTTGTTGTATTTTTCTTTGGGCTCTAGGTCTTATATTGAAAATGTTGCAAAAACTTTTTTATTTGTTTTTTTATACATTTATTTATTTATTTTCAATATTTCGGACACCTTTGGTGTTCATCTTCAGGAAAATCTGAAAATTTTATTTACAATTAAACACTTAAACGTTTTTTTTTAAGTGTTTAATTGTAAATAAAATTTTCAGATTTTCCTGAAGATGGACACCAAAGGTGTCCGAAATATTGAAAATAAATAAATAAATGTATAAAAAAACAAATAAAAAAGTTTTTGCAACATTTTCAATATAAGACCTAGAGCCAAAAGAAAAATACAACAAAAAAAAAAAACATAAAAATTTTACTGTAAAAAAAAATATTTTTTATGCTTTAAATATGATCTTTATGTATGTATATGTTTATGGTTTTTATGTTTTCCTCCTCATTTCTGAAATATTTAAAGAAATAAAATTTTGATGTATTTTTTTTTTAATTTTGTTTTCATTGAAAATTTACCACAACTTTTATCTAACAAAAATACAAAATTTTCAGATGACTTATGTTTCCAAATGAATTAAGTATCTTTTATCTAAAAACTCTTAATAGATTGAGAAAACACTCAACTTAATCTGAAGATGTTAAGACTAACAACAAAAACCAACAAACGCTACTGCATCGCTTAACTCGTTTGCAGCATCATCTTCTGGTTATTATCACGCTATTGACGCTTGGCATTTCCAAAGTCAAATGATTCTAACAACAAATGTCAACCTTAACAAAATGTTTATAAAATCCACTTAACAAAAACCTAAATCAAACAAATAAAATGCATCCGTAACACAAACATCGCTTGGGTTTGAATTTGAATAAAGTTCAACAGCTAGCAGCTTTTAAACATTCGATTTGGGGAAAAAAAAAACTGGTTAAATAAATTGACCTTCGAATGTTATAAATTTTGGTGTTTTGTCTGGCTGTAGTATTCAAAGAAATATTGCCGCTTTTAATTAAAAAACAACAAACTAACAATCGCTAAGTAATCCATTCTTACAAAAATAACAACAAAAACAAAATTATTTGTTATTTATTAATGACCTTAACTTTGGCTGCGGTTATTAATAAAGTTTAATTGATTCTGTAGCTGAAAAATGTTTGCATCATTAACAGAAAGAAACAAAAAGCAGCTCAAGTGAGCAGCAAAAACAAAAATGTAAATATATTAGTAACATTCTTTATTCTGCATCGCTATATGTGCCAATAAAAAACTTCGACTAAGCTAAGCTGACATAAGAATTTCATTTGCAACACTGCTTGTGGGCTCATTCACCACAGTTGCAGCAACAAAAGCAGCTTAAAATAGCTGTTATGCCAGATGGTTCGAAGAGTTGTAGGCCACAATCTAAGCTCTGCCAGTGGCTGGTGCAAGTGCAATTTTGGCTCTACAAACAACTACAAGTTGCTTAAAAATTTTAAGAACCACCACTGCTTTTAACTGCTTTTCAAACGCAAGTTGGCGTTTATAAAAGAAAAACCATAGTAAAACTATTTATATCAAAATTTACTCTGTTCATGTATTTAAATGAGCTTCACTAACAATAAAAGTGAAAACTTTCCATTTCCTCGCACATTGCACTCTCGCTGCTGCTGCTGCTTCTGCTGTTGCCCAGTGCAAATCTGCACGCTATGCCATAGAATTAGTTTCCATAGAAATAAATAGGAAAAAAAAAATAACATTTACAAAAACTTACTCTTGAATCAAGTAATCAAACGAAGCAATTGAGTCCATCCAGTACGTGATTAACTTTTATTGTTTACAACTTGCTAGTCTATTTGCTTTTTTGAACTTTTGCTTGGTTTTTGTTTGTTTTTTTTTTTTTTTTGTATGCTGTTTGCACTGTTTGCACAGCTTCATCTGTGCAGTTGGCCATGTTAAGTCAAGAAGAAGATTGTAACTACGTGACATTAGCTATTAATACAAGTTATAGCATTGTTGTTGCTTTTATATAATTTTGTTGTTTTTTTTCTGCGATTTTCTGTGGACTCATTCATTGTTAGATGTCAAAGGGCAGCAAGCTTCCTAACAGCTACAGTGTGTGTTGATGTAGAATTTGTAAAATTGTTGAAGCCTTATGCATAGGGTAAGACATTTAAATGCGTCTCACTACGATTTTAACAAGGCTTTTGTAAATATTTTTTCAGATTTCCAAAGTAGTATTAAAATTATTAAAATAAAAAAAAAAAAAAAAATTAAAAAAAAAAAAACTAAAAACAATAATTCTTTTTAGGAGCATTCCACTGAAAATTGTAATTTTTGACACATACATATCTAATTTTTTTTTATAAATTGATTGACGGAGTTGGTGGAAACGTAAAGTGACTTGTAAGACAAAAAGCTCGAGGTCAAGGAGATGGTACCGTAATCAAAAACGCAAAAGATTTCGTTACATTAGCAGCCACTTTAGTACCTTCTACGAAGGTTTTCTATATTGCTGAATCAGAAATAGCTGATAAAATCCAAAATGTTCATCCATGGGAAGCTGCGGCCTGTTCCAGGAATATCAAAATTTCATCATATATTAGTTGACGGTCATAAGCTAACATGCAAGAAACACGCTTTAGATAATCATAGTGTTAAGTTTTCATTTTAAAAAATGATTCAAAACGAAGACTTAATTACTGAATTTCGTACGAGTCCCGTACAAACGAAAGTGTCCCGTACAAACGATTTCATTTTTATTTTTTATTCTCATTTTAATAGATATATTTTCGAACTTGTAGTATTTCGTCATACCATCATCGACGAAGTCTGCATAGGTATATTTTTAATTTTACAGAGATAATTAATTTTGCTGAAATTCTCCAATAATGTCAAAAAATAAAAAGTATGGTGGACTGCGGTTGTCACGTACAAACAAACATCTTTTCATACTTATTACTGCCTATTAATGAATATCTTCAAGAACAAATAATTGATTTTGAAAAGCCTCCGTTACACTAAATTAATGTACTAGATGCTTTGAACAATTACATTTCGGTTTATTTTTAATTTAATATCTTAACTTATCAAATGCGTACGATTTGTCCCGTACCAACAGTGGAATGCTCCTTTAGCACTTCAGGACACACTACTGAGTTCTTGTCAGTTTCATGTTTCTTTGGCTTTCCACCACGCTTAGAACATCCTACACGTGTTTCACTTGATTGCCCTTTCCTTCCCAATAATCTATCATCCCATTTCGAACCAAGGCAGACTTGTCTGAATAGGTATTCCACCTGAAATCCTTGGTTCAAAGCTAAAAAAAAAAAAAGGTTCAAAACCTGATAAAGACAAAAACAAATATTTTGGTATTTTTTCTCAAATTTTATTTTTTTATATTCTCCCTCAAGACTTATAATTTTTTCACAACGAAGTTATATCGTAGTGAAACCATTTTTAGAGCTCATTTTATAAAGCTTCTTAAAAATCGTTGCTCACAAATCTTTTACCTTGAAGATTTTTCCATTTATCAAGGCAAGGAAGCAAGGAAATAGATGATCTGGTTAGTAAGGTGCGACCAATTCGTACTTAAATTCGTTAATTTCAGCCATTACAACGACTAACGAGTGAGTGGGTGCATTTTTATGATAAAACAAGATTGTTTTGGTGGATCTGGCCACTGGTTTTAACAACATATATTTAATAAAACGTTATAATAACTTTACGTAAAGTAGTCACCCTTGATATGGTCACTACCACCTTCCCAAAGTAATTACTAAAAATATTTGATTTTGAATTCCACAAAACAGTCATTTGTAGATAGAATAGAAATGTTTTTTGCTTCTTTGGAGTTGCTTCACCTGCTATAGTCCATGGGGTAAACTGTTATTAATTCTTCAGACTATAATGGTGGAACCAAAATTCTTTATTATACGAGGGGTACTATTTATATTTCGGGAATAGCAAATAATAACAAACATTTTTAAATGAAAATGGCTTTATTTTTTTTCCAAATATTCCCCTTGATGATCAATACACTTTTGCATTCGTTCAAACCATTTGTCATAGCAGGTTTTCCATTTTGAGACACCTCCAAAACATGGTTTTTTAACGCTTCAACTGCTTCTGCGTCGCCCGTAAATCGTTGACCACGCAGTTTACTTTTGATATTCGGGAACAAGAAGAAGTCATTGAGTGCCAAATCAGGACTGTATGGAGGATGAGTCATCAATTCGACGTTTTGACTGCTCAAAAATTCACATGTCTAAAGAGATGTCAAACTTTATTATTGTGATGCCAGATTTTAGCTATTGACATTATTGTTGCCAGTTCCCGAAATATAAATAGTACCTCTTGTAAATTGAAGAAAGATTTATCTCGGATTTCAATTGTTCGGTGTTCCAGTGTGAGCATTATGATATAGAGAGAAGAGACTAAATTTTAACGTGACAACGCGTAAGTTTCTAATTAGGTTGAAAAGCGCATTTTTCCAGACTGAATCTCCGTTGCATGGAATTATTACTTAATAAGTTTAGGAGTTATGATAAAAATAATGATGGATAGTAAAAGTTAATTCTCTCACATTATGACAAAAATAAAAATTAAAGATGTTCCATAAAATTGACCATAGCTCTAATGTGTTGAATAATAATTCCATGCAACGTTTTTTCATTCTAGTTGCATGTTTACTGCATTAATAGGTTGCCTCCGTGGTGTCGTTGGTCTAAAAATGAATTTTTCACTTTCGTGATTGGTGGAAAGAACCATTCTTTGCTGAAGTAAGATTGAAATTTCCGAAGCACTTCTATTTAATAAGTTTTAATTTTATGCAACAATATTGCATTTTTGTTGTATAAGCTACCTGTGCTAACTGAAGACATCGTAATTTTTTTTTTATTTTTGTCATAAAGCCAATTCCTAATCCTTTATTTGTGTTTTATAACATTTACCATAGCGCGTATACTCACCACGTAATAATTCCATGCAACACCGTTGCAGGATTGATGCATCTTCAATTTTTGAAGGACTCTCCTCGTGACCTCATTGAATTGCATAAGTCATTGACGTCATGCATTTTTTGCTTATTTTTGTCGCGAGGACTAAAAACCAGCCTTTATTGGCTTGTAATAATTTATCCCGTAGCACCTTAGCATGTGAAAATTCTATGTAACAAATTTGCAGTTTCGTTGCGTAAGTAGTTTCCTACACGTTTCAATGATGTTTTTAAATTTAGTTTTTTTTTTATTTATATTTTTTTTTTTTTTTTTTTTCATAAAGAACCTTTACTGTCGTACCATTAATTTTATCATAGCACTTACACTCAGCGAGAAACAAATTCATGCAACACCGATTCATTTTGGAAAAATTACTTTTTCAATTTTTTTTTGGAAACCTGCGTGGTGAAACGCAACGTTGTCAAGTAAAAAAATTAGATTAAAATTAAAATTGGGACAAATATTAAGACAAGAATTAGGAAAATAATGAGGGCAAGGATTTGGAAAATGATTTTGACCACGAATAAGATAAGAAGTAGGACAAAGATTTGTACAAATGTCTGGCCAAAGATAAGAGCATGGAATTAGACAAAGAATACGATAAGAATTGGGAAAAGGATTATAAAAAAGACTATAAAGGATTAAGACAAGTATAAGGACAAAAACTTGGACAAACCTAAAACAATATTTATAATAAGATTGGTAAAAGGAAAAGGAATAGAACAAGGATTTGGATACACTTAGGTGAAGATTTGCGACAAAGATTGGGAAAAGACTAGGACTAGGATTAGGAAAGGGATTCCTGATAAGGTCAGAAATTTGGGTATGGATTAAATTATGAGTTTGGACAAGATAAAGGGACAATCATTAGGACAAATGAAGGAATAAGGATTAGGACGTTGACAAGTAAGGGAACAAAGGAAAGGATGGGGAGAAGAATTAGAACAATGCTATACTACATAGATACACCGTCACGGCAACACCGTCCTTTTTTATGAAATTTGTTTTTTGTACACCTTAAGACCAACACGAAAGCAGGAAAGCAGGAAAGAAAATAGAGACTCCGGGAGACTCCTCTGCGTCTCCACACTTTGAAGCATTGTCCTAGTTCTGCCGAATGTTGGTGCAAATAATGAAGTTGGTCTGCTTTGGAGGCTCTTTTTCTTGCCCTCGAAGTTGCACACAAAACACTGCCTTGAGAATGTAGAGAACTTTTTATAGATTTTCTGGATATTTGTGGATTTCTGGATTTTGTGGATATTTAAGCATGTCTATTTTTCTTATTTGACAAAACAAAAATTATACTTAATTAACTTTTTGACATATAGCATTTGAAAAATGTTGCCAACAAGCTTGATTAGTGACATCCGTTGGGAAGTGGGCGACCTAAAACATATAAATATTAGATGAACACATCTAGTTTCGATTTAATATTTGATTTTAGTTTTGGTCTGTATCATTTGTTGCTTGTGTCTTTAAAGCAAAAAAAAAATCTAGATCTACACGCTAAGAACAAAAAAAAAACGTTTATTGCCAGTTTGCCGAACTTCGTTTGTCGTAGGGCCGTGGGGTCTCGAGTCAGTTGCGAGAAACACGTCATTTAGTTGCACGTAATTAATTTCGTTTGTCATATACGCGAATGATTTTTAAATTGCAGCAATTAAAAAATTGTTTTTCCCAACTGAAAACTTCCTTTCTTTTTCCTTTCGTTGTATGCACACAAGGCTTATAATTCATAGTAACTTTATGGACAAACTGTTCTATACCAGCAAATTGGTAATTTGCTTAATACGCGGAGGGAGATAGCAACAGAGGTAAGATGAGTACAATCTATAAGAAGACGGATGGATATAGGGGGAAAGACAATTAATATAATAAATAATAATGACCGTGGTATAGCTTGTGGTATATATATATAAGATATATTTTTAAGTTGACAACTAAATATCCGTTTGTGCCTAATACAACTCGCAAAGAAAGTGTAGTTGGCTAATTTTTCAGTTGCGGCGAACGAAAAATTTTTATACGTGTAGATCTTGGGTTGAAAAAAAATGCGGCTAAGAAGTAAAATAAATATCTATCTACATGAGTTTTATTTGTCTTCATGACAAGAAGATATGGTTGCAACCATATTCCTGGAAGGATGAAATTCTATTTTTTAGCTAGCCTAATACTATGGAAAATCGTGAGCACAGATGTATCCAAAGACATTAACCATGCAACTGATTAAGGAAATTAGTTTTCTTTAATTATTTTTTTATAGCCAATCAATCACCGAGGGCAAATAAAAGGGTATTAATTGAATTATAATAATCTTTTTCGAATATGTTATGTTCATTCGATGCTTGACCTACAAATTAAAGATTTTGGTCATAAAACAACAAAAAATACCAAAAAATTATGCGAACATATTAAGTAAAATTCGTAATACTTTAATGAAAACAGCAATAAAAAGAAATCAAATGAATATTAAAGATATATGTATATAAAAAAATCTTATTAAGTACTAATAAAATAAACGAATAAAACGAAGCCATATCAATTGATTAGATCTGAATTTAGCGTATTTTGTGCTAATTTATGGCATTACAAGTTTGATTATTAAACGATCATAAAAGCAAAAAAATAAAAAAAAAAAAACAAAGCTAAAAATGCTGTTGGCATTTTCGAAGTGGCCAAAATGCTAGCCACAATAAAATTTAACATTTTGAATTTTTTTTACTTCTCTCTAACTTTATCCGGTAAGCAATCGAAAATCGCAGCGACATCTGTCAAGCGGTATAAAAAGTGGCTGTCGACATCGTCGCCACCGTAGCGTTTACGTAGCCTGTTCATATAAGCGCGAGAAAAAAGTTGGTAAAAACACTCAAGCATGCGATGGAGACCCTAACTAATACTGACCAATCGAGCACTATTGAGTGTTCTACACATGCATATCTTAGAGATCTCGTAGAGATTTAATGTTTATGTGGCCGAAGACATTGTGAGTGTGTGTATGTGGTTTTTTTGCAAGCCAATTGTTGTTGTTGTTGCTGTTGTCGTAATGTTTTATTTATGGCGCAGCTTGATTTTTAATTCATAATTTTTTTTTTTTAATTTTTTTAAAAATTATTTATTTTTTGCACCGTATCTGTTCGTGCACCAAATATGACACAAGTGGTTTAAGTTTGTTTGTTGTAGTTCACAGCATGATTTTCGCAGATTTTTGTTTTTTTCCTTCTTATTTCGCTGCAAGCTATTTTTGCATGTTAACTGCTTTTAATTGACCTCAAAATGCCTTTTTTGTTAAGGTTTTTGTTGTTGTTTTTGTGTGTTCGCCATTGTGACAGGTGAACATTTGTGAGGTATTTTTAATGCCTGCACTCAGCATGTTGTACGTGTAGGTTTTTTTTTTATTTAATAAAATTTCAAGTGAAAACAAAGTCGCTGAATAGCGACTAAGACAAGCGATTGATTTTGACAACATTCTGACTATCTGAGGGATATTCTAAAGTAGTCGTTACCGTGCGTGAGTGTATCCCTCTAACACCTACAGCGCATAATGCCGAACTGCAGTGTAAATAATTTAGGTCAAGTATTTTGAAGCCTGGATTTGAAGTGGATTTTAATTAAAAAAATTTGCATAAATTTGTGTCATCGAAATAGAAAATCACACAATTTAATTTTGTTTTATTGATGTACCGACTTAGTTTTGATTTTTTTCTTTAAACAAGCCTCTTTAACTTTTTATCAACCCATCTTATCTGTAGCGATAACTATTTGGAATGCTTACAAGTCACATAAGATTGAATGATAGCTCCTATTAACAACTTCATATTAAAATCGCATAAAATTTAGGTAATCCTAAAAAACGCTGTTTAAAATGATGTAAAAAGCCCATCATTAGCATCAGTGAAATGTGTGTAAATTTACATAAGTTGAATATTTTAAAATTGCTTATCGCTGATGGCCACTTTGCGTGTTGTGTGAAAGAAATGCTGCTGTCGAGGAGCGCCTCTTTACATGTTGTGCGTTTACAACATAGTAACGATTTATTTAATATGATAACTTTTTATTCGTTACGCATAATATTAAGTCGTCGTCTGTTTATATTTTGTTGTTTTCTTGTTGCTTCCCACAATTTCAACACCTAATTTTAAATTAATCCAGAAACATTTTATTGCTTTAGTATTGGGCTGAGCTCATGAATAAATTTGCTGCGCTCGAGTTTGTTTCTTAAGTCTTTCGTCTTGTGGGCACAAGAGAATTATTAAGATTTGTTAGAAGAGCCTAGCAATAACAGACAGGTTGAGATGACGAATTCTAATTGTTTTATTTATGATGGGAAAATTCACACATAGCTGAAGCACAGCTCAAGTTCACTTCAAAGTGCGAGTAACAAACAAGCTTAATCAGAAGATATCTGAAGAAACCTTGAGAAAAATTTCAATAAAACACTCAAAAGTTATATGTTAGCTATCTTATTTTAGCTTTTGAGGACCTTTGAGCAAATTATGAGTCGAAAACGACTGTCCTATTCAGTCCTTGAAAGGGCTTTAAGTGAGCTTGTTATGATCAAATTGTATTGTGCATGTTATTAAATGTTTGTACACGAATGATCGTGGACTGGATCATTTATTTATGATCCAACTAATTTTAAACCGACTCTAAATGTCTAATAAACATATTCTCAAGATGCTTTATATAGCATTATTTAATCTCTGAAATTTGCCATTGTCTGCAGCTAGGTGACGACCGATCAGAACAATTCATTTCAATTGAAAAAAATAAACTTTCTGCTTTTTCATTTAGGGTTCGAACCTGGGCTCGCATTGACTGAATAGTCCACACACTGTATTACGCACTCAACCACAGCCGCCACACTGTTCCAATGAAGCATTCATTAAAATTGGACCAGATACGAGCTATTTGGTTCAATGAATCCCTGTTCTTAAGTTAAAGAACGAGGTCATAAGCGTATCAATTAATTTTTAAAATTAATGAACTATTCATTGAGACATTAAAAAATATGCTTTGATTCATTATGAACTCTTCTTATAGCCAAAAATCGGTTATTAAATCATTGAAATTGTTCTTTCATTCAGATTCATTACAATCACGTAAACTTTTTTAAACCATCCCATTCTAAATTACTTTAATTAGCTTTAGAAGCCAAATGTTTTCTTGGCAAAAAAAAAAAACAATTTTTTTTTAAAGAACCACCAGCAGACTGGAGATTTGACTGCCACACTAACTCATCAGCAGTCTTTTAAAATATGACTTCTTCAGTCCACTACCTTAAAGAGTGGTTACTAGGCTGTTCAATAAGTCCTGGTTTGACTTATTGGTATCATAGATGGTATCATTGGGCTCAAATCGATGTCGATTGGGCCCAAATCAATTGACCAAGTTTCAGTATATTGTGAGAAATAGTTTTCTTCTTTTTTTTTTTTTTTGTGAAAATGGAAAGTAGTGAATTTAGAGTTTTCATTATTGCATTATTTTGTAGTGGGAAAATTATGTGCAAGCAAGGGAATGGACTAAATCAAAAGCACCAAAAGCAAACTAAATTTGGCGTTGTCGTTTCACCATGAAACTATGATTTCTCAATTCATAGCTTGCATGGCTTATTGAAAACATGTGTTGAATCACTGTGTCATACATGCATTTGATATATGACGCTCTATGTTGTGTATGTGAATGTAATGCTTTTCATAAAATGAAAAAATCGCAATTTGTTTATATTTATGTG